>NMRB01000940.1:122232-140274 GCA_002633025.1 Notospermus geniculatus | reverse complement strand
CCCCCCCCCCCAATGAATGTCCTACAGTTTCAGTCCTATTATTCGCTCCCATGTGGTAGAAAATGTTTGTACGACACTTAATAAGCATCAGGTATAACCGTTCAATACGGCAATTACATGTATGCACAGATTTCCTATCAGCAATTATTATTATCATTATTATTAAAAACCACTTCTATAGCGCTTTACATAAAATATTTCAAAGCGCTTTACAAAGTAAGACACGTAGCATGATTAAAAAAACATAAAATTCTTCTAGGCCTAATACAAATATTTCATAAAAAGATGAGTTTTTAAATTGGTTCTAATGGCACGAAGGGACTGGGGTAAACTATTCCAGATCTGAGGACTAGCCTCAGTGAAAGCACCGTCACCAATTTTCTTTTTCGTTCGAGGTTCCTGACAATCATAAGTTTTGACTGCCGGACCTCGAGAGCACGTGTTGGAGCATAAGGAACGATGGATACTGTACTCGCGCCCCAATACCGTCCTGGGCGGGAAATCAGAGTAGGCGGTCGATTGTCATGTGGGCCGAGCTTAGTACGGCCGGTATTGTATAGAAATTGCCGTCAAGTGAAGAGGCCCTATTGGTATGCAACAACAATTTTAGCATGTCAAAACTTCGCGGCGCTCTGGTGATTCACGGACTACATCAAGTCATGGTCTGATCATCTTACAATGAGGCCTGTTGCATACCAATAGGGCCTCTTCACTTGACGGCAATTTCTATACAATACCGGCCGTNATTTATGAAGCCATCGTAACTATTGTAAGGAAGTTGCATGTAGCGAACTACAGGGCATGTGCAGCGAAAAAATGGACTTGCGTGCACTCAAAGTTGCGAAGGCTTCGTTTTAATAGGGAGGTTGCGATCAGCGACTGAATATGGATGATCCTTATACATGTACGTATACGGATAGAATTCTGTACAACGAGGACAAATTTTATGTACATTTCGATCCGTATACGTACATGTACATGTACGTATAAGGATCCGTGATCAGTGGCTGATCTCAATCGCCCTAATGTGGCCCCTGGCCCTTCTTTGGCATCTAGATGGCCACCATACATGTATGTGCTTATCAAATGGCATCTCGTAATCCACGGTGAGATTGATGGCTTTATATTTAGCAGACAAAAAATAATTGTACTTTGAAAATGCTCAACTAGGCTAACATTGGATTGAAACTGTAGCAAGTTTATTTTTGGAGACTGTTGGATTCGACATGAAGGGTTAGAGCAGACATGGAAGTGAAAATGGAAAACCAAATGAGGTATCAATAGAGGTAACATTATTGACGCCCAGATGACAATGAGTAAACATGTTAGTGAGGTTTGCCGAGCTGCAAATTTTCATTTATACAAGATCGATAAAATTCGAAATCTGCTCACCCACTCAGCAACAGTCAGTGCCATACGAACACTTGTCATGTCAAGGATAGATTATTATGGTCCCTACATATCAATGTACGGACCATCTTGATATCACTGGGTAGGTAGGAAATTTTTATTTCTTTCTTCTTCTTCCACACTCAATTGGGACACGATTCCAAGAAAACCACTCGATCAATCACTGCAAAATCAAGTAGTACCATCACTGTATGCAACCGCACGAGGGTAACCCGGGTTACCCTCGTAACAATGGCGGCAGAACAAGATACGCTTCGGTGAGTAAATTGGCTCTGGTGGCGAAACTAGCACATCTCTGTGACTGAATTTTTGCATGTTGGAAGAGAAAATAGTACTGCACACTACTGTATATCGCATGGCGTTGGTAAATCCCTGTTTATGCCGTATTTTGGCCGGGAAGTCGGACACGAAGACGAGGGTAATTCCAAAAAGGAGTTACCCTCGTAGTGCATAAAAGTACGGTTGGAATTGCCCTCGTCGTCGTGTCCGACTTCCCGGTCAAAATACGGCATGAATAGAAAATTTTCAATGTCATGCGATATACAGTAGTGTACAGTACTATTTTCTCTTCCAACATGCAAAAATTCAGTCACAGAGATGTGCTAGTTTCGCCACCAGAGCCAATTTACTCACCGAAGCGTATCTTGTTCTGCCGCCATTGTTACGAGGGTAACCCGGGTTACCCTCGTGCGGTTGCATACAGTGATGGTACTACTTGATTTTGCAGTGATTGATCGAGTGGTTTTCTTGGAATCGTGTCCCAATTGAGTGTGGAAGAAGAAGAAAGAAATAAAAATTTCCTACCTACCCAGTGATATCAAGATGGTCCGTACATTGATATGTAGGGACCATAATAATCTATCCTTGACATGACAAGTGTTCGTATGGCACTGACTGTTGCTGAGTGGGTGAGCAGATTTCGAATTTTATCGATCTTGTATAAATGAAAATTTGCAGCTCGGCAAACCTCACTAACATGTTTACTCATTGTCATCTGGGCGTCAATAATGTTACCTCTATTGATACCTCATTTGGTTTTCCATTTTCACTTCCATGTCTGCTCTAACCCTTCATGTCGAATCCAACAGTCTCCAAAAATAAACTTGCTACAGTTTCAATCCAATGTTAGCCTAGTTGAGCATTTTCAAAGTACAATTATTTTTTGTCTGCTAAATATAAAGCCATCAATCTCACCGTGGATTACGAGATGCCATTTGATAAGCACATACATGTATGGTGGCCATCTAGATGCCAAAGAAGGGCCAGGGGCCACATTAGGGCGATTGAGATCAGCCACTGATCACGGATCCTTATACGTACATGTACATGTACGTATACGGATCGAAATGTACATAAAATTTGTCCTCGTTGTACAGAATTCTATCCGTATACGTACATGTATAAGGATCATCCATATTCAGTCGCTGATCGCAACCTCCCTATTAAAACGAAGCCTTCGCAACTTTGAGTGCACGCAAGTCCATTTTTTCGCTGCACATGCCCTGTAGTTCGCTACATGCAACTTCCTTACAATAGTTACGATGGCTTCATAAATATGGCCCCAGCAGCCCGCTGTGCACTCAGCGTTTAGCCTTCGAGCCCCAACGCAAAGCGGAATTTAACGGGGGGTCAACTATTGTTAATAAATGGACACTCCATTCATTGTGTTAAATTTTGACTTTTTGAAATATCGTTTAATACATACAAATTCACTGATGCAACATGTAATTTTTTTCAAATCAGCAAATTCATCAATTTAAGCATTTTTATTGCATCCCAAGGGGACCATTGCACAGCACATGTGATGTGATATACTTTACTTTCGTCTGTCCAAGGTCCCTTCATTAAACACCAATACATTATGCATGCACTGGCCAAGTTAAAGTCCTTTCAATATGACTGGCTAGCACTGGGAAAGGTGGGGAATAATGAAGTTGTTTGACGGCTCGCATGAATGGCACAACCAAGAGGAGTGATCTGAGTGTCTGGTCATTTTGAAATTGACCCCTTTGATAAGTGACCAGGCCTGCCGACTGATTTCGTTGAAATGAAGCAGCTTTAGGCCTATACAGGATTTTTGAATAAGTCCAGAATGAAATTAACACTGATGGGGTGTGGGAACTCGGGCCATAATCGTCAGTACCAGTGCAATCAGCGTGCAACACAGTCATTGGTCAATTTTGTTGAATGGAATCGCCTTATCCTTTGTATAGTTATTCTGGGAGGCTAGGCCTAACGACTGACATGAATATCCAGAAGGGACCTTAGACAGACGAAAGTAAAGTATGTTCAATGCATAATTAGGAAGTACAACCAATAGGCCTGAGTCACAGTAGCTCATTCACTACAATAAAGGTCTTCAGTCTATGGACACTAGTGACATCACAACTCATGGCAATAGTCTACATGGATTGATAAAAATTCAGAAGTTTACAATGAGTAGAGTTTCCCTTTAAGGCTATCCGAGCCCTATCAATTTGAACAATAATATTGCCTTTAGATTTCAAGTGTCCAATATCGTCGTGGCGAATCAACAATGAGGATGCTTGTCATAAAAAATTCTGATTTTCATGTCATATTTAGTTGTTTCCAATCGGTTGTGGAGTCGTGTGCTGTCCAATCCTTTTCAGCATGTAGTATATTGGGGTATTCGATGATGCTGAAAGGAGCCACGCCATCGTCCATCATCTACCGTCCATCGTCCATGTTTTTCGAATACCCAGTATATTGGTATATGAATATGATGTAGTTGTGAATGAAATTCAACCGCTTGAAATATAGATTTGGAATATGACTGTAGCCGTTAACTATGCCGTCCTTGACCAACTGTCCAGCCCATCATGGTGAACTACATGTGAACTTTGATCATACCTTTGTTACATGTACCGGTATGACAAAGTATACAGCAACCACCATTTCCATCACTGTGGCGCCATCTTCTAGTTCGACGCTTAGTTCATGTAAAAAAATTTTAACGATCGTCTGAAAATACAAGTATACTCAACATAACATTTGACTTTCGATTCACGAAAACACACCGAAATGTTTTGCATAGTAGGCATGTGTACTAAGCTGCGCATATGCAGTAGATCTTACGCACGCCCATTAGTTGGTCGGCGAGGGCCGGCACTCAAAGGTAGAATCAATTTCTCATGTCCAAACCCACCTCGCGCAGCGTGTTGCTATGTCGTGTTGATTAGGATCCACCCCAATCCGCTGGTTGGCTCACATGATTATTAGCAGTGAGGTAAGGGGCTGTCAGTGGACGAAAGTTGGATGACTGTAAAGGGCGGCGCACACGAGCGACAATTTTGACCGATTTGTCGGCCGACTTGGCTTCCGACCGCCAAAGCGACAAGATTTGGCGCTTCTGATTGGCTGATGTCTAGTCGCACCACCAGTCTCGTCGGCGGTCGCCCAGATTTAGTCGCTCGTGTGCGCCGCCCTTAAGGCGCAAAGGCCTTGTGTCACTCGTACACAATACACCGGATTGAGCCTATGAATAATGATTGATGTGGGCTTGGCCAGAGTAATTTTGTCTCGCCGAGTTCACATGAAAACCGACAGCTTTTTTGGTAGGCAATGAATACATTTAGCAATGGCATCATTGCATAGTTAGTAAGAATAGCTATGCTCACAATAAAGTTGAAGTTGCTGTCGCGCGGATACTAGAAGTAATGCCTGATTGAAATAAAAACCTCCTTATTGAGACCAGGCCGCTAAGAATGTATCATGTCAGCTGGTTTAAAAGCTTCTTTATCAAGCAACGTTTGTCGGCATGATAGAAAAATGCTTGTTTGATCCCTTCGAAGACAACGCAATTTGTGGCACGCCTGGATGCCCATAACACAGCACTACAAGAGAGTTTAGGAAATATCTGACAATTTTGTCGCATTCATATACAGAGTCCTGGCTACTCATCATGGACATAATGCATTGCATCAAAGATGGCTGCGCCCATGGCTGGTTTTGTGTACACTAAACATTTCGGTGTGGAAAACAAAGTCATAACGATTCCTTTTATAACTTTTATAACCCCCGTGAGTTTGTTCCTCCTGATGACAAGTATAGGTTGAACATTGGTGCCCCTCAACCATCCGTAATGAACGTGTGCTAACTCCACTGCCTTGTTTTCGTTACCAATTTCTCCGTCGAATCTGCGCTATCCATACCATTGTCCTTTTCAGAACTGTGCTGGATCCAGTTGTAAGTGCATTGGAGTATACAGAGGGAAAGGTTGCGAGATAAATACCATTGGTAAGTAAGTGTTTAAAGCCGACCATACACAATCAATATTATTGCACAATATGGGGCCCAANCAATTTCTCATTATTTCACCGAGCAACTTCATATCTTGCATAAACATGCATTGGAGGGGTACCTTAAAAAATACCAAGTTTCGGCCCGATTGGACATCCAATATGGCCGCCAGGTGGCGTAACCTGAAAATCAAGTAAGTGCTATTACTCAGGAACGGCTTGAGGCAGAGTGCTCAAATTTGATATTTACCTCCATCTAGATGACCTTTACATGCATGTCAAATTTCGGGCTGATTTGACTTCAAAGATGGCCACCAGGTGGCGTAACCCAAAAATCATCAAAGTGCTGTAACTCAGGAACGCCTTAACCCAAAGCACTCCAATGTGCTATGTGGCCCCTGCAGATGACCTTTATATCCATGTGAAGTTTCGGCCCGATCGGACATCCAATATGGCCGCCAGGTGGCATAACCCAAAAATCGTCAAAGTCGTTTCTGGGAACGACTTGACCCAGATTGCTCATAACTGATATGTACCTCCCTCTGTCATTAGACTGTTATGTCCAACCCAGTGAGCACATGGTCCATGGACCATTTCATTTCCCCACTTTACCAAAAAGGGGAATTTTTCCTACTTGACCAAAATGGGGATTTTTTCCGGGGGGAATTTTCCCTACTTTGCCAATAAGTGGATTTTTTCCAGGGGGATTTTTTCCGCGTACCTTTCTGTGCAGATTTTGCCGGGTTGGACCCCTACTTTGACTGGACTGAAGCGAAGCGTGCGTGGCGCTAAACCCGCTTAAGCAGGCGTGATAGAATCTAATGCCCCCACCCTCTTGATGTCCCCCTGCATTGTTTGTCACAGGATTAAGGGTCTCGGTCTCTCTAGAGTCCTATTCAATGGTGCCGCTTAATCCGTAAATGAATTGTTGGGGGACATCACATATCGGGGGACATTAGATTCTTTTACACCGGTGACAGACTGGCGCGTATGCAGCGCGTCCTGCAGGCGTTCCGCCACTCAGATTCTTCGGTAGGTGTTTCGGTCCGTGTTACCGCCTCCCGGATTGGTTGAACGCTTCCAGACGCGTTGCTTACCCGCCAGTCTGTCACCGCCTTTATACTGCACGCGCTGTCTGGTAGACTTTGCATAAATAAAGGGACGCAGTGGCGCAACCTGCACTTTGTCGCTAACCGAGCGAAACCAAATAATGCACCTCGCCTCGCTTTTCGGCGCGGCGTAACGCCCTATAACGGTATACGAGGTCTGTCTCATAACAGAACGTCAGGGACGGACAGGAACCTAAATCAACGTCCATGGGCGTAGGGGGGTAAATCTAGACCTTACACGTCATGTCATGTGGAGTCCACATACCTACATTTGGTCACGAGTCATGAACTGGTCAAACTTTCGTTGCCTGGTCAAAATCACCGATTTTTCAATTTTCACAGCATGGAGACTTTGTACCACGCCGGTGATATTAGTGAAGAAATCAGTTTAATATAATGAGAAATAAGAGAGCTATCGTGATTTATACCTGACAAATGTAATGCAATGGCATTTTATACTAATAAATCCAAGCGTGTGCTTAAGTGATTTTTTTATGGTATTTTAAAGTGTTACGACCGTGAAAAGATGTCCAAATTCGTCTTCATGACAGGCAATAATGTTAGGGCTACACACTGACGTTAATATTGACCACGCCATGTATGAAGTGGAGACATCCAGGGTTCACACCTGCACACAATATTACAAAGTCTTGTTTCTGTTCTCGGCATATTTCATATCTATGAGACGTGATGTTCATGATTATAGTAATATTACGATCCATAACGCTTCGCGTTACATTTGATTGTACAAAAATTGTCTATTCCAATGTGGCTCGGGGAGATTTCCATGGAGGCCTACTTCACAAATTACAGCAATTAGTGGCCATTGCAAAATACGGTAAGGATGACATGAAAGGCAATAATTCGTCAGATACATTTAGTGCCTGGCCAACTTTCAAAGGAATATGGTGTAAAACTAACATTGCTGGTTGTTGGACACATTCTGTTTAATCACTTAATCCACCCCAAAGTTGAACCAGTGTAGTGTGGTTCGCGCATTGTTGTGGTGACGAGGATTCGTCTGTAAACCACTAATTCTAAATACCTTCTATTTTTAATGCAAATTCGAAACTTCAGTAGCTGAAAGTGAGTCTAAAGCCTAGTTCACACTGCAGGCGCGGTGCGAAGCGGCGCGATCTGAACAATGGATTACAGCCTTAGCGTCGCACCGCAAGTGTGAACAGCTATAGGCTTAACAGTGGAAACAATCAGGCGCGAATCGCACCGCGTCGCACCCGCGCCTGCAGTGTGAATTAGCTTTAACTGTTGCCAGGAAAACATGTTCGCGTACAACGCAACGACGGCTCTCAGCTTCGTAACGGGGAGGGAAACAACACTGACCCCTCACGTCAAACTACTGATGTATGTAACCGAATTGCTCTACAAATGGTGGACAGTTTTCAGCATCGTGTTCGGTATTCCAGGGAATATGATGTCGTTATTGATTACACTCTCGAAGGATAACCGTCAAATCAGCACGTGCATCTACATGGCTGGGCTGGCATTCGTTGATACCGGTGTTCTTTTCTTCTCTGAGGTTCTGTGGAAGTTGCTAATTGGTCATCGTCTCGCCGAAGGGTTGTTTGGAAATTTGGCATTTCTTAGGTAAATATTTCTTCAACGTGTACTTCGGATTTCTTGTAAAGGGAGGAAGAAAAGGGAATGCCGAATTAGAACGCGGACATGAACATTCACACCTTTACCTTCCTTCATTTCATTTAGACAAAGTGAAATCACCCAATCAGTTGGTGCACGTTTGCACTTGATATACAAGCCATCAGCGGAAAGGGTAAGCCAATCAGAGGCCATTTTTATGAAGCCTTCGCAACTCTGCGTTCACGCAAATCTATTGCTTGGCTGCACATGCCATATTGTTCACTGACTGCCTTACAATAATACATTTGCATGAACGCAAAATTGCGAAGGCTTCATAAATTTGGCTCCTGAGCTTTATCTTTCATTTCTCGCGGCTTTCTTCTCAGCTCTCTTTGGTACGGGGGTGAAAGTTGCAGCATCACTTCAGGATTATTTCTCGCCGAAATGAGTATCGATCGAGCCATTGCGGTGATGTATCCAATGAAAGCAGCAACAATCTGCACTGCCAACAGGGCCATTAAAATCACCATCACCACCTTCCTGTTGGTGGTACTTCTCCAATTGCAGACGTTCTTCGTCGTATCATTACCAGATCCACCAAATGGGGCTGTAATTCGTGACTTTCTGCAAGCAAGATGGTTTGAAACATTCTATAGCATTTACGGACTTATTGTCGGGACCGTCATTCCATTTTCTACCATAGCTATTTGTAATATTATTGTCTTGATAGGCGTGAACAGGGCCACCGAACAACGCAAGAAAATGAAAATGGATCACACAGATAAGAAAGGAAAGATACGGGACAGCAACCTGACCGCCATGTTGTTGATGACATCATTGGCGTACCTCCTTTGTTCGTGTCCAAAGAGAATTTACGAAGCCGTCGTACAGCCAGAAGCAAATAATCCCTCCTGGAACGCTCGGTACTGGCTCGGATTTTACATTTGCGCACAGATATGGATTGTGAATTTCGGTATAAATTTTTACATCTATTTTCTCGGAGGTGGCAACAAATTTCGCCGTCAAGCAAAATTAGTATTGAAAAGATGTTATTTCTGTATCTCAAAGGACCCTTGAGTCGCTTATCTTTTATTATAAAAGTAGACCGAATAGCTAAATGTATGTAGAATACGCACGCATTTCACCCAAGTTGGAAATTTTAGTGAGTGTATAGCATTCACCGATAACGGGTCAACTTCGGCTGTGTGCACCTTCCCACAAAATATTTGTCACTTAAGCATGGCGCACACCTGAGATTTTCGTGCGATTTTGTAGGAGACTGCCATTCCGACTGCTATAGCGACTGAGATTTGCAGGGATACAGCCTAGGATTTTCGCCTAGTCTAGGACGGCAGATCGTTGCACGAAGCGAAAGGTCATTGTGGTCGCCCGATTATTCGAATCTCGTCTCATATCTGATCGCTTGAGTGGTTGTTACATTGTTTGCAGGAGATTGTTGCACTGGGCGATCTGAATGACCGGTTTCATTGGCCAACGGAGACCAAAGAATTTCGATCGCATCAAGAGACCGAATGTGACCTTCTACAGCAAAACCAGCCACATGTCGCTCAGAAGGTGAGGCTCAATGAACGAAGATGACACAAGGAGAGAATGGAAGAAAAACATCGTTTCAGATTTGACAATATTGGAACTTATAAACATTTGGTTTCAACCTGCCAAGTTGAGAGCGCCATGTGCCTGGCTTTACTATAGAAGGTCACAAGTATTCAACAGTTGTTTAATGTTCGGTCACGGGTCGAAAAGGCCAACTGACTTTGCAACTATTATAGTTGACCGATAAAAAAAGATGAAACTTTCGTTCGCAAACGGTTCCGATGCGACGCCGCAACAGTCGGCGACATCAGTCGCTTCCTGAAGTCGCCTGTCGTTTTCAGATGCGGATGGTTCACTGAAATCATCGGAATTGTGATCGGCGAGCAAACCTCCCATCGGATGGTTGCCTGTAACGTCGTCTGGTCGCCTGTTTCGTCTCAGGTGTGCGCCAGACATTAGTCACTTCCTATGAGAAATTTGTCCGGCGATGACACGGCAGACAAAAATTGCCTGAGATTGCTCATATACATGTACAGACTGCAAAACAGACATCCGTCACCATACCCATCATCAGACAAATGTCCAGGACCCATGTTCCCGAAGCCGTCGTAAGGTTAACGATGTCGTTACGCCATGCATTTTTCCAGTTTTAACGACACCGTTAACCTAACGACGGCTTCGGGAACAGGGGTCCAGGTCTGTTTACAGTGTGGAGGTATGTTCAGACATTGGTGTAAAAGTGTTCTCAGCACAGAATATTGGTTCACGTAGTGACCATTATTTTCATACCGGTTTTGCCCGATTTCGATAGCGCGGTTATTCACATTACGATAACCAGGGCTTCGCACTCACGCAGGAAACTTTCACTGTGAGGCTGAAGATTGAAAGCCAATAAAATCGAATAACCATCGATAAAGATGAACTTTCAGGGCCGTATGCACCAACGAAGATTATCTTGAACTCAGGTTGAGCCACAACTTTTCCATTGTCACATCATGCCCTGGCAAACCTGAACAATAGAAAAGTTGTGGCTCAACCTGAGTTCAAGATAATCTTTGTTTGGTGCATACGGCCCTTAGTGAATAACCTTAATAAGTTAAAAGTAGATATCCATTTGCTGCTTCGGATTTCTTCTTGGGCCATAATATTCGCTAGTTGACCTAAAAATTGCGTTTAATGCCCAGTGCATTCGCGATATCCAATACATGGCAGAATAACACAGGCAGGACGAGCCTATTATTGGAAGGCGTAGGGGTTTCAGGATTGTTAGATATAAGTCAACATCGCAAACGTAAAATGCGTAAAATGATACATTTTGTGGGAGAAAGGTTACAATAAACTAGCCGATTTTTGAGAAGGTATGACTTATTAATGTAGATAACTCTTATGAAACGCCTAATAATTAGAAATCAACCCGCCTTGCCTCCCTCCCCTGTGAATAATGAGTCGATCATCACCACGTAGGTGAACAAAGCAGACTACCCGTCGTCGAGTGCAGGTGATCGCCTCCTGGATGAGCACTGCCTGGATTCTACGTGTAGTGCCATAACTTCCTTGGTGGCAAAGTAATGAACTATCCTTAGGACCATGTTGGGTATTCATCATCATCATCATCATAATTTGGTCGGAGGACTATTTTAGTCCTGTAGGCCATTGTTGTCACGGGAGACTGTTAAGTAGCGCGATGCGGGGCACTGGATTTCGCGGTGGATTAGGCAGGCTCCTCAATAGCTTAACTCTCAAACAAATAAGCAAGGTCCTTCCACTCTCTGTCCAGTTGAGTCTTGAATGCGTCGACCGATTTAACACTAACAGTTGATGTCTGCAAGCCATTCCAAGGTGTAACAATTCGTTGAGAAAAAGATGCCTTACGAGTATCAGTCCTGGAATACAGCTTCTCTAGTTTCAAGGCGTGCCCTCTAGTTCTTCTTTCGGCATTTGTCCTGGCTGCTCCGAAATGTTTCTCCATGGTTCCTTTGTTAAAGGGGTATTGGAAGTTCAGAATTTCTAAAATGGTGCCCCATGACCCTCAATTGCGATATTTTTTTCGATAATTTCACTACGTGAACCTTAGCGCCACCAGGCTTGTTGCTTTTCTGGCCATGGTGCATTTCAGGACCAATCAGATGTTATGTTCATGGTTGGTATATGTATAACGTCACTGCTGCGAACTTCGCAGACATGCCTATAGGTAGTAATTCTATGTACAGCCCATAACGTCTCGTCTTACATTTGACTTCAAAAAATTGGTGCATCGAATATGGCTCAAGGGATTTCAGAACCTACACACAGAAAAATATTCGTCCCCACTTGAGATAAAAATCACTTGAACGCTTGTCCGTAAAAGAGGTTACTTTTGAATCTCGAGTTGAGATCTTTGAAACTCGGTAAAAATAACTGCTATCTCAATTAGAATTACGACTGGGACTCCAGTCAAATTTTCTGGATGGCATATTGTACTCTTATCTGGAGACAATGAACGAAATGTCAATGTGAGTACGGTACTCAAGTTTTCTCTTTTTTGGACACATCTATTTGAAAATTTTCTTTTGGATGTTATTGCCATATGTGCATTCTAGGGCAACACGATCGCCTTTTTTGGATAGTTAGTCGGGAATATGAAATATTTCAAAAACTGTAAATCGAGCCTTTTTTTGGCATTAAATAGTTTATTTTAATTAAATGGAAAGTACTTTCGTAAAAAACGGATCGTTAGGCCCTGCAGGCATCAGGCCTGTATGTTACAGACTATGTGGGAAACTGATGTGTCGCATCCCTAGTCTGCAAAATTGTTTGCGAACTCAAATTTTGACAACTTGTTATAACTTAATTAACTCCATCGTAATTGGTCAAAATGAACAATTCTTTCACAGAACGGGAGCATAAAGGTTGTAGCTAAAACATTTTGTTGACATCAATTAGTTACTTTTTGTCATGAATATGTTAGGACGCTTGTTTTCAAAGAGCGTCAATAAAGTCGGCATAGGTAGCCCCCCGCCTTAAACACAACTCTTATATTTCGTAATAACTTTAACCTTAGCCAATAGGTTGAGAAGCGATGGAGAGTTCAGTTGAGTGGGGTATAGGCCTACCAATGCAAGGCAGAAGATATTTTTTTATGGTTGAGAGAAATCCGACGCTGTACAATCCCTATTGTTTTTATAATTCGGAGAGGAAAACATTCACAACCTAAATTTGTGTCTCAGATTTCAAACCATAGTTTATCAATATCCTTACATACTACGCCAGTCGGTTCAATTTCGAAAGGTATCATACAAAAAATATGTTATCGTGACAATCCCTGCGTACATGTAATGCCACTGCTGCTGATCGCGCTGACCGGACAAACAAATCACTAACTACCGAACGTGGAGGCTTCTTTTTGAAGCAAATTAAAAACTTCAGTTTGCCAGGGAAACGTGTTCCTGTACAATGCAACGACGGCTCTCAGCTTCGTAACGGGGAGGGAAACAACACTGACCCCCACACGTCAAGCTTCTGATGTATATCGGGTGTCCCAAAAAAAGTGAACCGCTTTTTGACATGTATTTTCTCAGCGATAGATAAACCGAATTCATTGGATTTTTTCACAGAGTAACCTCAGGATATCATCAACAAGTCTGCAAAATATCTAAGAGATCAGTCACACATTGCGCGAGTATTGTCAAATTCAAAACAGCATGTCAAAAAATCCAATATCAGAGCTAATGCAATGTGACCTTCATCATGTTCACACAGGTGTTGACATGCTGTTTTGAATTTGACAATACTCGCATAATTTGCGACCGATCTCCTAGATATTTTGCAGACTTGTTCATGATACCCTAAGGTTACTCTGCGAAAAATTTCAATGAAATCGGTTAATCTATCGCTGAGAAAATACTTGTCAAAAAAGCGGTTCACTTTTTTTGGGACACCCGATATAACCGAATTGCTCTTAAATGGTGGACAGTTTTCGGCAACGTCTTCGGCAATTCAGGAACTAGTATGCTGTCTTTAATAATTACACTAAAGAAAGATAACCGTTAAATCAGCACGGTCATGCACCTACATGGCTGGGCTGGCGTTCGTTGATTTGGTTCGCAATTTGACCCTTATTTTCAACAATGTCCGGCATGTTTATGTCTGGCCAAATTTTCAGCTGTGTCTCAATTGTTAAGGAGCAACAGGTTTGAAATTTGGCATGCAGTCATATTCTAGTATGGTTGTTTTATTTGTGTGAGAATTTTCGAACAGAAATGCTGTGAATTTTTTACAGAGGTTTTTCGGGTGGATTTTAGAGGGTACATGTATTTCGGTTACTGAACGATGAAATCCTTAGAAGGCGGCGAAATATGATGTCGGTTGTATTAGAATTTATAGTTCCTAAAAATTTTGCCTTTCTATGATGAGTTGGTGAAGTGGCTGAAGTTGACGTTGACGTGGAATTATATTGGCAGATTTCGAGGTTATCCTGCAACGGGGTCCCTATTTTGCCCCAATTTTGTCCCTATTTTGTCCCTAATAGCCCGTAGGGCTATTACTTCCTTCGCGGTGAGTGAGTGAAGCGGTTTACTGTTGAATGTTAACGCAGTGCGCAGGTACAATGTAGTACATGTAGATCTAATACCGGTGTATTGCGCTAATTATGTTTTTGCGCTAATTATGCTGCTCTCTCCCGTGAATAGGACTATTAAGCACTGGTTGTTGTGTATACGCCATCACGTGCGTTTATATGCCAATACACGGCTGCTGAAGCCTGGGGGAATGGAATGTAGGAAAAAATACCCCTGGGAAAAAATCCACCTGGAAAAAAATCCACTTTTTGGTAAAGTAGGAAAAAATCCCCTCTTTGGTCAAGTAGGAAAAAATCCCGCTTTTTGATAAAGTAAGAAAAAATCCCCCAGGAAATAGTCCTTATGTACTTCAGTGGTAGTGAAGTATAATACCTGGTATGCTTCATTATTTTGGTTTTTGGCATCCAGACTGCTCTGCTTTCAATTATTCAAGTATAGCTTGGCCCCTTGCTTACCATTAAGCTTGGCTTGTTACAACCTCGTCTTATATCAATATAATAGAGGACCAAACCCCAGCGCAAACCAATTATACGATAAGGCCTACTTGATGCAAACCAGCCCTTAGGCGTAATTTAATCATCATCCAAGCAAAACAATACAAGCAGTTAATTCAAACCTGGTCTTTTTAATTCAGCACCCGGAGAATCGCAAGGAGCTAAATAAATGAATAATTTATAACAATACACATGTAATAAATTTCGGTGAAGTACAAAGTAATCTGCACAAATCTGTGAACCTGCCCTTCATAATGAGACTTCTGGGCTTTCGTAATAAGAAAAAATTCTAGCAGTGAAGTACATAAGGCAGACTATTTCCTGGGTTTTTTCCCCACTTTACCAAAAAAGGGAATTTTTCCTACTTGACCAAAATGGGGATTTTTTCCGGGGGGAATTTTCCCTACTTTGCCAAAATGTGGATTTTTTCCAGGGGGATTTTTTTCCGCGTACCTTTCTGTGCAGATTTTGCCGGTGTTATATCTGCCATTGTTTCTGTGGGTGAGTGTGTCCCTTTATTCCGTCAGACAATAGGAAGGGAACACCCACAGATGAGGAACACTGGCAGATGTTACATCGGGTTGGACCCCCCTACTTTGACTGGACTATTGAAGCGAAGCGTGCGTGGCGCTAAACGCGCTTAAGCAGGTGTGATAGAATCTAATGCCCCCACCCTCTCGATGTCCCCCTGTATTGTTTGTCACAGGATTAAGGGTCTTGTTCTCTCTAGAGTCCTATTCAATGGTGCCGCTTAATCCGTAAATATATTGTTGGGGGACATCACATATCGGGGGACATTAGATGTTTTTACACCGGTGACAGACTGGCGCGTACGCAGCGCGTCCTGCAGGCGTTCCGCCACTCAGATTCTTCGGTAGGTGTTTCGGTCCGTGTTACCGCTTCCCTGATTGGTTGAACGCTTCCAGACGCGTTGCTTTACACGCCAGTCTGTCACCGCCTTTATACTACGCGCGCTGTCTGGTAGACTTTACATAAATAAAGAGACGCAGTGGGGCAACGTGCACTCTTTCGCTAGCCGAGCGTATACTGCATAAACGCCCTATAAAAGTATACGGTATACGAGGTCTGTCTTATAACAGAACGTTAGGGACGGGCAGGAACTAAAATCAACGTCCATGGGCGCGTAGTAGGGTAAATCTAATAGACCTTTACACGTCACGTGGAGTCCACATACATACATTTGGTCACGAGTCAAAATTTTCGTTGCCTGGTCAAAATGGCAATTTGTTTTACAATTTTCACAGCATGGAGACTTTTTACCATGCCGGTGATGTTAGTGAAGAAATCAGTTTAAAATAATGAGAAATAAGAAAGCTATCGTGATTTATACCTAACAAATGTAATGCAATGGCATTTTATACTAATAAATCCAAGCGTGTGCTTAGATGATTTTTTTATGGTATTTTAAAGTGTTACGACCGTCAAAAAATGTCCAAATTCGTCTTCATGACAGGTTTTTAACTCGGTCAATAATGTTACAGCTACACACTGACGTTAAGATTGACCACCCCATGTATGAAGTGGAGACATCCAGGGTTCACACCTGCACACAAAGTCTTGTTTCTGTTCTCGGCATATTTCATATCTATCTGATGTGATGTTCATGATTAGTAATATTAACATCCATCAACGCTTCGCGTTACATTTGATAGTAAATGGCTATTCCAATGTGGCTCGGGGAGATTTCCATGTACTTCACAAATTACAGCAATTAGTGGCCATTGCAAAATACGGTAAGGATGACATGAAAGGCAATAATTCGTCAGATACATTTAGTGCTAGGCCAACTTTCAAAGGAATATGGTTGAAAACTAACGTTGCTGGTTCTTGGACACAATTCTGTTCAATCACTTATATCCACCCCAAATTTGAGCCAGTGTAGTGTGGTTCGTGCATTGTTCTGATGACGAGGATTCGTCTGCAACACCACTATTAAATGCTAACTATTCTATTTTTAATGCAAATTCGAAACTTCAGTAGCTGAAAGTGAGCCTAACAGTTGCCAGGAAAACATGTTCGCGTACAACGCAACGACGGCTCTCAGCTTCGTAACGGGGAGGGAAACAACACTGACCCCACACGTCAAACTTCTGATGTATGTAACCGAACTGCTCTACAAATGGTGGACAGTTTTCAGCATCGTGTTCGGTATTCCAGGGAATATGATGTCGTTATTGATTACACTCTCGAAGGATAACCGTCAAATCAGCACGTGCATCTACATGGCTGGGCTGGCCTTCGTTGATACCGGTGTTCTTTTCTTCTCTGAGGTTATGTGGAAGTTGCCTATTGGTCATCGTCTCGCCGAAGGGCTGATTGGAAATTTGGCATTTCTTAGGTAAATACCGGATTGTTCCCCCTATACCGCTCAGGGTCGATTTTTTAAACGATGGCTAAGATAACCATCGGATTTTATTAGCCCTCAGTTGACAAACTCTTTGTTAATCGAAGTGGATTTTTCGATTTTATGAATCGTTGATAGCCAAACATTCTAAAAGTCAAAAGGTTTACTTTGGTTAATTCACGGTTTGTCAGAAAAGCCGATGGTACAACCGAGGTTTACCTTAACTATCGTTTAAAAAAATCGGCCCTCAGTATTCAAACCTACTGAGGTAGCGGCAAGGGCATCTATACTATAAAAGGCAAGGTGCGATTCTTTGTCCGCTATGCACTGAAAACCGGTGGTATTTAGTGCATAACGGTCATGTTCAACGGATAGGGTATCACTCATATGTGGTTTTGCACAAAAAATAAGTGCAACTTTTGGCCTGCAAAGTGTGGTTTTAAGGCATTTTTCTTTATGGGAACTTCCCAAGTTTATTTAAAGCTGAAGGGGAATTCCAATGACCTACTTATACTAAACAGCGGCTGATAAGCAGATACACGGTACAGATAGGACTCATGTGAGCTTACAACTGTACATGTAGTAATACCATGAATCCGGGTCATCTTCGCTTCAACAAATAGTATCGTATTTAGTCGGCATTCATTATCAGTTGTCACACTAGGCCTACCATTCCCGTGAATCTGAACCCAGGGCCGG
>NMRB01000940.1:96243-120891 GCA_002633025.1 Notospermus geniculatus | reverse complement strand
GTGCATTCTAGGGCAACACGATCGCCTTTTTTGGATAGTTGGTCGGGAATATGAAATATTTCAAAAACTGTAAATCGAGCCTTTTTTGGCATTAAATAGTTTATACCAATTAAATGGAAAGTACTTTCGTAAAAAACGGATCGTTAGGCCCTGCAGGCATCAGGCCTGTATGTTACAGACTATGTGGGAAACTGATGTGTCGCATCCCAAGTCTGCAAAATTGTTTGCGAACTCAAGTTTTGACAACTTTGTTATAACTTAATTAACTCCATCGTAATTGGTCAAAATGAACAATTCTTTCACAGAACGGGAGCATAAAGGTTGTAGCTAAAACATTTTGTTGACATCAATTAGTTACTTTTTGTCATGAATATGTTAGGACGCTTGTTTTCAAAGAGCGTCAATAAAGTCGGCATAGGTAGCCCCCCGCCTTAAGCCGGTGACAGACTGGCGCGTATGCGGCGCGTCCTGCAGGCGTTCCGCCAATCAGATTCTTCGGTAGCTGTTTCGGTCAGTGTTACCGCCTCCCTGATTGGTTGAACGGTTTCGGACGCGTTGGTTACGCGCCAGTCTGTCACCGCCTTTAGCCTAAAGGCGGTGACAGACTAGTGCGTACGCGACGCGGAGCGATGCGTTTTCTTTTGTGTTTTTGCGCTCCACTGCACATGGTGCTCAGTGGTGCCTGAAAACACAAAAGAAAACGCTCAGCTCCGCGCCGCGTCGCGCTAGTCTGTCACCGGCTTAAGAATCCATTCACGCGATTTTCGTGCCGCGCGATGTCGCATCCTTTGTCCAGGACCAATGCGGCGGAAACAAACAATGCTTTCGAGCGTCTGCGGCAAGAAAATCGCGTGAATGGATTCTAAAGCCGGTGACAGACTGGCACGTATGCGGCGCGTCCTGCAGGCGTTCCGCCAATCAGATTCTTCGGTACACTGTAGGCACGGTAGGTGTTTCGGTGTCCGTGTTACCGCCTGCCTGATTGGTTGAACGCTTTCGGACGCGCTGCTTACGCGCCAGTCTGTCACCGCCTTAAGGGCGGCGCACACGAGCGATTTTTTGAAGGAGACTACCCCGCCGACTGCCATAACGACCGGAATTTGTGGATTTTGTCGCCTAGTCTGCGGTAGATCACCCGACCAACCAAGTAGTCGTGGGACAAGCCTCAGTGGTCGCTCGATGGATCGGCGTGATCTGAAATCCGGTCGGAAGAGTAGGAGTCGCATCGTTTGCGGTCATTTGGTGCACTGGTTGATTTTACTGGTCGGCCTCAGTGGTCTCTACCTAAAGCCCTATTTACACGAGCCGATTTTGCCGTACGACAGAGTCGTATCAGATTTGTCGGGATCGGCTAATCTGTTTACACGGGACGATTTATTCCCCGGATTTATTCATGCGTCCCTCAGGACCTCGTGTGTCATTAGGTAGCCTTCATACACGTGATCTAATCTCGCTCCCTGATTGGCCCGGTCCATACGACAAGCAGCGAATGTCGGGTGAAAATAGAACACCCGACTTCTGCACACGATGTCGCACTGACAACAAAATCGTCTCGGAAGTCTAGTATAGACGGTTTGTCTTTGTCTTACGTCTCTGTCGGCCGACACAATCGTACGACAAAATCGGCTCGTGTAAACACAACTTCATCGCTAGAATTTGGTTTTCAGTTTTTTCTTCTTTTATATGTTGCTGGTGATCACATGATACAATGTAATCGACGTTCTGATTGGTCCAAAACCCGCCAAATGTAATAGGCTGGTGAGCGACCAAACGCACGAGGGCGACTAAAAATCAAAACCGGCGATGACATTTTTGGCCGCAAACGGCCCCGACGTGTCGCCAGACTGGTCGTCGTATTCAGTCGCTTCCGGACGTCGCATCGCGTTTGCGGACGGTTCACTGAAATGGTCGGGCGACTGGTCTGCCAGCGACCTCGGACCCGACGGTCGCCGGCGACGTCGCCGTCGGCAGTCTCGTCGGCAGTCGCCGAGATTTAGTCGCTCGTGTGCGCCGCCCAACAACCCTGTTGATCACTCAGCGATTTCCGACGGGTTTCCTAGACCGCCACAGAATTGCACGCGCGGTCGCCAGCGGTAAACCCCGATTGAAACGAACATCATCATCACAAAATGAATGCCGTCAGTTTGGCTGATTATTGGCTGATTATCGATTGTGGACATTCAGCAAAATTACTTCCAATGAGGTCACTGGTCCAAACCCTCTTCAATACTGCAATTCACCGCAGACCCCTCGTGACATGAATCCACCAATTATATGAACCGTACTCATCTTTACCTGGTATCCGCCCCATTCATGGCGATTTCATACCCTCTGAGCGGTATAGGGGGAACAATCCGGTATTTTTCTAAAGGGCGGCGCACACGAGCGACTTTTTGGAGGAGACTACCCCGCCGACTGCCATAACGACTGGAATTCGTGGATTTTGTGGCCTAGTCTGCGGTAGATGATCCGACCAACCGACTAGTCGTGGGACAAGCCTCAGTGGTCGATCGATCGATCGGCGTGATCTGAAATCCTGTCGGAAGAATAGTTGTCGCATCGTTTGCGGTCATTTGGTGCACTGTTCGATTTTACTGGTCGGCCCCGTGAACGACCAAACGCACCAGGGGGACTAAAAATCAAAACCGGCGAATTTTTGGTCGCCGTCGGCAGTCTCGTCGCCGGTCGCCCTGATTTAGTCGCTCGTGTGCGCCGCCCTTAAAGGGCTCCGCACACTAGCGATTTTTCGAGCGATTTTCTGGGTGATCGGCCTTGCGACCAGGCCAGCGACTCAACATTTTTACCTTTTGGTCCCCTCTTTGCGGCAGATTGTTACGCGACTGAATTACACAATTTCGCGCGGTAAGTCCCTCCGACTGGTCTCTTTACATAATCGCTTCAGTGATCGCTTCGTTGCAAACACATTCACTTGCCGACTACATGAGCGACCAAGAAAGACATGTGCGTGTTGAGCACCTGCACATTGTCAGGTGACCGGTGGAACGTTTCCTGATTGGCCAGTTTTACCGTTGGAAATAGTGGACAGAAGGACAATGCAAGACAGCGGCAACCAAGCGACCGAAAGTTCAACATGTTGAACTTTTGGTCGCTTGGCCCAGTCCACTGCTACTGCGACCGTCTCCAGCAAAATAGTCGCCCCTTTGCGGATCGTCCTAGGAAATTGTCGCGTGCGACATAGCTCAGCGACTTCACAGGCGATTATCGCCTGCGACGTCGTAGTCGACAGTCGCCTCGCTGGTCGCCTCAATTTAGTCGCTAAATTGAGGAGACCAGCGACGCGACTGTCGACTACGACGTCGCAGGCGATAATCGCCTGTGAGGTCGCTGAGCTATTTCGCACACGACAATTTCCTAGGACGATCCGCAAACGGGCGACTATTTTGCTGGAGACGGTCGCGATAGCAGTGGACTGTGCCAAGCGACCAAAAGTTCAACATGTTGAACTTTCGGTCGCTTGGTTGCGGGGACTTAACACGCGACCAAATTGTGTATTTCAGTCGCGTAACAATCTGCCGCAAAGAGGAGACCAAAAAGTAAAAATGTTCAGTCGCTGGCCTGGTTGCAAGGCCGATCGCCAAGAAAGTCTCTCGAAAAATCGCTAGTGTGCGGAGCCCTTTAAGTCGGATTGTTGTATAAAAGGGAGGAAGAAAAGGGAATGCCGAATGAGATCGCGAACATGAACTTTCACACCTTTACCTTCCTCCTTTTCCTTTACACAAAAGGATCGAAATCGCCCAATCGGTGCACGTTTGCACGTGACATACGAACCATCAGTGGAAAGGGTAAGCCAATCAGAGGCCGTATTTATGAAGCCTTTGCAACTTTGCGTTCACGCAAATGTATTGTGTGGCTGCACATTCCCTGTTGTTCACTGACTGTCTTACAATACATGTGGGTGAACGCAGAGTTGCGAAGGCTTCATAAATTTGGCCCCTGAGCGTTTTCTTTCATTTCTCGCGGCTTTCTTCTCAGCTCTCTTTGGTACGGGGGTGAAAGCTGCAGCATCACATCAGGATTATTCCTCGCCGAAATGAGTATCGATCGAGCCATTGCGGTGATCTATCCAATGAAAGCAGCAACAATCTGCACCGCCAACCGGGCCATTAAAATCACCATCACCACTTTCCTGTTGGTGATAGTTCTCCAACTGCAGACGTTCTTTGTCTTATCATTACCAGATCCACCAAATGGGGCTGTAATTCGTGACTTTCCGCAAGCAAGATGGTTTGAAACGTTCTATAACATTTACGTACTTCTTCTCGGGACCATCCTTCCATTTTCTACCATAGCTATTTGCAATATTGTTGTCTTGATAGGCGTGAACAGGGCCACCGAACAACGCAAGAAAATGAAAATGGATCACACAGATAAGAAAGGAAAGATTCGGGACAGCAACCTGACCGCCATGTTGTTGATGACATCATTGGCGTACCTCCTTTGTTCGTCTCCAAAGAGAATTTACGAAACGACCGTCGTACAACCAGACGCAAATAATCCCTACTGGAACGCTCGGTACTGGCTCGGATTTTACATTTGCGCACAGATATGGACTGTGAATTTCGGTATAAATTTTTACATCTATTTTCTCGGAGGCGGAAACAAATTTCGCCGTCAAGCAAAATTAGTATTGAAAAGGTGTTGGTGTTGTTTCTGTATCTCAGCGGACTCTTGAGTCGCTTACCTTTTATTATAGGCCGGGGCTATTTGCACAGCATGCTGTGTAACTAAGGAGTGAATTTTTATTTACACAGCAAGTACGTATTTAATAAGCATCATTAGGTTCTGCCCCGCCCACACATTGCTGTGTAAATTAGGAAAAGATTACATTTTCACAGCAAAATTTTAGAATTCGGCAAAATGAGCCATACATCGCCACTTGCAGGCTACCAGCTTGGAACGAATGCTATACTTCGGCCTATTTCGATCTCAGTAGATTATAACGTTTGAGTCTGGGCAAGTGCATGGCGAGGTTTTACTGTACGTCCCCTACGTGTACTCTGCCCAGGGTGCTTTTGACAAACATTTGTCATCACAACCTAGCTAGAGGGTGCACTTGCCNTCCCCCCCCCCCCCCCGTTGTCCGGAAAAACGTGGTTTTCATGCACATTTTGACCGAAAATTAGCAAAATATGGTGTTTTGCCCCCTTCCCGGCCAAAAAGCTAGCTACGCCCCTGACAATATAATGGAAGATGTTCTTATACTCCGATAGGTGCCTAGGTCATTTTCAGGTCCGTCATCAGGTATTGCAGCCTGTTTCTGTGTGATGACCCAAGTCTTAGACACCTATATGTGACGCATTGTGTCGGTTTTCGTCAGTTGCATAGCTAACTCCCCTAGGGTTGTGGGTCAGAGTATGGGGATGAGTCCGAATACCAGGGTGTGCCCTTGCCCATGTTGATGTGACGATTCTGTGGCCGATTTTATCACTGTCACCATTAAGACAAGATTAATTAACCAATTGTTCCATGTAGAAATTTCAAAGAGTCACAACAGTTCTCTGAGAAAGAAAAAGTAAGTTAAAAAGGGGGAAAAAAGAAAAAACTACATGGGACTCCCGGGATTCGAACCCGCGACCTTTAGGTTACGGTCCCTCCGTCTTTGCACTACGCTAGTCAACTGACTGAAAACCGAGTATGTGAATAATCACTACAAGATACAGAAAAGCACAAAATTGACACACAAAATGATAATAAGCAAGAAGTCAATCTCTAGAATTCACGAATTTTAGACCCCAACCGGGGTCTTTTTCAAGTGACTTGAAAAAGACCCCGGCTGGGGTCGAAAATTCGTGAATTCTGGAGATTGACTTCTTTCTGAATAATCACTACGTTGTTTAATACGCCCCGTGCATAAATTATCGTAATGCATCCTCATTATGATCTCGCGTTTTCATTGGTTATAATCTGCTGTGTAAGCAGTGCAAAAACTAAGAAATATTGTACTGTTTTCACAGCAACTTGCTGTACAAATAGTCACGGCGTTTATTATAAAAGTAGACCTAAAAGCGAAATGTAGGCCTATTGCAGAATACGCACGCATTTTACCCATGTGGAAAATTTTAGTGAGGGTATAGCATTCACCGGTAACGGATCAACTAAGAACTTATCGATTGTGCGCATTTTTCCACAAAATGTTTGTCATTTAAAGCCCCACTGTATTGAATCTGAAAAACGCAAATCGTCGCCGCGATTCTTGACGACGTCACGACGTCAGCGTAGTGTAAAAATGTACTGCGCTCTATCTCAATGCATTAGAGCTCCCCTACGCAGTTTTTTCACTCTCTGTTGAAAACTAGGCCTTGGTTATTAAAAGTAAAGTATCAGGCAAGCATTTTGGAGACCTTCACGAGGCCCTGAGACCTCAACCTCCACTTTCCTAACATTTTGAAAATACCGTAAAATTCAATACTGTGGGGCTTTAAGCTAGGCGCACACCTGCGATTTTCGTGCGATTTTCTAGGAGACTGCCATTCCGACTGCTAGAGCGACTGGAGATTTGCAGGACTTTCGCCTAGTCTGCGGCAGATCGTTGTACCAAGCGAAAGCGGTTACTGTGGTCGCCCGATTATTCGAATCTCGTCTCATATCTGATCGCTTGAGTGGTCGTTTGCGCGAGATTGTTGCACTGGGCGATCTGAATGACCGGTCGGTTTCAATGGACAACGGAGACCAAAGAATTTCGATCGCATCAAGAGACCAAAAATTCAACATGTTTATTTTCGGTTGCAAAGGCCGACTAAAGGGCTCCGCACACTGGCGACTAAAATGGGGGCGACTACCGATGCGACTACTACGTCGCCTGCCGTAATTACCTTTGCGGTCGATCAATGATGTCATCCACGACATCACTGATCTTCCAAAGAAGCATTTGTCGCAAACAAGTCAACAAAAACTTAAAAATCTGAAAAATGTTCAGTCGCTTCTGTGGTCGCAAGCCCGGTCGCCTACAAAATCGCTCGAAAAAATCGCTAGTGTGCGGAGCCCTTTAAGGGCACCGCACACTAGCGATTTTTCGAGCGATTTTCTAGGCGACCGGCCTTGTGACCACAGAAGCGACTGAACATATTTTCAGTTTTTTTCTTCAGTTTTTGCTGACTCGTTTGCGACAAATGCTTCCTTGGAAGATCAGTGATGTCGTGGATGACATCACTGATCGACCTCAAAAGTAATTATCGCAGGCGACGTAGTAGTCGCATCTGTAGTCGCCCCCATTTTAGTCGCAGGTGTGCGGCGCCCTTTCCTTTGCGACAAGTCGACCGATACAAAAACGATGAAACTTTCGTCCGCAAACAATTCCGCCACAATAGTCGGCGACTTCAGTCGCTTCCGGAGGTCGTCAGTCGTTTGCGGATGGTTCATTGAAATGGTCGCAAGTGTGGTCGGCGAGCGACCTTGCACCCGATGGTTGCCTGCGATGTGTGTGCACCATTCTTTACCACTCGAAATTGAACCGACCGGCGTAGTGTGTATCATATAATGTTATTATGAGAATCCCTGCGTACATGTGATGGCTGGTATTCATAAAAGTTAGCAAATGCTTTTACTTTAGATTTGCACAGGGCGGTCCAATATAGATGCACAACAAAACCTCAAGCAAAAGCATTTGCTAGCTTTTATAAATATCAGCCAATGACACTGCTGCTGATCACGCTGCTGACCAGGCAAACAACAAATCACTAAACTACCAGGGAAGCATGCATTCCTGTACAATGCAACGACAGTATCTCAGCTTCGTAACGGGGAAGGAAACAACACTGACACCACACGTCAAACTTCTGGGGAGTAGTAAATATAATTGTTCCTACAACACTAACTTTAGGTAGCGCGCCCTCCCATCCCCTCCTTGTGCGCGCGCTAGGTTGGAGGAGATGGGAGGGCGCGCTACCTAAATGTTAGTGTTGTAGGAACAATTATGTAGAGGGAGTCTTTTTGCGCGACTGCAATCCCTAGAATCGGGACCCAGTCATTGTGTCGCTCCGGCCGCCGCGCTACACTCCACAAACGACTGGGAAAGCATGCTGCAAAATCAGCGGCTAGCGTACCGACGACCACAACGCCCATCTTGGCGAATGAAATTGCCCGAAAGCAATCTACTAGGGAAAATCTGGCACACTTTTGATTGGTTGTTATTTCTGTGGATGATGTAATTTACCAGATCCTCTCGCCCGTCCAGAAACGTTTCAACTAGCAGGATATTGATAAATCCGTAAGTAGGCTACTGCTTATCGCACACAGCATCGAACGTAGTAGGTAGACCTACTAGGATACCGTCCTTGGCCTCGAAGAAAGACCCGGTGTGATCCGCTGATTTGGCATCTTGCAACGAACAGCCGACGGCCTTTCAAGACGCACTTTCTGATTGGCTGAAGTCATTCATATCCGTTGTTGTTGTTGTCCGTACGCTAGCCGCTGATTTTGCAGCATGCTTTCCCAGTCGTTTGTGGAGTGCAGCGCGGCGGCCGGAGCGACACAACGACTGGGTCCCGAGTCTAGCAGACCCACGCGCGCGGGAATATCGAGGGCGTGTTTCCCGAAAATGCAGTGCGTGGCAACCGAGCATCCTCGTGTTGGCAAACAAACGTTAGTCTTGTAGGAACCGTAGTGGAGACGCCAATTATGATACCCAAGAGGGATCCCCATATATAATTGTTCCAACTACACTAACTTTTAGGTAGCGCGTCCTATGGCAAGCCAAACGTTGCAATATTCAATACTACAAAATATTTTTGTTCCAAAAATATATTTATTCATTAAATTCATTAATGGTAAATATTCATTCATGAATGAAAAATATTGATTCATGAAAAAATATTTATTCATGAAAAGAATATCTGTTCGTGAAAAAAATATTTATTCATGAAAAAATATTTGTTTATGAAAATAATGTTTGTTGATGAAAAAATATTTGTTGACGAAAAAATTATTTGTTCATGAAAAAAATTTATTCATGAAAAAAATATATTCATGAAAATGCAGTGCGTGGCAACCGAGCATCCTCGTGTTGGCAAGCAAACGTTAGTCTTGTAGGAACCGTAGTGGAGACGCCAATTATGATACCCAAGAGGGATCCCCATATATAATTGTTCCAACTACACTAACTTTTAGGTAGCGCGTCCTATGGCAAGCCAAACGTTGCAATATTCAATACTACAAAATATTTTTGTTCCAAAAATATATTNAAATTCGTCTTCATGACAGGTTTTTAACTCGGTCAATAATGTTACAGCTACACACTGACGTTAAGATTGACCACCCCATGTATGAAGTGGAGACATCCAGGGTTCACACCTGCACACAAAGTCTTGTTTCTGTTCTCGGCATATTTCATATCTATCTGATGTGATGTTCATGATTAGTAATATTAACATCCATCAACGCTTCGCGTTACATTTGATAGTAAATGGCTATTCCAATGTGGCTCGGGGAGATTTCCATGTACTCCACAAATTACAGCAATTAGTGGCCATTGCAAAATACGGTAAGGATGACATGAAAGGCAATAATTCGTCAGATACATTTAGTGCTTTTCCAACTCTCAAAGGAATATGGTTGAAAACTAACGTTGCTGGTTCTTGGACACATTTTGTTCAATCACTTATATCCACCCCAAATATGAACCAGTGTAGTGTTGTTCTGTTGACGAGGATTCGTCTGCAACACCACTAATGCTAACTATTCTATTTGTAATGCAAATTCGAAACTTCAGTAGCTAAGAGTGAGCCTAACTGTTGCCAGGGAAACATGTTCGCGTACAACGCAACGACGGATCTCAGCTTCATGACGGGGAGGGAAACAACACTGACCCCACACACCAAACTTCTGATGTATGTAACCGAATTGCTGTACAAATGGTGGACACTTTTCGGCATCGTGTTCGGTATTCCAGGGAATATGATGTCGATAATGATTACACTCAAGAAGGATAACCGTCAAATCAGCACGTGCATCTACATGGCTGGGCTGGCTGTCGTTGATACTGGTGTTCTTTTCTTCTCTGAGGTTCTGTGGAAGTTGCTAATTGGTCATCGTCTCGCCGAATGGTTGTCTGGAAGTTTCGCATTTCTTAGGTAAATATTTCTCTAACGTGTACTTCGGATTACTTGTAAAGGCAGAAAGAAAAGGGAATGCCGAACACACAGAAAAAAAAAAGATCTCATCTCGAGATAAATTTTTTAAATTTTATCTCGAGATGAGATCGATTTTTAAAATGATTCTCCAGCCTACTCTTTTGTCCCTAAAAGGAGTCTTTTGCTACTCGAACCCAGAATGAGACATCAGTTTTCTCCGGCTGATGCCCTGCTGATGCATTGACTGGAGACAACTGCAACTGGAGTCTCATTGTCCGAAGGACACACCTTGAATATTCATGGTGGTCAAGTAGAGACAAAAGATACTCATTTTGAGTTCTCTCAGTTCTCCAGTTGATGGGACAGGGCATCAGCTGGAGAAAATTGGTGTCTGATTTTGGGGACAACTCAACTCTTGGAAAACAAATCGAGGGGAAACAAAATCTGCTCCTGTGAGGAGATCGGTGGTGTGGTGGTTCTGGTGTCCGACTTGCGGTCAGAATGTCCTGGGTTCGAAACCCGCTGAGTGTGAAACGTTTTTTTTATATGGAGACATAACTTGTTTATTTGATTCGAGACAACATACAATCCGGTGGAAACAGCTGAGAATCCTTATAACCAGTTGGAGACAATGTCATCTCAAGTGGAGACCCAGTTATGTCCATTCGTGTAGCAAGAGAAACTCATTTTAGGGACAATAGTTGGAGAATCATTTTATCTCGAGATGAGATCGATTTTTTTCTCTGTGAATGAGAACGCGAACATGAAAAGTCACACCTTTACCTTCCTCCATTTCATTTAAACAAAATGAATCACCCAATCAGTTGGTACACGTTTTTGCACCTGATTAAAAGGCATCGGTGGAAAAGGTAAGCTAACCGGAGCTTTATCTTTCATTTCTCACCGCTTTCTCCTCAGCTCTCTTTGGTACGGGGGTGAAAGTTGTGGCATCGCTTCAGGATTATTTCTCGCCGAAATGAGTATCGATCGAGCCATTGCGGTGATCTACCCAATAAAAGCAGCAAGTATCTGCACTGCCAACAGGGCCATTAAAATCACCATCACCACTTTCCTGTTGGTGATACTTCTCCACCTGCAGACGTTCTTCGTCTTATCATTACCAGATCCACCAAATGGGGCTGTAATTCGTGACTTTCCGCAAGCAAGATGGTTTGAAACGTTCTATAACATTTACGTACTTCTTCTCGGGACCATCCTTCCATTTTCTACCATAGCTATTTGTAATATTATTGTCTTGATAGGCGTGAACAGGGCCAGCGAACAACGCAAGAAAATGAAAATGGATCACACAGATAAGAAAGGAAAGATTCGGGACACCAACCTGACCGCCATGTTGTTGATGACATCATTGGCGTACCTCCTTTGTTCGTGTCCAAAGAGAATTTACGAAACGACCGTCGTACAACCAGAAGCAAATAACCCCTACTGGAACGCTCGGTACTGGCTCGGATTTTACATTTGCGCACAGATATGGACTGTGAATTTCAGTATAAATTTTTACATTTATTTTCTCGGAGGTGGAAACAAATTTCGCCGTGAAGCAAAATTAGTATTGAAAAGGTGTTGTGTTTGTTTCTGCATCTCAGAGGACTCTTGAGTCGCTTACCTTTTATGATAAAAGTAGACCTAATAGTCAAATGTAGGCCTATAGGTAGAATACGCACGCATTTCACCAAGTGAGGGTTTAGTGAGGGTATAGCATTCACCGGAAACGGGTCAACTTAGAACTTATCGATTGTGTGGATCTTTCCACAAAATGTTTGTCATTTAAAGGAGCTGGACGTCCAAGTTGTAAACACTCACTCACTGGTCCTCTATCCACGCGACGCCTGCGGTGCTGCCACCTATTGTCGGTGATATGTACTGACGTGAATATCGTGAGTGAGTTGCATCGGACCGGGAACCAGTCTAACGATCACGGGTGCTGCCACCTGCACGAAGGAATAAAACTAGTTTGCCGACCATGTTTGTAAACAAACCAGCTTGTTTACAACTTCGGCGTCTAACTCCTTTAAGCACGGCGCACACACATTCTTACAACAGAAGGCGCTCCTACCTCGCACCAATCTGTTACGCCGTGCTCACAGGATTGTGGGTAATCAAGATGGCGTCGGGTGATTGGCAGCGATCTAATTTCTTGGCTGATCATGTGACCCCTCGATCCCTGTACATGTAGTTTCTAGGATGAAATTCCTATAAACCTCGCTTATTATGAGACTTGTTACTTGCTATACAATTATTCACAAATGAAATGGTCCATGGACCATGTGCTCACCGGGTTGGACATAATAGCCTAATGACAGAGGGAGGTACATATCAGTTATGAGCAATCTGGGTCAAGTCATTCTCGAGTAAGACGATTATCGCACGCCGGAGTGGACATAATTCTGAATTAATATCCACATTAATTCAAACGAATTAATGTCTACATTAAATCGACCAATTGGATGTGATTTTTATATGTGGACAAGTCGATTTAATGTCCGCATTAAATCGATTTAATATCAGAATTAATTCGATTTAATGTCCACATTAATTCAAGCAGCTACTTCCGCCGATAAATGCACAATCGACCAATCAGAGGAGACTTCTTTATGTGGACATTAATTCCGTTTTATGTCTACATTAATTAGCGCCCCTCCATATCCGCCGCTAAAAACTCTCCCCTGATTGGTGGATTGTGTATTTGTCGGCGGAAGTAGCAGATTGATTTAATGTAGACATTAAATCGATTTAATGGTGGTATTAAATCGATTTAATGTGGACATTAATCAGGCCGAAATCTGACAGGCATGTAAAGGTCGTCTACTGGGAGGTAACTACCAAATTTGAGCACTCTGCGTCAAGTCGTTCCCGAGTAATAGCACTTTCAATGTACTTGATTTTCACGTTACATCACCTGGTGGCCATATTGGATGTCCAATCGGGTCGAAACTTGGTACTTTTACAGATACCCCTCCAATGTATGTTTATGCAAGATATGAAGTCGCTCGGTGAAATAATGACAAACTGTGGCAGGTTCGTTACTTTTGTCGAAGTTTGACATCTGTGACCTTGAAAAGTAGGTCAAATCAAAAACCCGTTATATAGGCCTATGTTATGTATCCTTATTAGATACACTTATGATTAAAATTTGGAGATGATCTAGTCATTAGTTCACGAGTTATTGCACTTTTTGTGTTTTCGGTTTCTGCCACCTGGTGGCCAAGGTAAGAATCGAATCGGAACGAAACATGGTCTCATGGGTCATCTGACCCAGGGGTATACATGTACCAAGTTTCAGATCAATAGCTCTAGCGGTTTGTTTGAAGAAGATTTATTACCAAAATAAATGAAATACAAATAGCTCCGGACCGAGGCAGAGCATTATTGGTCCGGAGCGGTTACGAAACGTGCCCTGCTAACGGACAACGACGACGGACGACGGACGCTGCACCATCGTAATAGCTCACCCCGGTGAGCTAAAAATCTGTAAATATTTTTGCATTAAACAAAGAATGTCAAGCCAATAACTTGGATTTATTTTTCGGCCAAGTTTCCTACGCTGTGATGAGGTCGCGGACGTACACGTCGGCCAAATCTGGCCGATGTGATGCGTTCCACCGCGACACAGGTCTGTGCAAAAGCAGTCTCACGCAAGCAGTCTCGCGCAGCCTGTGTGGACAAAATGGGCGCACACCTGAGATTTTCTAGGAGACTGCCATTCCGACTGGTAGAGCGACTGGAGATTTGCAGAATTTTCGCCTAGTCTGCGGCAGGACGTTCCACCAAACGAAAGGTTACTGTGGTGGCCGGATTATTCGAATCTCGTCTCATATCTGATCGCTTGAGTGGTCGTTACATAGTTTGCGAGAGATTGTTAATGCACTGGGCGATCTGAATGACCGGTTTCAATGGCCAACGGAGACCAAAAAATTTCGATCGCTTCAAGAGACCAAAAATTCAACATGTTTAATTTTCGGTCGCAAAAGGCCGACTTACTTTGCGGCAAGTCGACCGATACAAAACGATGAAACTGTCGTCCGCAAACAACTCCGATGCGGCGCCACAACAGTCGGCGACTTCAGTCGCTTCCGGAGGTCGTCAGTCGTTTGCGGGATGGCTCACTGATTTATGGTCGCAAGTGTGGTCGGCGAGCATCTTCGATAATCGAAGGCCGATCTGCTCTCCAGTGCGTTACATCGCACATCACCCTTCGAGAAATAGACCAGTCGGCGGCGTATCTTGGCACCATGCCAACTTTACCGGTCGACCAATCATATGACACTTTATATCGGGTCTTCGGCTACAACTCTTTGTACCACGATTCAAATTTTACAACACCGATTCTGATTGGNACCATGACTTGATGTAGTCCGTGAATCACCAGAGCGCCGCGAAGTTTTGACATGCTAAAATTGCTGTTGCATACCAATAGGACCTATTCGCTTGACGGCAATTTCTACACAATACCGACCGTACAAAGCTCGGCCCACATGACAATCGGCCGCCTACTCTGATTTCCCGCCCAGGACGGTATTGGGGCGCGGGTACAGTATTTGCGATTATCAATATTTTGCGATTTTGAGATTTTCACGATTTTTCACAAAATTATGGTGCCAGTAGATAGAGCTGACCTCAAATCATAAAATTATGGAAATTTTGGATGATTCGCATAAACTGGTTAGAATTTACGCACATTTTTCAAAATATCAACATTTTGATATTACGATATTTCTGCACAGTTAACCCCAAAACGTTTCAAAATAACGTAAACCTGTTATCTGTGTTAGCTTTATCCAATGGTATGAAAATTTCTTGAAAAACGCGAAAATATCAAAATATCAAAATTTTGATAATTTCAAATATCTCAGTAACCACTCGATAGATTTTGATGAAACTAGCACCAAAATCCTTAGAAACTTCCCTTCTATCAGAACTACTACAAAAATGAAAATATAATCACAAAATAAAAGGTGTTGATTTTCGAGATTTTTTCTGACAAGCAATTACATAATTTTGATATTTCGAAATTTCCAAAATTTTGATGCAGAAATGTGACCAACAAGTTTTCCTTTCATATGCAACAAACCGCATCGAAATTGGTTCGGTGGTATTTGAAATATTCAAGATACAAAGTGTAGATAAACATCAGTCAATGCCTGTACATGTAATGCCACTGCTGCTGATCACGCTGACAAGACAAACAAATCACTAAACTACATCAGGCTTCTTTTTGAAACAAGATGACGTTGTAAATGTCGTATGGTTCCCGATGTACAGGTACTTCTTCCGGTACATGAACGGTGCAGTGATCACGATACGTTGATAGAGATCAGATACATTGATGGAGATCAGGATACATTGACAGAGATAAGGATACATTGACTGATGGATTACGATGAGGCCATTTGAACTTGATCTCATGCCAATAATTCATCCCCTAATTGACCTTGACCTTGATATCTGATGGTTCTAGGACAAAATGAACCCAGACAATTGGTACTGGACAAAAGGTACCCGGACAAAATGTACCTGGGACAAAAGGTACCTAGGACAAAATGTACCTAGGCCAAAAGGTACCCGGACAAATGGTCCCTTTTTTCCGGTACACTTTGTCCTAGGTACGTCTTGTCTTGTCACCATATCTGATCATTAAGGTCACTGCATAATCGAAATGGGCATTCTCAATAATCTAAGTATGTCTGACATCATGCCTCTACCTTTGCCACAGGCAGAGATATTTCAAATTACCACGTTTGACCTTGACCTCTGATTATCGAGTCGTTGCATAATCGAAATCGGCATCCTCAATAACCTAAGTATAAGTGATATCATGCCTCTACCTCTACCACAGACAGAGATATTTCAAATTATCAAGTTTGACCTTGACCTTGACCTCTGCTCATCGAGGTCGTTGCATAATCAAAATGGGCATCATCAATAACCTAAGTATGGGTGATACCCTACCACAGGCAGATATACTTCAAATTATCAAGTTTGATATACATGTATCAAAATCTCATGGTATTTCAATCACTCGGACACGTGAGGTTGAGAATTTTAACACAGACCTGTCCTTGGATAAGCAGGCATGAACTAAGACTTGTTTCATGTTGCTCAGTTGACAATATGGCAAGTTATCTCAAAATATCAAATTTGTGATATCGATATCACCATGACCCCAACATCTCAGACCAAAATTAATCAGTCCATTCGATTCCTAATGAAAATCTAAGGGTAGAACCTGTTTCTGTTGGTCAAGGTGTTAAAGAAGCCGAGTTATGGCATCAGATAAAAGCGTGACGGACAGAATATCAAGTCTGATATGTTGATTACATCATGATGGAGGCATCTGATGTTGAAAATGATAAGCTCATTGGATTGCCCAGGTTGACAAACCTTCCGTTACTTGCACTGGGGCGCGAAGACTGCTTTGTTGGCAGGCACTATTAAAAGGGTGTTCAGTGAAGTAACCTTAGAAGAACGAATCTAAAGTATGATGTCAGTTGTGCAATGTATATTAGAATTTATAATTCCTAAAAAGTTTGCCTTTCTATGATGAGTTGTATTGGTGAAATGGCTGAATTTGACGTTGACGTGGAATAATAGGCAGATTTCGAGGTTATCCTGCAACGGGATCTCTATTTTGAGCGTAGGGCTATTACTTCCTTCGCAGTGAGTGAGTGAGGTGGTTTACTGTTGAATGTTAACGCAGTGCGCAGGTACAATGTAGTAGATATAATACCGGTGTACTGCTTAATGTTTTTGCGCTAATTATGCTGCTCTCCCCGCGGATAGGACTGTTAACCACTGGTTGTTGTGTATACGTCATCACGTGTGTTTATATGCCAATATACGGCTGCTGAAGCCTGGGGGAATGAGACCGAGTGCCGCCCCTAAAGTCACCTTGTGCACCCTGTCGCCACCAGGCTTAGATTTAATTTTCCAACCCATTCTTAAATACATGTGTTGTGTTAAATAGGCTGAATAAAGGCGCCGCTTCACGTGACACTTTTCTATCGAAAGTTTGCTGTCAGATAGTCAATTATTGCTGTCAGACAGCAATAATTGCTGTCACACAGTACTTTATGACAGCAATTACTGTGTCTTACAGCAATAGGGAGTTTAAGAAATCAAACGATAAACGTTAACTTTACGACAACGTTATTTTTTGTACCGAAAATGCAATATATAATCTGGTGAATGTGTGGTATGAAAAATAACGTTGTCGTAAAGCTAAAGTTTATCGTTTGATTTCTTAAACTCCCTATTAATTGACTATCTGACAGCAAACTTCCGATAGAAAACTGTCACGTGGAGCGGCGCCTTTAGTGTGAGTTAACAGATACGATTTCTGACCCTTTGAATAGGGAGGTTGAGATCAGCGACTTATCACGGATCCCTATACGTATACGGATAGAAATGTTCACAAAATTTGTCCGCGTTGTACAGAATTCTATCCGTATACGTATAAGGATCTATCAGTATACGTATAAGGATCCGTGATAAGTCGCTGATCTCAAACTCCCTAATACAGAATGATCCTACTGAGCGGAACTACTGGGTATTTATGATGACATCACTGTGATTACGGGGAGAGTCTGGTGATAGTTAATTAGGGAGGTTGAGATCAGCGACTTATCACGGATCCTTATACGTATACGAATCGAAATGTACACAAAATTTCTCCTCGTTGTACAGAAATCTATCCGTATACGTATACGGATCCGTGATAAGTCGCTGATCTCAACCTCCCTATTATCATCTTATTTACTGATTGGAGGAACTAAGGCCGCGGGTTTACATTGAGGTCTACGGCCAGGAGGGCGCCACCTTATTTTCTCGCGGTGTACGTGAGCACGAATGTACGTACGTCGTAGCTCACCTCGGTGAGCTAAAAACTGACTTCCCATAATGAAAAAAATTGCACTGTTTTAAAGTTTTTGCCTCAAGATCAGACTGAAAGGAAGGACATGAAGTGCATACATTTACTGTTAGTCAGCTGTACATACTTCACACCGCTTCAAATCAAACCAAAGTTCTGCAAACAGCATAGGGTCTGAGATACATGTATTGTGCTTACAATAGCCTACATGTAGCATACTACATGTAAATACACGTTTTAGAGGGTAACAGGTATTATGAAAACAACGTCACTGATAACATTTATGTCCACCAAAATGAGTTAAGCACTGAAGAGCGTAATTGTCCAAAGTTCAATGAGAGTGATAAATTTGCCTATAATCTAAGTGAAGTACCTATACGAAACTCGATCCTCAAAGTATCACACATAGACGTCAACTGTCCGACTTGAGAATCCCCGCAGGGCCAAATTAGTGTTTCCCGACCAGCAATTTACTGGACTACACAACCTTCAAAATGTCCGAAACGTGAGTGCACACTGAAGGTGCTTATAAATCGATCAAATGTGCAAACATGCGCTCATGTTGTTGACTTTCCAATTGGAAAAGTATGAATATGCAGTTATATTTTGTACATGCATCATTGCCAATCAGAAAGTGTCTTTCGGCACCGTTGGTGCTGATAGTTTGGTTCCCGAACCCACCGCTAGGGCAAAAAGGGTTCGGTATCGGCCTCGTTTGACCTTGACCCCACACACCAAAATGGATGTGTCGACAAAAACGACGGTCACAGAGGAAAGACTGGTTCGCGATCCCAACATAGCTCTACGGTATGTTGGAACCGGGAACCAGTCTATCCTCTGTGACGTCAGACACATCGATTTTGGTGTGTGGGGTCAAGGTCAAACGAGGCCGATACCGAACCCTCTTATCCCTAGCGGTGGGTTTGGAAACCAAATTATGGTGCTGATGGCTTGTGATTGGATCCCTGATCAAACAGCGCCGTCTGTTATGAGGCGCCATGTGGGAATTTAATTGTTTACCAAAATTATTTGAAATAATATCATTGTTTCAAACCATAAATGTACGTATTTTGATTTATTTCATCCAATAAAAGTATAACAAAACCATGGAATTATTTTTCAAACCATGAATTAGACTAAACATATGGTTTCATTCAATGAAACTTAGACAAATTCATGGTTTTGAAAACATACCTTGCTTTCAAACCATAACAAAATCATTTCAAACCATGAAGTTCATGCAAATTCATGGTTTACAAATCACGAAAAATCGGCAAATATCTTGGTTTTCAAACCATGAATATCAAATCCTTCATTGATTGTAAACAATGAAGATAGCAAAAATCATGGTTTGCAAACCATGATAATCCACAAAAGCATGGTTTTCGATCCCATGATTACAGCAAAACTCATGGTTTACAAACCATGGAAATAGTCAAATCCATGGTATGGGTATAATTGTATGCGCAGTGGAACAATGGACTGATCCTCTGCCCGCTGTCTACTGGTCGAGTGCAGCGGAACGGAACGAAACGAGGGCAGAGACCAGTCTATGTTACGCACACCATGGATGTGGCGATTTCCATGGTTTGCAAACCATGTGTTTTGCACTAATCATGGTTTCCCAAACCATGCTTTTGCGGATTATTATGGTTTGCAAAGCATGATTTTTGCAATTTGCAATGTTTACCATCCATGATGCGTTCACATTATTACGATTTGAAAACAAATAATTTTGCCGATTTTATGGTTTTGTATATCATTCTCATGGTTTGCAAACCATGAAATTGCATGAACTTCATGGTTTGAAAGTAAGTTATGTTTTCAAAACCATGAATTTCTGAAAGTTTCATGAGAATGAAACCATGTTTAATATAAATTCTGGTTTGAATAATAATTTCATGGTTTTATGTATAACTTTATTGGATGAAATAAGTCAAAATACGTACGTTTATGGTTTGAAACAATGATATTATTTCAAATAATTTTGGAAACAATTAAATTCCCACATGGCGCCTCATAGTCTGTTGATGTTCCTTCACTTTGGGCCGAGTTCGACTGGAACTCTCGGGTCGAGTAAGAGTAGATTTGTCACCTGATCAAATTTGAAGTACGCATGTCGAGTAGGAGTTCCGCCCGAACTCACTTGAACTGAAAATCGAGTTCCTCGAATTGTTGAAAGATGGCGTCTGCTAGTCATGTCAGTACCAAATGATGACAACCACCCAATTTTTTGTACAAAAAATGATAAACATGCTAAACAGTTGTAAATGAGGTTTGTTGGACGAAGAACTGACTTTTACGTATTTTCCACCGAATTCGGCGATTTTTTTGGTGTTGGTCGCCATGTTGTCAGGTGATGGTCGAGTTCGGCACTCATTCCATCAATGGTTCAACCAGAGCGACGAATGAGGATGGCGCATTTTTTTTATCCCGACAGGTCGGCGCTGCGAGCGATGTGACCTGAACGACGTCATTGACGTCATTTTCGGTGTTGACGTTGCGTCATGAGAAAATGACCTGTACATTTTTCTACAGAAATAATGACTCAAAAACGTTGCTATTATCGCCATCGTATCTCTTATTTTAAGAAAAAACGTAATGAGATTAAAAGAAAATTTCATCTGCTACACGATGATGTAAGTTTTACTGTCGGGTGACCAAAAGAAACGGGTTATTTTCATGCCAGAAATAAATGGAAATAACGTTAGAAAAACGACATTTTGGTCACAACGCTCGCAGCGACGCCGAGTGGTGCTAGTACAGCGCGGTCCTCATAGGTCAAATACTAGTATGACGTCAAACGAGTAGCTACCCGAGGAAATTATGGAGTTCGGCTGCGACTCGACACGACCGAGTTGAACCTCGGGTTCCAGTCGAACTCGGCCTTGGGCGTCAATCACGCCAGTGCCGTTAAACACTGGGACGAGTACGTGCAAGGGCTACGCTTGATGATGATGGAGAAACTATTCTAATCGGGTTTACTGTGTACAACATATTGTGGAATTCCCTTATGAAAAACAAGAATCACAGGCCAGTTGTCATTAGCAATTCCTAAGACACAGCCAAAGTTATTGGAATCTGTCTGATGAGTAATACCGAAATATTGCACGGGAATTTTTGTGTTGTTGCTCGCTCGGAGCCCTCCAGTCGATGGAAGAGGAATTCTTTTAAATCCGATCACCGATCTAAAATTTTTGCGATACATCGTTATATAAATTTTCTCATCCTTACTGAATAATCTGTAGCGTATTGGGCCTTGGATTAGCAAAAGATGGTATAGGTACAGTTTGTAGCCTTGATGTGAATTCCTAAAAAAGTACAACTCCTCACTTCCAATGTCAAGTGCAGTGATGTCACCTGCAAAAGTTACGTAGAAAAAATGGTGACCTTTTTTTGGAAACTTCCAGTCCATTCGTTTGACAAAACTATTGTCATCATCTATGGTGTAGGCAGTCATTTGGAGATTGAAACGATATTCCGTATCGCACATTATGATTACGTAATTTAGCTTCCATGCGGTTAGAAGTGCAAAGTCCTGTTTTACATGAAAGCAAGGGTCATTTAACGGAAGTTCAAAACTACCGTACTTCTGCACAGTCCGATTTTGGACAACGAAAAATAGAAATCTTTCCTTCATTCTGTTCATGTGTCTTGTAATTTGGAGAAAACCGAATAGAAAAGAATTATCAAACATATTCCTTTTACAATCGATTAACATAGGCGTACTAAGTTGGCTTGACTCTATCGTGATCGTCCTAGTTGTGAACCTTATCCCATACCGCCATTTATCATTAGTTGCCCCGTAAACAATAACTTTACCCTCATATTTCAATGATTTTACACGCATCCAGATAAATAAGAGATCTAAATATTCATCGTAATACCACCGACTGCCATATGAGAGTGAAAGTTTGGGTTGAAAGTAACCCCGATAGTCTTCCCTATAATTATGGACCTGAAAAAAATCGTTCGCAATGTTAACAACATAAGTTTGTGAAATGAGCAACGATGGCTGTACACATCCTTTTCCCAAAGTATTGCCACGCCATGGAATAGCTTGAAGGCATCAACCATTTGTGCAATGACTGTAAACATGGTAAATGCCTTCGTGGCCGCTCTTCATAAAGAGTAGTGACTCCGTCGTCGAGATCCAGAGTTAAGACACTTTCGCTGCGGCAGCCATTTTGTGCCTGCCACGCCCCATGCTGCACTGGCAGCGCCAGTGGTGCCACTCCCCCATCAGTGCCAAGACATAGACATAGACATAGACATAGACATAGACATAGTTTATTTCAATCTCAAACCTCCCATGGAGGTATCACAGAGGATACATGTCTGGTTATAACAAAATTGTGGTGTAAAAGTTTACAGCTCTTTCAAAATTGCATTATACAAATTACACAACGCTTTGAGGTTCTTGTGGCCTTTAAAGTTAATAATTCTACTATTCATTTGAGTTCCAATTTCGAACATTAGGAAATAGCCTCCTTCGGCAAAATATTGACAAGTAACAATATAATTAAATCCATCCAAAACATCAAAGTGATTGCAAAGATGACATAAACTGGTTCAACTACATTTCTGTATAACCTATCAGGTGCAGCTGGAATTTTCGAAGTGCCCGTCCTTAACCGGGCCAAACTATCTTTGACAAGGGTAACTTTTTAATCTATACTTCAAGACCAAAAAAACATTCAAAAGTATCACCATCTATTGTATCCTGATCAAACTAATGTTTCCCAAGTGCGTATACCATTTATAAAGACACTACGGCCCCATGCGTGTCAATCATCAAACGCATTGTGCATGTCATGCACTGCACGTCACCCGCACTTGACTGCGCATGTGCCATGACGTGCACTGCACGTCACCCGCAGCGAAAGATTTAAATAACTGTAAATACTATACCGTATTGACAGTTAAAATTCCTGGCCTGGCAAGGTCCTGCTCAAACGACGAAAAGAGGTCCCATTGTAAACCTGGCATCCATGCACGGACCGTAACGGTATCGATCGACTTGTGGAAAGTCAAACGACTCGTGTTCAGGAAATGGATGGTTATTGCATTCACAGTAGGCCTACGTACCGGTGAGTGTCTTTTGCCCTCACGACCGTTTGAACGTAGTGCTTCGTGTACATCTCTTTCTCGTGCAGTGCGATGACCATATATGGCACACGTTGTGGTTAGCTTGCGGTTTGAGGTCGAAAAACGCGAGCACGAAATTAGACGTACACAAACAAGTATTCTCCTCGCAAATTCAACCTTGATTAGGTAAGAAGTGACGCCAAAAAATTACAGAAGCTTTTCTTGATCCGTCAAGAATACATAGTAAACGGTGATTTTTGACTTTAACCTGTTTTCAATAGAAATTCATTCCTCTTTTGGCATTGTTCAACCTTTATAATTTGTGTGAATGGGAGGTACGTTGTATTCATTGTGTGGGCCTACTCGAAACGGGTGCCGATAATTAGAAATATTGACAAACTGATTCTTCATGAAGCAATCGACTTTAGCTTAGTGAGAGATCCCTGTACACCACTACAGAACGATTTTTTAAGATAGTCTTCTACTGTCCCAAAAATGGCATGAAATTTTTATATGGGCGTACACATGGATTTACGGCCTATTGTAAGTTCATGCTAAATAGGTATAAAGGGGAAGGGCCTGGCGCCTTATTTCCAGTTGTTACCGCTTGGTGTCAGCAGCGCAATGGGACCTCACAGCTCATTAAAATTGAGAATAAAATCCTCTTCAAACAGCCGTGGGTTATTGCATTTCACAGTAGGCCTACGTACCGGTGAGTGTCTTTTGCCCTGAGATTACTTTCAGGGAAATTAACACCCAGCGCGCTTACCTTTTTCCGATAAAGTTGACAATGAGCTTCAATTCCCGGCAACCATCTTTTTTCCCACCAGTGGACTTTTTTTGGTAACAAGTGGCAGACATTCGAGTGTTCCGTTTCCTTCTTGCAATGAAGAAAATGCTCACATGTTTGTATCGGAGAGCAGATTAACCCACACCAAATCAGTGTTCCGTAAACGTTAACGGATATTTTTGGTTCGACGAAGGCGACCCCTTTGAGCCAGTCTCGACTGTAGTGAAATCCCGTTGTCCTCGATGTTGTGGCCATGTCGTTCTCGTGATTTCACGGCGTAGTCGTGTCATTTCAATCAACTCGTTCTATTACATTTCCGTTGGAATTACCAGTAGTTCTTCTACAACTAAAGTCAAGCGTAATTTTCAACACTCTCTGGGACAGATAAAGTAGATTAAAGCGGGTGATCCACTGTCGCGATTTTGGCTTGAGACGCGGTTGCGTTCCCTTGCGGTTACCATATAAGGACTTCCGATTGCCATATAAGGCGATCGCAAGGCACCGCAACCCTGTCTCAAGCCCAAATCGCGACAGTGGATTCGCCGCTTTAAGGGGGCGGTAGCCATAAGGAAGCGCACTGCAAATGGCGACTGAAAACAATTCATATTTTCTTCAAGCAAAAAGGTAGCATCGATTTCATGTATTTCTATGAAATTGCTACTCTTGTTCTACACATCTGAATTGTAAACGAAGTGCTTTTATCTTTCATTAATCAGCTAATTAAGCAAACAATGAGACCCCCATTTGACTTTTTCGTCATAGATTTCTCGGCAACAAGGCGACTGGGACCTGGC
>NMRB01000940.1:80738-95645 GCA_002633025.1 Notospermus geniculatus | reverse complement strand
TCTGATCTCATCTCTCGCCGTCAGCCGGGACGATCAACACGCTCTGCGTCCGAACTTCAGCTCATTGAGCCGCGCTATAGGCAAGAGTTCTATGGCAACCGCGCGTTCTCGGTGGCGGCACCTCGTCTCTGGAATGCATTGCCCTCTACTATTCGCAACGTGCCATCATTGGATGTGTTTAAATCACATCTTAAAACACATCTATTCCGCAAAGCCTTCCTGTCCACATGACCGCTTTTTGTATGGTTTTTAGCATTCTCTTATGTATTGTCTTATGTATGTATTATCCTATGCATGTATTATCCTATGTTTTACTCTATGTATCTTATCCTATTTATCTTAACACTCATATGTACAGCCAATTGAGATCATTTTATGATGTAATAGGCTTTAAACAATAAATATTATTATTATTATTATTATTTTGGCAACGAACCATGATCAGCTTGTCCTTGACGCCTAATTTTGTTAACAATACATGGCTATTCATAAATAAGACGGTTCAACCTTCGACCGCCGCACTAAAACGGCGTTGTATGTTTCCACTACCGCCCCCTTAAACTCTCTTGCACAATGGTTTCATTTGATGAATATGCATAAGTCATGCAGTACATGCGCTTCATCTTGTGCAGGTGTAACGTTTTTCAGTGTGGCCGTTTTTCTGTGTGATTCCCATTGTTCGCAACACACAGGAAAACGAACTCGCTGTTTCTCTGTGTGTCGCCCATTGTCCAGTCGCCGCTTATTCCGTCAGTCTGTTGTATTGTCACACTGGCTCACGGGCCTCACTGAAAAACGTTACACCGGAGTTAAAGGGAGACTCCACTCATTGTAAGCTTTTAAATTTTTATCAATCCATAGAGACTAATGCCATGAATTGTTATGTCACTAGTGTCAATAGGCTGATGACCTTTGTAGAGAATGAGCTAATACTGTGACTGCCTAGGCCTATTGGTTGTGCCTTCATAAATATGCATTCAGCACACATGGCATCATGTGTGCTGTGCTATAGTCCCCTTGGGATTCAATTAAAATACTTAAAATGATGAGTTTGCTGATTTTTAAAAAATCTGACATGTTGCAGATATCAATGAATTTGAATGTATTAATGATATTTCAAAAATTCAAAATTTTACACAATGAGTGGAGTATCCCTTTAAAGCACCACGGTATTGCCACTTTCTGTCGACAGCCGGCGCCACCGACACCATTCTCCAATACTGTAGTTAAACCTTTCGCCCCAGTGTTGGAGAATGTATGATTACACTACAATGCACGTAGTAACATGCGTAGTTTACCAAGTCGTCAATAGAGGTCTCCCTTAACGCGGGTAGGTGTAACGCAGGATTGGGAAGCAATGTGGTCCTTTAATGACGCCGACTGGACGAAGTTGACCTCAGGTTCCTTTTTCACCCACGCCTGGTTATTTCTACAAGCATTTGGATACAACAAAATGCAGTGCTTGGGACAAAATATGATTAGTGTCAGCACGTGGGCAATTTTCCAACAGAAGTAATTCAGGTACCATAATTTAAAGGGACTCTAGAGGGAACCGGTTATTAGGCTACTATGGGCCGATTTTTTAAACGACGGCTAAGATAACCATCGGGTTTCGTTAACCCTCAGTTGACAAACTGTTTGTTAATCGAAGTGAATTTCGATTTTATGAATCATTGATAGCCAAACATTCTAAAAGTCAAAAGGTTTACTTTGGTTAATTCACGGTTTGTCAGAAAAGCCGATGGTTAAACCGAGGTTTACCTTAACTATCGTTTAAAAAATCGGCCCTATGAGTACCATAAAAGCTTCAACCAGCTGGCGCCACTCGTCAAGCACGTCCAGGGCAGAATCGCGGGAAATTCTATAAATAGCTCTGGGGAACCCATGATTATGTCACGTCAGCCATGGAATTCCGAGCGTTAAAAATAGACACACCTCATGGAAAAGCTCCACGGTCTGGCGGAACAAACTACTATTATGCAATTAGATTTAGAATAATTATCCTATTACATGTACCTCACAAAACTCAGAGGTTTATTGTACACAGTGGTTTGCACAGTTGGGGCATTGGCTGGTATTCATAAAAGTTAGCAAATGCTTTTACTTAAGATTTGCACAGCTAGGTCCAATGTAAATGTATTACAAAACTTTAAGTAAAAGCATTTGCTGGCTTTTATGAATATCAGCCATTATGTTGGGGTCGGACTTGAGCCAAAGGAAAGCTGAAGTTGACTTTTCTCAATGCTTCGAGCATAGAAAGTCTAACGTTTATGAAACTCTGAGTGCCAAATAGATTATACAGGAATGTAGTCAAGGGTTCGAGAGAAATGGACTAATTGGAAATATAAAAATCTTGGTCAGATTTGTGCATTTGAAGATGTGTATAAGCGCCCGTCGAATCAGAAGCACTGCACTGTACACTTCATTAACCGATTTCTCGGGGCAAACTTGACGATAAAGCTTTGTTTTCTCATGGACACTTTGTTTTCTGGAAGGGCTGAAATTAGGGCATAGGTTTCGGAGGGGTATTCATTGGCGGGAATTTGGGCAACACCATAGAATCAGCATCATTTGCACTGAACCATGCCCAGTCCATGCAGACCGAACACCGTACAAAGGAGCATAGAGCATAGAAAGTCTAACGTTTATGAAACTCTGAGTGCCAAATAGATTATACAGGAATGTAGTCAAGGGTTCGAGAGAAATGGACTAATTGGAAATATAAAAATCTTGGTCAGATTTGTGCATTTGAAGATGTGTATAAGCGCCCGTCGAATAAGAAGCACTGCACTGTACACTTCATTAACCGATTTCTCGGGGCAAACTTGACGATAAAGCTTTGTTTTCTCATGGACACTTTGTTTTCTGGAAGGGCTGAATTTTGGGGCATAGGTTTCGGAGGGGTATTCATTGGCGAGAATTTGGGCAACACCATAGAACGGCATCATTTGCACTGAACCATGCCCAGTCCATGCAGACCGAACACCGTACAAAGGAGATTCAACATCACACAAGTTATGCTCAGTATACATGGTAGAGGTGAATACCCTCTGTTCAGACACACATAAAAAACACCACAAAGGTCCAATTAGTAGTACCTTGCCAATCAACCAGGCAATGACAAGGTTTAATTCCTTATTAGCCCTTGTTACACTGCATAAAAAACCCGTGTCGAACCCGGGTTTTTTCTGTCCACACCTGTTAAAAACGCGGTGTAATAATCCCCTCCGAGCTCGAACGGGTTTTGGAGGGCTTAATTTAGGCCCCGTCACAAAATTTGAGTAGTGTTGACGGGCACCGGGCCTCAGGAGGGATTTTTCAGAGACGGGCTAGACCCGGGTGTCAAAAAACCCGGGTATTTCTATGTAGTGTAACCACGGCTAATATAAACATCGCTAAATCGCCAGCACTGGCACACTTCCCAATTGATATTATGTAATGCTAAAGAGATTCGCTGTGATTGACCTTTTCTGAGCGCCTCGTAACTTGTGTCTATTTTTAACGCTGGGAATTCCTTGGCTGACGTGATCATGTGTTCCCAGGGCTAATTATAGAATTTCCCGCGATTCTGCCTTGTACCTGCGCATGTGTACTTTTACTTTCATATTCGCGCCATCTATCGACAAATTTATAAACTATTATTGCGACCTGCCACCTATGATTGAGATGGTGAACTGACGAATATCCGTGAGTTCCCTCTAGAGTCCCTTTAAGTCATTTGCATGCAGACGGATTTCCCGCAGGCTGGCTAGCTCACGATACAAAGCATGCTTGGGCTAAATAACTAAAGGGGTACCGGCAAACCTAATCCGCGACGCGGCGTTGACTATCAACCTGGGCTCGGTTGCACAAAACTCATGTTAACTTGGTGTTAGCGCTAACTTCATGTTAAATGACGTAAAAAGACAAAGGATTTTTACGTCACTTAACATAAAGTTAGCGCTAACACCAAGTTAGCGCTATCGTGAGTTTTGTGCAACCGGACCCTGGTCAGAACTGCGTCATTGAAAGTGAGGCTAATGCGGGTGATCCACTGACTTGACGACGAGTTTACGATCAGTTGGCGACCGTCGTGAACAAGTCGCCAACTCGTCGTAAACTAGTCGCAAACTGATCGTAAAGAAATGACGGAACGTTGAAGCTGATCCACCGAAAAAATACGTCTGCTGCAGAGCAAACTTTACGACGAGTTGACGACTAGTTTGCGACCAAATCAAACATGTTTGATCTCGTCGTAAAGTCGTCGCAAACTAGTCGTCAACGAATTTCAGTCGTGAACGAGTCGCAAACCCGTCGTGAACGAATCGTGAATGCTGATCCACCTGCCACGATTTTTCGTCGTCAACTAGTCGCAAACCCGTCGTGAACAAGTCGTCAACTGATCGTAAACTCGTCGTAAAGTCGGTGGATCACCCGCATTACGTAATTTCCAATTAATTCTGAATAGCACACCCTGTTTCTAGGCCAAATATAACTAAAACATTGCACTCAATTTCTAATTTTAATTTTCTGTCATTAAGTACAGAAGTGCTAAAATATATCTTATTGCTTTTGAGCAAAAATCTCTGCGGGAACATGATGAATTTAATCGATAAAGTTGACCATTTTAGCGTAAACGACAGGCCAATGATCGACGTCATGGGTTCTGAATGATGCAGTTTTTTTATAACGTCAGAATGACGCACGTCGCCCGATGACGTTCAACAATCGCAAAGCATGCGCACTTACGTTTTAACCTGGTTGATGATCAGCGCCGCCTTTTGTATTGCCGGTACCCCACTGAATATCCATCGCGCTGATATTCTTTGCAGGGCCTCTTTTAAAGATAGACCCCTTTTGGAAACACACTAAGCGGGTTCTTGGTTCCAAAACCCGGAGGAGAAAATTATTTCCTCCCGAGGAGTAAATAAAAAAATTCCTCCCCTAGGAGAAAACATTTGCTGCCCGGGGAGAAAACATTTCCTCCCGAGGAGTAAATATTTTCTCCCTGAGGAGAAAACATTTGCTCCCCGAGGAGAAAATTATTTCCTCCCGAGGAGTAAATATTTCCTCCCCGAGGAGAAAACATTTGCTCCCTCGGGAGGAAACATTTTCTCCACATGACCTAGTGACCTACTTAAAAACCAGTTGAACCAAGGTAATCATGTTTGGAATCAAACTAAAGCTAATGAAGTGTATGTTTGAACTAACGTACTTCCATGACCTAGTGATCTACTTAAAGATTAGTTGAGCGAAGGTACATGTAGTCATGTTTGGTGTCAAACTAAAGCTAATGATGGGTAGGTTTGAACTGACCTACCCCGTTGCTGAGATATTTGAGATTATCATACCTCAAAGCAACGTCATGTTTGGAATCAAACTAAAGCTAATGAAGTGTATGTTTGAACTAACGTACTTCCATGACCTAGTGATCTACTTAAAGATAGGTAATACCCCCATTCAACATGTTGTTGCAAGGGGAAAAAATTCCACAAAATATCCAGACAAAATGGTGATAACAGCAAATCTCAAGAAATACGTCAAATTTCGATATTTTCGCCATTCTCGTGATATGCAGTATCTGAATTCAGCGAAAACATATCAGACTAGAGGAGTGCATTCTAGTACTGACTTCAAATACTTTTGATACAGTGCAAGACAGCATATATGCCCCTTTGAAAACTGTCTGCTAGCCGGAAGTGGTGCCATCTATCCTAACACACTAGACTGGTACCCGATCCTAACTATTTTACATCGGGCTTTTGCATATGCTAGGACCGGGCGTGCCTACCACCTTCGTGCCTCTGATTGGTCGGTGCTGGCGCAGGTGGTAAGTATGTGAACTATTATGTTGATACATTTTCTATTTTTAACATGGAAAACCCCCGGCGTGATTGGTAAATTTCCTGGGCCAAAGGTCGGTCACCTTCTATCTGCATTCTGGTGCGTCAGCCGTATTGAGAATTGAATAAATTTACATAAAATTTTCAAGTGACGTCACTGTCAGAATTCCTCCACAAATGGCGGCCACGACTGGTCCTACCATTCAAAAGCGACACCATCGGTAGGACCAGGTACTAGTCTACTAACACACCACATATCAAAATATTCAGAGTCCAAATTCCAGCAAGATGCCATCTGTATCTTTCTTATGTAACCTACTTTAGATTTCATCTAACAGGCAATCTCATTGGCTCTCACTCAACTGAGAATGCATTGCTACCTGGTCTAATCAGCCAATCAGAAGCGAGCTACCATAGGCACCTAGGCAACGAAACAAACATGGATGACTCAGTGTCAAGGCTATTCAAAATGAAAAAGCTGCAAAGATGAGAATGCAAATGTATCCAGACAATAGGCCTAGTTTATCTGATTCCACACAGTGATGTTTTTGCGTCTGGGAGTGGATTTGAAGGGGGTGAAGTGCAAACTTCTGGTGACGTTGACTTAAACACTCCTGGAGTTCTTGATTGTGCAGGCTCAGCCTCAGGTGAAGCAGATGCAGGTGGAATCACTCCTGAGAAGGCTCAGGAAATATGTTGTCTTGGCTGTTTTGTCACTGACTGTAAATGATATGAGTTTTACTTAAACTTACGACGAATCGAAATCGGGTAATTTTTGACAAATTTCTCAGGACTACTGTTTGATAAGCCTGCATTTTGTCGAAAAATCCTCTTACACAAATTAAGATACATGAATGAAGATGACAAAATCGAAAGAAAAAATTGAAAACGTTTCTTGGTGTGCAAGGAAATTTGAAAAATCGAAGACTGATTTTTTGGGAAAATAAAAATAACTTTTTTTATATAAATCAACTACTAATTATTTTAAGGCAATTTTCCTCTTACAAAAAGTTTTGAAACATTGTCAGAAACAAACCCTGAAAATTGGAAGGAAATCCATAAAGGGGTTGTGGAGAAAATTTGAAAAAACCAAAAATTCCATATTTGAAATGGGTATGGTCTAATTAGCATAATTTATGCGGAATCCCTAATTTTCCGACAGTTTTCAAAACTTTAATCCTTCCACTTTCAAGTCATAGGATGCTCATTCCAATATTCCTGTCCCTTAATCACTGAATGGTATTTGAGCAGTAGGTCCTAAAAGGGGCATTTATGCTGCCTTGCACTGTATAGATATTGGATACAGAAGCGGCAAATTTTGCCTTTAATGAAAAGCTGAATTCCCTCTGTTCGAATATTAATTCACACCACTGTAAATCTCCAGAATTCACGAATTTAATTGAATTTAATTTGACTTCTTGCTTATTATCATTTTGTGTGTCAATTTTGCGCTATTCCGTATCTTGGACACCACTGTAAATGATGTTGATTTTCAAGTTTTTTCTGATAAGCTATTGCGTAATTTTGAGAGTTCGAAATTTCCCAGAAATATGACCAACAGGTTTTCCTTTCATTTGCAACAAACCATGTCAAAATTGGTGCGGTAGTATTTGAAATGTTCAAAATATCAAGTGTAGATAAACATTAGTCAATGCCTGTACATGTACCATCATAGATTGGTTCCTGATCCCCCTCTTGGGCTAATGTGACGATCGGTATCTAGTAACCGCTATCCTGGTCGATGTATTCGTGATTGGTCGGGTGATATACACCCCATAACCAAAAATCTATTTTTGCCATAACGCATGAATGATTTACTTGTGTACAGTGACGAAGGGAGTGAGGATGAGCGCTAAGTAGCCTACCCCTCTCAGGATGGAAATACATGTAATGACCGGTGTACACGATCAGTCATTTTCATCAAACTTTTTCGTCAATCATTTTGGTCAGATTTTTATGTATAGAGGGCCCCGCCATACACGGTCAATCATTTTCATCCAATCTTTCACAAAATGGCATTACAAAACCTGTCCAGTTGCATAACCTCCATTCATAAAATGACATTCGTAATCAGAAAACTCTAATTCAGGAGGGTTAATTGTTCAATAAATATCCACGCCTGCCGTACGCGGTCAAATTTTATCAATTCGTCATTCAAAAATAGGACCGGTGTAAAGTTTTCCAGTGTTTCCGTGTGTCAGTGTTCCCCCTATTGTTCTGGAAACACTGGCAGATAGATCGACACGTTTCTCTCTGTGTCCTCCATTGTCGAGTCGCCGCTTATTCTGTCAGACAATAGCAGGGGAACACTCGCAGATGGGGAACGCTCAAAAACGTTACGCCGGCTCTATTCCATCAATCTTTGATTGACGCAAAGTATTTCATCAAATTTTCCGCCGTACACGATCGATCTTTTTGGTCAAGTTTTTTTCATCCAACTTTGAGGGATCGTGTACGGCGGGCATAAGACTAGGGCTGAGCCCTGACCTTTGTTGTCGTAACACCCGAATGTATTAATTCTGAATCACCCACAAGTACAAAATGAAATGCACACCTGAATCATGAAAGAAGGCAAAGGAAAGGGCCAAAATTTGTTTTGATTTGATCTACGACATAGGGGTATATATGTACCAAGTTTTAGATCATAGCTAATGGACAACGACGACGACGCCGGACGCTGCACCATCATAACAGCTCACCCGGGTGAGCTAAAAATGATACAGAATCAAAACTAATTTAGGTGTATACGATGGCTGCAGATGGAATCTGTGATTAGGGTATAAGGGAAGAGGGCAACGAAAGAAAAGGTGCTTTAGTCTACTGGATCATCGTCCACTGAGAATAACAATTTGTTTGAGTTCAGCTCGATAATGTATTTTGTTTAATTTTGAAAGTGGATATTGACTTGCGGAAAGAAGGATAATAGAATCGTAAAATAATAGACGTAGGCTACATCTTTTTTGAGATGCTTCGATCGATTCCTACTCGAGATGGATATAATGTAACACCAGAAATAATATATTTCTGATAACATGGTTGTATTTCTTCACTGTCAGTTGATCGAGTGAGGTGATCACTGAAAGCGCTTCCCTCGTCATCGATTAATGTTGATGTCATCAGGTCCTTTACCACGGCACAGAAGAGGGCGGCGACTGACTTTTCTGGAACTTTCTGCGTCTGAGCCGCGACTGCCCGGAACAAATCAGTCGCCGATATGGTGTGACCTTTGACTGTAGTCGCGTCACCTGCGACGATCGGCATACAGTCGCCGGACAAAAAGATCACGAATCGCAAAAGCCGGACATGTTCAGCTTCTGCGCCACGACGAATCATCATCCGTCGATCGATCTGACCCGAGTTTAAAGGAATTAAACCCGAGGCGGAGGGTTTTGGTTGCGACACCAAACCCGCGAGGGTGGAGCTAAAATGTAGTCCAAACCCGAGGCGCTTCGCCGAGGGTTTGGACGGAATTTTTGCTCCACCCTCGTTGGGATAGGTCACTGAGTATCCACCTGGGCCCATATTCATAAAACCTTGCCAGCTTATAGTTGGTTGCCAGTTCTGTACATTGGCCTGTACAAACTAGGCACTTTAGCAGGCAACTACGCCTAGCAAGGTTTTATGAATATGGTCCTTGGCCGACATTCGCTGCACTACATCGCTGAATACTCGAAGCGAGAAATGTTGGACGCCAGACGCCATTGTGGAAACACTGAGCGAGGGTCTTGGTTGTGTCACCCAGATCCGCTGCATTCAGAATGAGGCTAATGCATTATCCATTTGAAACATACGCACGAGATACCAAGGTATTTTTTGAATACGATTCCCTCCGCGAAGATGGCACCTACATGTAGGCCTATAACACGATAAGTGCACACTTCTGCGACCTGACCGTGGGTTCTTCACTGCCGTCTGTTCCGTCGGGCGCAGGCAATCGCGGCTGCGATCTGACATGAGCATAAAGCCTAGTGCACATCGACCTTGCGACTGGAAGCAACTGAACGCAACAGTCGCTATCGATGTGCGCAACGCGCACATCCGTTACGACTGGTCATTGCGGCAACAAGTGGCACAATCCAGTCTTCAATCAGGAGCGCGCACATCGAACAGGCAACTGAACTAAATGCTACACGGAAATTGTCGATGTCTTCCGATCGGACCACTCGGGATTCCATCACACGACCAGGTGTGCTCCACAAACAAAGGAAGTTGCTTCGGTAGTTGCTTCCAGTCGCAAGGTCGATGTACGCTAGGCTTTATAGGGCTGGTTCATACTTGCTGGTGGACCGTCAAGCGCATGAAACTGATCGCAGGTTTCCAAGGCGTGAATGTGCACACATTGGTTTATGATATTTTGTCGTTGCTCAGATTCAAGACGACTAATTAAGTCATGACCAGTGGATACTTCAGGAAGGTTACAATGTATATCACTTTCTTGGCTTTGAAATCCGATTTCCATGTTTTTGCCCACAGAAAAGACTGATCCAGGACACCCTGGATTCGACTAATTGATCTACTAGTATTAGTTAAAGTCACTGTATCCACGCTGGTGACTCAGATTTTATCGTACGCTATGCACCTACTTCCGGTATAGCAGACGAATATATTTGTTGGGTACAAAAATGAGAATAATTCTGTCCCAACCCCTTTTACGAATGTAGTAAACATATTATATGAAAGATAAGGCATTGTGGTTTTGATGAATGGCTGGTCACCTATGGTGACTTCGTAATTTTGATGCCAGTTTCCAAAATGCACGCGTTAGGCCAATATGACGAACATTTTGCTCATACCAATCACAGTGGAAGGGTTCCAGAGCAGGATTCTTGTCTTCGATGGAAGCCAGGTACGTTATTTACATTATTCATATTAGAGCTGTGGGAAATTCACCTTGTAAATGTTGAAAACACGCCGATTTTGCAAATTCACCGTACGCAATGCACCTTTTCAACCGTACGCCATGCACCTCAAATTGCAAATAAGGCAATACCGTGCTAATTTTCGTTCAAAACCATATCAATCTGATTAGATGTCATTGTAAGCTGAACCAGACATGCCAGATGACCTGCTGGAGTAAAAGGGGTGTCCCATAAAATCCTATAGCCTTTGTGACATTAACTTCAGAGACAACAGTTGTGGTGTATTCTTAAGGGTTATGCAAAGTGACTCGAAATTTTTGACGCAAAAAAATCTGACTAACTGCAAACAAAATTGAGAAAAAGTCTCGGGGCTCCTCGGGAAGCATCAGAAGAAGGGCCTCCGAGCCTTATTTTCTCAATTTTGTGTGCAGTTAGTCAGATTTTTTGCGTCAAAAATTCGAGATTTCGAGCCACTTTTCTTAACCCTTAACATTTTTTTTCTTTTTTGGTCATTTTTAGCCAAGCTGTTAATACGCATATAGCTCCTACTGTGAAAGAGGAGGCGCCTAGTGTCCAGAAGTCATTGTGTGAGGTGTGTGGCCTTCTTTTAGCGAAAACAAGTCTCAGAAGTCATCAGGTGGCCAAGCACGACCGTGAGAGGGGAAGGCAATGCCTTGTCTGTGACAAGTGGTTCTATAACAAGTCCAGCTTCGAGGACCATGTCGACCATCACCATGGAGTCAAGCATAGAAAGTGCGACAAATGTGTACGAGTCGAAATAGATGGTACACGATCTTTTTCTGTATCTGCAGAACAATTGAGAATGACATCTTCAAGGAGCATGACAAATGTACCCCTCAGACAAAACGGCGAGGCATGATTTTCAATGTCAAGCCAATTTGCACCAGATGCCAAATGTTAGGTGCATGCGTACGGTACAAGAACACCCAGCTATGTGAATGGCGTACGGTAACTTTTTCAAAAATGCGATTTTCCAGAAATCTATGGGCTTTACATCAAAATCATTCAGAGCGTAGATGAACAATATGTTGGACTATAAATTTGTCCGATAACTATTCTTCTAAGAATCCAGGGAAGGAAAGAAATCCTATTTCTGTAGTCGAAACCTGCTTTTCTTATGCATTTTCGCCGCGTAGATCAATATGGCTCCATTATTCACAAAAACTGTTTCGCGTAGTTGAACAACATTCCGAGTTCATTGCGTGTGTGATAGGGGCAGGGTGGTTCAGATCTCTAAAGGTACTAAAAATGTTATTTTTCAAGTGCTTCAAAAAGTTCGTCTGCTATACCGGAAGTAGGTGCATAGCGTACGATAAAATCTGAGTCACCAGCGTGGTATCTGACGGACTGGAAAAGTGAGCAGTCGTCGGCATGGAAGCACTTTCATCTTTTACATGTACATCGCTCGAGTTATTGAATACCGGTAGATGAGAAACAACAGCGGCCTCAGTATGTACCCCTGCGGCACTCCACAATTAATTAAATCATCTGGGGAACTGTTGGAAAGACAGTTGCTGACTCGGATTTTAATTGACCCAGGGTCCCGTATCATAAAGTGACGTCAAGCTAATGGTACCATTAATTTCAATAATGCATTTTTCATTTGGTTAAGGTACCATTAGCTTAAAGTCACTTTATGAAACAGGCCCCTCTCTGATAAGTACTTAGTATGACGTTAAGGTGATCAGCAATTTCCCGATGTAGGCCTCCATGCTTCAATCTTTTTAATGAGGAGATAATGAAGAAACTCCGTCGAAAACGCCAGTAACTACGGCGTGACGGGCCGTTTCATGGAATGTACATGTATGGCTGCTCCAGGCAGGAAGGGCCTTTAACGGTGTAGTTGAAGAAACCTCGATTCTATTACATCACGACGCGGGCAATGAGAAATACTAGAATCCGAGAAGACAATATTATTTTAATCTATTGGAAGTGAACAATAGTACACAGAAAAAAGAAATCAACTCAGATCTCACTATAGGGATAAAATGGTTCGAATTACTTTTTGACTCAAAATGAAACAGAAAATATTTCGGCCCGAGACAATAATATCTCAGTCTGAGTTGAGTGATCTCAGAATGAGACTGTCAGGATGTCGGCCCAGAATATTTTCCGTTTCATTTTGAGACAAAAGGTATTTCGAACCATTTTGTCCCCATAGTGAGACTTTCAGTCTCCACTCAAGTTGATTTCTTTTTTCTGTGAGCGGGTAAAAATCTTTCACTTATTCAAGAAAGGATGAAACTTCCCACATGGGTACTTTGATACATAAGGATCATGAAAAAATGGGCCCCAAAAATTCGCGCCCCCTACGGGCCACGGGAGGTACTAGAATCCGAGAAGACAATTTTAAGCTATTGCTAGTGAACAATGGACTTAGAGAGCCTGATGTATCACGATACGTCAACTGCGTCTTTACCTGTGCTTTACTCTGCATGAAAACGAAATGTGCATCCTTTGTTATTCTAACTGTTGGGAGAAAAATCATCTGTCAGCTGAGCAAGAAAAGGTGTGCATGTTTGCGGAAGAAAGAGGTCTTCAGACACGATGGAGCTCAGATGTATCAAAAAAAGGTAAACGTTTTGAGATAACTGTGAAGTCGCGTTCCTTGAGTTAAACCTCGGAATCGTTTTCGGAATCGATGGCGTCGAAGTTCACTAGGTTGCATTTTCAGGTTTGTTTTACTGCCGGTAGGTGGCTCCTTCTACGTCGGCAGTCAAACAACGCATTTGAGATCCAAGTCCGTGCTCCTTTAAGTTAGGGTAATGAAGGAAAAGTGCCATTTTTTAACATTGATGTTCAACCAATAGGAGCTGGCAGCGAGTTGACCGATAGGTTTCACTACGGCCCAATTCAATGCATATAGCTAGACCGAACACTGTCCTCATTAAAAATACTAGGACAGACGCAAAATGCATAATATCATCATGGCGCCCGCTGGTCTATAAGTATATAAAGCTCGGCGTCGGTCTATTACTCGTGGAGCTGTAGAATGAGCTGTAGAATGACTTCACTCGTCGGGTCTTCGGGGTATTGTCATCACGTTGGCGTCTGTCTGTCTGTCGTCGTCACGCAAAAACGACGTGAACGCTATAACTTGAGAATGCTTCGGAATTTTAATCTCAAATTTTGTATGGTGATACCTCATGACATGACGCTTCTCGCTATTGAAAATCAGCCGGATCTGATTCCTACTTTGGCCACCAGGGGGCACATAGTGAAAGCACAAAATTTGTGATTACTCCTAAACTCGTCATCAAAACTTCATGAAATTTTTATGGTGGGTGTATCCAGTCAGGGTACACATTAACATATCAGACGGGTTTTTGATTAGACCTACATTTCAAGGTCGCAGAGGTCAAAAGGTGAAATCTGAATGGTCAACGACGTGAACGCTCTAACTTGAGAATGCTTTGGAATTTTCGTCTCACATTTTGTATGTTGATACCTCATGACATGACGCTTCTCGCTATTGAAAATCGACCGGATCTGATTCCTACTTTGGCCACCAGGGGGCACATAGTGAAATGACAAAATTTGCGATTACTCCTAAACTGGTCATCGAAACTTCATGAAATTTTTATGGTGGGTGTATCCAGTCAGGGTACACAACATATCAGACGGGTTTTTGATTACACCTACATTTCAAGGTGACAGAGGTCAAAAGCTGAAATCTGATTGGTCAACGAAGTGAACGCTCTAATTTGAGAATGCTTTGGATTTTTCGCCTCCAATTTTGTATGTTGATACCTCATGACATGACGCTTCTCGCTATAGAAAATCGGCCGCATGCGAGTCCTACTTTGGCCACCAGGGGATACTTACTGATCGGTCAACTTGAAAACGCTTTGGAATTTTCATCTCAAAATTTGTTCATTAGTACCTCATGCCGAGGGGTTACGCCCGCAACAGCGTGGCTATTTTTTTTACTGTCGCGCGACTACTTTTAACCATGGTGGTTGCAGAGAGAGCCACTCGCTAACACCTCCTAATGAATAATTAATGTGGCCCACTGGCTTGCTGAGCAAGGCTATATTTGTTCACTGCACATCCAGCCGGCTCGCTGTGCAACTGCGCAACACAAATCTGCTCAGAGAGCGGCTCGCCATCCAAGAACATGTCGGATCGTTGCACAGAGAGACACCAGCCAAATGACACCAGCCTCTGTCATTTTTCGTCTGGTATACGTTCACCCATGTGAGCAC
>NMRB01000940.1:18192-30156 GCA_002633025.1 Notospermus geniculatus | reverse complement strand
AAAGAGGAAGGGCCTTGCGTTTGACGGAATGGTTAATACCATTTGTTACCGCTTGGTGTCAGCAGCGCATGGGACCTCACAGCTCATTAAAATTGAGATTAAAATCCTCTTCAAACAGCCGTGATGATTGTGTAAAGTAGCAGAAAAATATTTAACCGAGGAAGGGGAGGATAATTCCGTGATCTCAATAAATTGCAAGATTTTTTTCACATTTGTTTTCTAGTCTTCACGATGATGATGTTAGTATTGTCATCGTTTAATTCAATAAATCCAAGATACAGAATAGCACAAAATTGACACACAAAATGATAATAAGCAAGAAGTCAATCTCCAATACACATGTCATATTTATTAAACCCTTTTCTTTCAGCTAAATCAGTTTCTCCTTAATTACATCCACTATCTTTATTAGGTCCAGCAACCATCCGTGGGGCTTGGACACTTTTAGTTTCTTTCCTTAATTACATCCACTCTCTTAATTAATTAGGTCCAGCAACCATCCGTGGTGGTGCTTGGACACTATTCTTTCCTTAATTGCTCACTCATCCTGTCTACACAGGTGTTAGTTCTACATTCGGGTTTCAGCCCAGTCTTTTCTAGAGTTTCAGATTGTAAAGTTCCACTTGTTTAATTCAATAAAGAAGATGTTTCTTTCAATGTGTAATGTTCTGCGAGAGGTAACCGCTGTTCTAGGGATGGTAAACAATGGTATCCAGTAAATTAGACAAAAGTAAATTAGACAACGGTATTTTAAACAAAGTAAATTAGACAATGGTAAATTAGACACTGGCCGTTTTAGACAATGGTAAATTAGACAATGGTAATCTAGACAATGGCCGTTATAGACAACGGTAAATTAGACAATGGTAAACTAGACATAAGAATAGGTAAATTAGACAATATCATCTTTTTTGGAGTTGGCATGATATTTAGTTCTGTCAACACAATATTTATTTAGACTGTTACATGTAATCTCTCAGGTAACACCTCCATGACACAATTTGCATTGGGTAATTGTGACATTTTGCTTGGGTGCATTTAAGTTGCAATTGCTCCCCCTATAATTAGGGGCCTACTCCCCTTAGAATCCCCTAAGAATCCAGGGTCATTTTGTGACCAACTTTATGTTAACAAGGGATCATCTAATTAACCAGTAATTACATGTAGACAATCAGTATGTCATTTGCTCAACCTGCTCATGCCTTTTTTGCTCAAAGATGTCAAAAAGGGACAGAGGTATATAAAAAGGGGCCAGTGAACCCAACATTTCACAGCAGTTTCTCAGTCAGGATGGAGGTGATCAAGAGCTCAAGAGGAGGCCAGAAACATTGCTATGAGTGCTACAGCAACAGCAATCTAATGGCAGTTTAATCATGGATGTTCCGGACGAGTTCGTACCTCGCTAGCTATCCAGAACTTTGTCATGAATTCTGAACCCCTAAACTCACTAAAAATGCAATTTGTCTAATTTACCTATCTTTATGTCTAGTTTACCTTTGTCTAATTTAGCATTGTCTAAAATGACCATTGTCTAGATTACCACTGTCTAATTTGCCATTGTCTAAAATGACTATTGTCTAATTTGCCATTGTCTAATTTACTTGGTCTAAAGTACCGTTGTCTAATTTACTTTTGTCTAATTTACCCGGATTCGTAAACAATATACCGAAGACCACAAGACGAACACAGAAAGCATCAATGTCCATCGACCTTTATACACATGTCATACCGGACGGCCACAGTCCTCCCTTCTGTTGACCCCGGAGACCGGCAGGCCTATACGTGTTAGTTTCCAAGAGTTCGTGTAGGAGGCAGCACCCTACAGCCTTATCTTCAACTACTAATATTCTCAAACAACAATGGTTGTTTTTGGGTTAGATTAAAGTTTCATTTGAACTAACATAGAAAAATATGGTTGGTTCGTTCAAAAAGTAAATTATCTCCACAACGATTACGATTCATGGTTGACTGAGCACCAATCAGGAGATTCAGGAGAATGTTCTATTGTATTGGCCCACTGGAACTTTGCTACCGTCTTTTGGCGGCAAGCACGGCTGACTGCTCCTATATTTGTGTCATTTGAATCATTGCATCCTATCGTGCCAGCTTTCAATACTCGCCACAGATCTTGAGTAAAGATCATCCTCCCATAGCAGGGCTTTGGTCTCGTTCCTCTTCATACACTCGCACACAGTTTGTGTGAGTGGATGAAGAGGAGCGAGGTCAGGGGCGGATCCACGATTTCGGAAAAGAGGGGGCGACCTGTGCTAGAAACATTGAAATCTGCGGTGAATTTCTATGATTTGCTCCAAATTTCAGAATTTCACGGTCAATTTTACAGGTCTGTTGCCCGAACGGGGAGGCGCACGCCGGGTGCGCCCTCCCCCCGGATCCGCGCCTGGAGGTAAAAACCCCTAGGGTGGGAGCTAGGATGGTAAAAATGATCTGTGGAATCTGAAATACAAGAAGCCAACAATACTCTAATTCCACCAGTGTTGACAACAGATAACACGGGAACTTTGATCGTCTTATCTTTTCAGAAAGCCATTCTGTTTCACCGGACTGATATCACGCCGATACCGTACTAGATTGATCAAAGAAATGCCAAAGCCCAGCCCAACCTTGCAGTATATACTTGCTAGTATTAGAGGGTGCAGAAATCCTGTGCAAAAGGCGGACGGAAGGCCTATTGTAGGTGGAGAAAGAGTTCCGGGGCAGGAGTGGGGAGGGTCGCTTGGAGGCGCGGAGAGAGCTCCAGTGCGGGAGGGACGAGGAGGGCTGCTTGAAGCCAGAGACAGTGTTCCAATACAGGTAGAGGAAGAAACGCCGACTGAAGAAGAGTACAGTCTTCCTCGTGCAGAACAAGCTGAGTCCGACCTGTCCTACATTTTGACAAATACATTTCCCCCTCCAACTTAGACCATGACTGAAGAGCTGACAAATGTTTACCTCTGTGCTTGCTCATCGGTGATATGCCCTGGATGCAAAGAGAGCAATAACGTTTTTGTATGATGAATTGTGATACAAGCGGTTTTGATACTAGGTATTAAAGCCAGTCCCACTGGACTAAAACTCGAGCCCTCAACTCTGAGGGCTGTTTTTAAGAGTCGACGAGTGGAACTGCTCCGTCCTCACACTCGATGTACTTTGCAAATGGTTTGGTGCTATGTGTAAATCCCCTGCCAAATACTTTGCTCACTGGGCAGCAGATTTTGACACCATGTGACTTCCAGTGTTCATCGTTCATCAAGGCGGAGACGTACATGTATGGACAGTGCAGGCGTGCAGTGTAGGAGTGGGGAGGCCGCTTCACATTCTTTGCATTAGAGGGCGTTCCAAATAATATCGATATTGCGTAGAAATTCGGCACTGTTGGCCGCTTCATAGCAGAGACGGACTCTCCAGTGGAGGAGAGGAGAGGTCGTTTCAAGGCGGAGACAGACTCTCCAGTGGAGGAGAGGGTAGGTCGTTTCAAGGCGGAGACAGACTCTCCAGTGGAGGAGAGGGGAGGTCGTTTCAAGGCGGAGACAGACTCCTGTGGAGGAGAGGGGAGGTCGTTTCAAGGCGGAGACAGACTCCTGTGGAGGAAGAAGGAGACGAGTACAGTCTTCCTACAAAACAAGTTGAATGCGAGCTGCTGTTTTTGGCATAGACATTTCCCCTCCGTCCTCACACTCAGAGTGTACATTTTAGATGTTTGGTGCTAGTGTCCTGCCAAATACTTGCTCACTGTGGGCAGCAGGATGACATCAATGTAGGCCTACACAAAATGACCGGACTTGTTATTGTGTGCTTCTCACTCTCTTGTGATAATAGAATAAGAAGTTGACTTCCAGAAATTTCGCAAATTTTCGGCCCGACACGGGGCCTACGTCAGGCTCTGTCACTTCACACTATGAAAATCCATCTTGTCCAAACAAGGCTATCGACTCCGTCTTTAGATGGCCGTGCGGCCAGATAGACTGGTGAGCACCAGATGTGAAAATCCAGAGAAGACTCACTCTCACTCTCACTCTCTTGTGATATTGTATGTTCTGTGATGAGCCACGGGAGGTGCCCACGGTGGTGTAGTGGATCGGGCCTCCGACTAGCGGTCAGAGGATCCCGGGTTCGAATCCCGCTGTGAGACTTTGGGCAGGTCTCTTTGCCTTAATACGGCCTCTCTCCACCCAGGTGTATAAATGGGTACCGGTCGGAAATGCTCAGATTGTATGCGCTGAATGAGCAGCTCATCTGAGTTCTACTGAAAGGTTTCAGGATAGACTGGGGTTAAAGTGTGAAGTCGTATGACACCTCTACCGTTGTTGATATCAGACTATAAACCCAAACTCAAACTTTTTAACTTTAACATATACAGCAAAGTCGAGAGTGACTGACCATGATGACTGTATAAATAATTATAATATCCGTAATTGGATTTGTGCAATATGAATACGAAACTTTTGCGTAGCCCAGCTACCCTCATTGCTAAAATTTATACAGGTGTCATAGAATGTAATGCCCCTGATATAAGATGCCCGCTTCTTTTGTTCAGGAGACATCTGGTAACAGAAGTTCCTGTCTGTTAGTGTCCGGCCTATTGTAGCTGCCGCTTATTCCGTCAGAATCTATTGTTGTCGGGCATCTCATATCGGGGGGCATGACATTCTACGACACTGGTACTAGTTATTTAGTGCTGAATTAATACGATATCATACGAGCACACAAAAAATAGTATTAATTCAATAAGTTACTACATGTATGTCTTTTTATGACCACACCACCACTCAGTGGTGTGGTCAGTATTGTTTTCGCAGGACGCAAAATTTTTCTCTACCACTTTCCTTTCCTCCACGTTTGCTCAGTCTACAGATCTAATTGTTCTCTACGGTGGCCCATAAGGGACATTTAGTTTTTATTTTATATTTTTATTTTTTTTCTACTTTTCTCCGCGGAATAAACTTTTCTCCGCGGAAATAATGTTTTCTCCGCGGAAATAATGTTTTCTCCGCGGAAATAATGTTTACTCCGCGGAAATAACTTTATTCCGCGGAGAAAAGTTTTCTCCGCGTGGAGAAAACTTTTCTCCGCGGAAATAACATTTTCTCCGCGGAAATAATGTNTTTTCTCCGCGGAAATAACATTTTCTTCGAGGAATTAAACTTTTCTCCGCGGAATTATACTTTGTGGAAATCGCTGATCAAAGCCAGAGTTTTTGTACGTGGAGAAAAGTTTATTCCACGGAATAAAGTTATTTCCGCGGAGAAAACATTATTTCCGCGGAGAAAACATTATTTCCGCGGAGAAAATGTTATTTCCGCGGAGAAAACATTATTTCCGCGGAGAAAATGTTATTTCCGCGGAGAAAACTTTTCTCCGCGGAGAAAACATTATTTCCGCGGAGAAAAGTTTAATTCCGCGGAGAAAACTTTTCTCCGCGGAGAAAACATTATTTCCGCGGAGAAAACATTATTTCCGCGGAGAAAACATTATTTCCGCGGAGAAAACATTATTTCCGCGGAGAAAAGTAGAAAAAAAATAAAAATATAAAATAAAAACTAAATGTCCCTTATGGGCCACCGTAGTTCTCTCGCGGTGAAAAGATTCCTGTGGACTTTCATTGAATTTTGGCTGAGATAATGAACTTTTTCAGCTAAATAAATCGGGATCGCCGTAGTCTATAAATAGAATCGGAGTCTATAAATAGAACTGTGCGTGGTACACGAGATCTATGCATGTATACACGTCGTGCCTGTGTAGGCCTACATGTACATCCTGTGATCGATCGTTCGGCAGTTCGTCGTGCTACCGTAGTATAATACAGCATTCGAACATCGCCATCTTACGTCAACATAACAAACCAGCTTCTGGCCAAAAACATTTGTGGTGTGGTCATGAATTCACTTTCAGTGAATTCTCAGTAGTCACCAGTTTGAATTTGCATAGTCAAGAACAGGCTACACTGTCGGCCTATGTGGGGTCTTTTTCATGCCCTGGACATTCAGGTACACCTGTACGGCACTATAACTATAGATGTTTCGTTCAGAACTTTTTTGTACTTGTCGTGGTCACGGAAACTGCCGATAAAAATGCATTTCACACTGTGTGTATATTTATGCACTAATCCTGTGCTCAATCTGTCTGGTTTTGAGATGATGCTGTGTTCCAAACAAATTCTCCCGCCAAATTCTTCGAACTGTGCCGTAGATTGACGAGGACACCGGTATTTATAACCATTTTATTCCCAATGATGACTTGTTGAAGTGATGGTTGTGTAAACAATTCCACGCTGGGTAAAACCCGGTGCAAATAATGTAAGTACATTGTACATAGTATCTCAAAAAGTATTATCATCATACATTTTAGTTCTGTCTCAAAAATAAAATTTAGGGCACCTGTGTGAGCTATAACCGTCGCGTCTGCCTCTTCCGTCGTAGTCCATTATAGAGCTATTGACACCAAACGTGGTGCCCATGTCCTCCTAGGCCAGATGCCCATATATGTCACACAGGTGAGCAAGTGGTCCCTGTGCTGTGTTGGGTCGCCAATGGTTCAGAAAGGTTGGTATTCATAAAAGTTAGCAAATGCTTTTACTTAGATTCGTACAGCAGTGTCCAATGTAAATGTGCTACAAAAATTAAAGTAAAAGTATTTGCTTAAAATATCATGCCTGTCACCTGTCACTTGCGTTGATGCAGCGGTCAATGTAAACCCTGGACCCCCCTGTTCAGGGGTCACCACTAAATTAGTGTCGAAAAAGTGTCGAGTTCTGAGCGCTCAATTTTTTTCTTATCGCCGTATCTCTGTCGACCCAAAAAATAGATAATGTCGAATTCCTGGCGTTTACTTCATAATTGCTAATAGAAATGACTAAAAAAAGTAAAAGATTAGTGAAAAAAGCTGGTGAATACCTGACGATTTCATTTGAGGTTCTGGGTGAATTAGTGTCGAATCCTGACCCTAGAAAAATTTTCTACGTGTCGAATAAGTGTCGAGAAAGTGTCGACCCCTGAACAGTGGGGTACAGGGTTTACTGACCGCTGCATAAAATCCGATGGAAAATCCAGGAAATTGAACAAAAATCTATTTTTTGTGGTTTTTATTTCGCAGGTTTCAATCCCAAATTGCCTGTTCAACTCTGTTATGTGCCACTGTGGTCACCTGGCTGGCCTGTTAGCAATGGTCAGTGGCCATCACATTCAACAGGCAGGGATGGGGAAGAAAGTGAATGTTTCAGTCTGCATGCAATGTTGTAGTAGGTGTAGGCCACAGGCGGCCGAAGTTTTGTCACAAAATAGGGTGAAATGTACGTTGGGGGTAGTAGTCCTACTATAATGTACAGGAAGTTCACAGTTTATTGGTCTTTGGTGGAAATTTTCTAAGTCCAAAAACTAGGCCTATAAAGGGAGGCCTGGTATGAATGGTATAAAAGTCAGATCACTTTCGTGGCAAGTTCTCAGCCAAGTGCATTATGGATTGATTTTGGGAGGGATCAATTGTAATAGACCCCTACTGATCAATTTCACAAATGCCGGCCAGGGGTAATTCATGGTTGATCTTGAGGACATGGCATCAAAGAACCAAATGACTGAGTCCAAACCACAAAATGTGGTGCATTTGGGAACCATGAATTACCCCTGGCCGGCCTTTGTGAAATTGATCTGTAGGGGTCTATTACTATTGATCCCTCCCAAAATCAATCCATACTGCACTTGGCCGAGAACTTGCCACGAAAGTGATCTGACTTTTATACCATTCATCCTAGGCCTCCCTTTGTGGGCCTAGTTTTTGGACTTAGAAAATTTCCAGGGAAGACCAATAAACTGTGAACTTCCTGTATATATATATATCGGGTGTCCCAAAAAAAGTGAACCGCTTTTTGACAAGTATTTTCTCAGCGATAGATAAACCGAATTCATTGGAATTTTTCACAGAGTAACCTCAGGATATCATCAACAAGTCTGCAAAATATCTAAGAGATCAGTCACGCATTGCGCGAGTATTGTCAAATTCAAAACACCATGTAAAAAAATCCAATATCAGAGCTAATGCAATGTGACCTTCATCATGTTCACACAGGTGTTGACATGCTCTTTTGAATTTGACAATACTCGCATAATTTGCGACCGATCTCGTAGATATTTTGCAGACTTGTTGACGATACCCTAAGGTTACTCTGCGAAAAAATCCAATGAATTCGGTTCATCTGTCGCTGAGAAAATACTTGTCAAAAAAAGTGGTTCACTTTTTCTGGGACACCCGATATATATACTGTGGTCGCGGAGTTGTGCCGGATTGGGGGCGGTTCTGTAGGCCTACATTATAACCCGCAGGTAAATGAAAGAAATGCCCGAATACAAATCTCGGGTAGGCATGTCTTGGATTCATTCATATTGAAAACATGAAACCAACATCGTGCCCATGTAATATTATGGTAATAGCAAAATGGGCGGATATGAAGCCAATCCGGCATAACTCCGCGACCACAGTATTATAGTAGGACTACTACCCCCAACGTACATTTCACCCAATTTTGTGACAAAACTTCGGCCGCCTGTGTGTAGGCCTACCCTATCTTCTTCTTCAGTTGCTGAATCGGTTAATGTCGTCCTGGGTACACCTCATTATTACCCTGGGTATTCTGGGTAATACTTTTTGTTACCCAGGACGATCCTGGGTATAAATAAGGTACCTTAACATTACCCAGTTTGAAATCCGCGCCATTTTCCACCTGCGCTCGAGGGTACGGCACTATCTTATTCTCGCCGGCCACGAATTTATATACGTGCATTTTGACGTGGTGATTGTCAGCAGCTGTCAGAATGGCAACTCACGTTAAAGACTGTGATTTACAGGCGTATTTGAATCTATTCCATGCTATAGGGATGGAATTTTCATTTCAAAAGGAAGAGAGCTGAAGAAATATCTGGTGGATGTCGGTATTATGGTAGATACAAGTTGAAAGCAGGTGTCAAAGTTGATGCGAAAATGAAGTGGCTTGCACGCGACACCATGGGAGGGGCAATTGCCAGCGAGAATGTTACGCACGTGGGCGCAGGTGGAAAATGGCGCGGATTTTAAAACTGGGTAATGTTAAGGTACCTTATTTGTACCCAGGACGATCCTGGGTAACAAAAGGATTACCCAGGCAGGATTACCCTGGGTAATAATGAGGTGTACCCAGGACGACATTAACCGATTCAGCTTCAGTTTGTTTTGGATTGACCCCCCCCCCCTCGCGATAGCCTTTGGAAGGAGAAACAATAGCCTCGCCCCAGATGAATATGCCAATGATGTGCACGTTTCCATTCATATTCATAAGTAAATATACCAAAGTTCTCGCGAGGGTTTTCATCAATCGGGGCGCTTCAATTGAATAAACCGTAAATGTGGCGACGAAGTCGGCACCGGCGCCCCTCTGCCGGAAAATTTCGAATTTTAGATGCCAAAAGATGCAATTTTTAGCATTCCGACGACGAAAGCACTTATCAACGTTTTTTTACCCGAGTTTCTGACGATCGCGATCTCATTGATTCGACTAGCAGTGTCCACCAGATGAATGGGGATTCCCCGTCACCATGGTGACGGTAGTACTACGGCCCGGCCATTGTACTCTTGTTTTGACTGGCGACTGACCACGTGGCTTTCCTGTGTCTGGTTTGGGACTGTTCCCATTTCAGCATGTTCAGGTGTAGGTTGCAGGAACCTGTTACATGCAGTCTTGGCATCATAAACATGCTCAGGGATGCCCAAGAGACGTACCCCCTGTGGTCTTGCTGATAATCGAACTGTCGAACAGGTCATCAACGGAATTGACGAACCGTTAGCGCTAGCCCTGATCGATGACGGTTGATTTGGCAGTCGTAGGTAGTTGTTGTTCTTGATGCTTGTGGAAGAATTCATTTGTTAGTTCCTAGTTTTTCCGCTGTGGCGCTGGGCGCAAATTAGGATAATTTATGTAATGATACTACATGTACATGTAGTATCATTCATAATCAGCGATGGCTGATGAATGAAATTCCGATGAGGTCAGGCTGATCTAAATACTACGAATACTACAATGTTTACATTCGTGCTCGCAGACATGGATTGTTGGTAATTTGCCAGGTCATGAGACTACCGTATCAGTAAGTGTGTATGGCAAGCGGATTGTCCAGTTATTCAAAAAACCTATATTTTTGCAATAAAACTTAGTTTTATGCTCATAAAACTTAGTTTTTGTGGAGAAAATATAGGTTTTTTGAAAAAAACTACGTTTTTTGCCTAAAAACCTACTTTTTGTCAAAAAGCAACTTTTATAGAAGAAAACTTAGTTTTTTCCTTCATAAAATATAGGTTTTTATCAAAAAACTTAGTTTATTGTCAAAAACCTATATTTTATGACAAAAAACTGGTTTTTTGCCATACAACCCCCATTTTATCGACAAAAATGTAAGTTTCTGCACTGAAATGTCCAGTTATTCCATAAAACTAAGTTTATTGGTCAAAAAACCAAGTTTTTTCAATAAAACTAAGTTTTATGCCATAAAAAGTAGGTTTTTCAGAAACCGACCTTTTTAAACCTCGATCCCACTGACCAAGATGATTTCGTCGGTGCGAGGTTGGTAAAATACCCGTCCCCACAATCTGGTCCCGCGATATTTCATTCGAGACTTGGATTTGATGAATGAAATCTCTGGAACATTTGGCTGACATCTTGGATGAACCATCCTCATGTAAACACGTACGGTCAATTAGATATCTTTAATGTAATGATGAGGTCCGATAATTAAGGGTGAATTACTGTGGGAGTTACATATTGGGAATATAAGCTGCATTAAAACACAAGAGGCCAAAAAAACAAGTTTGAGAACTACGTTTTCTGGGCGTAGTTGCTCACTGTGTTGTGCGGCAAAACCATGGAGACGGGTGTAAACAACCTAATCCATCGACCATGACGCTGGCATGACCAACAAAACGGGTGCCGAGGAAAGTCAAAGGAATAGATTTAATGGTGATTTGCTTACGTTTTGCAACACTTTCTGATGCCGATCGCTTCCTTCTCGTGCTCCTGATGTGCTTGGTTGTTCTGTTGCCAAGGACGCAAAGTAGTTCAAATGATTCGTAGTACATGTAGTAATACACGGAGCATTACAAAAATACGGAGTGACCGAGGTCTCACTCCACAGTTATGTGACATATGTCAAAAATGCCCTCTAAATCAGCTTTCTCATAATAACTGCAGATGTTAGTTTTGGTCACCAGGGCCAATTCCATAAAAGCATTCTAACTTGGAATGATACTAGGGCTTAGCAAGATTCCAACTGCTTAGTTGGTTGCTTGTTGGAAAACAACTAAATCTTGTTCCATAAAACCATTTTATGGACCATTCTTACTAGTTGCTTGCTGAGAGCTTCCTAGAATGGTGTGGTCCTCAAAACCACAAGGTCAATTTCACTACACAATAGGAGAAGGGTTTATTGGTTCAAAGTTATTTTTGCTCTGCATTCCTGTCTGTTGTATATTGGGGTTGCGGAGCATGTGCTGTCATCATGATGCCTTCATTGATACTGATTCCTTCTAAAAACAGACAAAGGAAGTAAAAAATATGTATATTTTGCACAGGGAATTTCACAGCATAATTTCTCCTCATACATGTAGGATGCTCAATATCGGCGGCAACAATATTCTGCATCATCAAAAACGTCAATCGGGTTCTCGGATCATGGACAATGCGTTCCCTCCCCATAACCTGATGCATTTCAGCGAGTTAAAGATCCGCCTTGCCATGTTGACTGCCAAAACCTGCAGGGAAAGTCATGTTAGAACCATGCTAAGGACTTAGAAGTACCCCGGAGCTACTCTAAAGTTAGAATACAACTCAGAACCGTACTAAGCTAAGAATGGTTTTATGGAATAGGCTTAGCAAGCAACTAAGAGATAGAATGATTCTAGTGCGGTTTGGCAGCCAACTAGGCCTTAGAATGGTTTTATGGATTTGGGCCC
>NMRB01000940.1:3433-15092 GCA_002633025.1 Notospermus geniculatus | reverse complement strand
GGGGGGGGGGGGGGGCATTTGCATATATTCCACTATATTGCAGTCGCGTTCAAAACCACAGCCGGGATAATGGCTGCCACTCTAGGACACATTAGTTTTCGGTACGGTAATGAGGGGTAAAAAGCAACAGGTGTACGTACATATCCAGCTCATGTAGGATCAGGAAGGGGTTAAACAGAATATACATGTATTTCCACAATAGCTAATGCGTATCCTTTGTAAAAACAACTGATGCCAGTATTCGTTCTGCATCGCACAATGATACTCCAATGAGAGTTTGAATTTCCCGCCTGAGAAGTTGCTACACGATGTCACTTCGAATTACGCGCCACTTCGGCACGTGACCGGAGCCGAACTCCAGCTCTGATTGTGTGAGCAGTTTTATTGTCAGACGACGTGATTTTTATCAAATTGAGACATCAGATTCACAAACTTCCCAGTAGCGCTGGTGCATTTTTGAACGGGAACAGATAGAAGCCTGCACTCCACACCATCGTCGATATCCGAGTAAAGTTACACGACTGTGAACTGCTTAAATCCCTTTGGTCATTCGAGCCGTCGGTAGCCAGGGAGAATGGGGCGGGGCTGGTAGTCTTATCCAACGTAGTGATTAGGTTTGCTGCATAGGGACGAGGTCGCTACACATAGAATATTGTCCAATCATCACTAAACCATCCTCCCACTACAGGGGTTTTACCTCGCTCCTCTTCATCATTCACACTTTGTGAGTGTATGAGCTGCTGAGTTTAAGGGACAGTCTGCGAGGTCACTTAAAGGGGTAGGGGGCTAGATGTCCATTGTGAACTCTGTGTCTTGCGCAAATCTTGCATCTCCGCCCTTCGTTATTTCCCAGTTGAGGATGGTGCGTGAGACTGGCAAACTACATCGATTGCCTTCGTGCCCTAGACTGAAAGATTGTTACTGCAACGGTGCCCCTGCAGTGCGACAAAAAATGCCTTGTTCATCCACAGTAGTGTTGCACACCAATGATGACTTCGAATGTCCTCACTTGACTTGTTGCAATTGCGACAAAGTATCCATTTCGAAAAACTTTGTCCCAAGCATTGTATGGAGACCTTATAAGTTAAAATGCCTTCTCTTTGTATTGGATAGCGTTTTCATGATCAACATCATTAGCCCAGCTCAGAAAATATTCTGTGGTCCAGATACCTCCTAGTCTGCATTTCACACCGCCAGTGATGATGGATGGCATGCACGCCACTGGTACCGTATAAGAAACCCCCGGGAAGAAACCTTTTACAGAATGTAATTCACCAAGAAGACAGGCATTTTGGTATCTTGTGCATCATCTCCTCAGTGTGTCCCTGTTCCCAGTACACCAGGAGTGAACTTGTCTTATTTTTTTGAGTCTTCAGGTCCATAATTCCTGAATGCCGGCCATTATGAGTCTGACAAAGTTGAAATCCCGAAGTTTAAGGAGTCTTTGTTGCATGTACAACCAGTCACCACCTGAAAAATTTGAGTAAAAAAAATAGGAGGTAAAGCTTGACAAATTCAGTCAAAAACCTGTGCTGCTCCACGTGGTCTTGTTTACTAACATTGCTTGTTAGTAAACATTGCTCCCAGCCAATCAGAATCCACGTTTGACGTCACGTGACTCCAGGTGCCTGGGCATGATTTAGAGTGGTTGCCATTGGCTTCATTATGGGGAAACAATAAATACAGATCCCAAAATCGCACCGATCCTTCGCCATCCCTCCAAATGACACATAGTAAATCATATAAACATGTTCTTGAGATGTTATAATAACCCAATCTCCCATTATTTGTCCATTTCAAGCTGTGAAATATAGTTTTATTATAGGCCAATTTCTCTGCATCCCAAAGCCATGATCGAACCAGCCAGACGAACACACGTAGGCCTCTCATGATCTGGGCCAGGGACAAGATGTTGCTGAGCTGCAGACTGCATGAAAGTTACCAGTCAACGTTCTTTACAGGCATGACACAGGGTTCCCATTCTTTTTCAGGATCCTTTTAAAGGACGTTTTAAGCACTTTCCAGGACAAATGTAGTAAATTTTAAGTAGGCCTACCATTTTCCACCAACGACTGCCCACAGACACCTCCATCAAAGACCATGGAGATGTATGATTCCGCCAGACGGAAGAGTTGTTGTTTCTGCGTTGGTGAGAAATTCTAATAATTTTATTACGTTTTTAGAGCAATTAACACAGGAGGAAATTTTATTTTTCCTTCAGACAAAAAAAATTAAGGATTTTTATAAGGAGTTTTACAGCATTTTCTGAAATCTAAAGACTTTTAATAACTGAAATATCACTCTTACACATTTAAAATTTTAAGAAGTTTAAGGAGCTGTGGGAACCCTGCTTAATGGATAGTAAACATGCCTGAACAGCTGAATGCAAATTTGTGATGCCTGGCCCCTGGCTGGTGGATTTGAGATCACTACTAGGCCTACACTATTTTGGCGGGAAACGTACCTTCATTCGTGCACTTTGCAAAGAGAACCTCGCCAACAACAATTTTACAGTATTTTATCATATCCAACACATCGGGTCAAGAAGACGCGGTGGGAAGTGACATATCCATTGCTGCTTCCCGTGCACACACTCACGAAGAGTGCACCTCTCTCATATGGCTTGGTCCACTTATTGCACCGACTCGAGTGCGTTTTCGGAATTCTCCGCAAAACCGGAATCAGGTCAGTTATTGTACTTCGCCACGTCAGTATTCAGGGCAATTTTGGCTGTTATAACTGCAGCGGGAGCACAGGGACTTGACGCGTACGGGGTATGATGTTGTCAGCCCCCACGAACAATGTCCCGGCCCGAGAAAAAATATAAAGAGAGAAAAAAGAATTCTCTCTTTATATTTTTTCTCGGGCCGGGACATTGTTCGTGGGGGCTGACAACATCATACCCCGTACGCGTCAAGTCCCTGTGAGCGGGAGGGAGGTCTACAAGTGATCACATCGGGAAATCTGACAAAATGTACTTTCGACATTTATATTCGCACCCTTCACTTGTCATTTCACGATTTGACTATTTCGTGAATTTTTCCGTCATTTTGTCCCCGAAAATGCCGAAATGTTGAAGAAATTCCTGTCGTTTAAAAGTGTGTGTTTGTGTCGATGGTGTCTCACATGTCAAAAAGTTCTCTTTGATTTTGGGGGAAATGCAGCCACACAGTTGACAGCGCATAAAATGGAAAAAGGATGGACGTGTTAAGTTGGTTAACTCTACAATTACCGGTATGTTTGTTTTCATCCCGAAAGCTGTCAAGTAGGCCAAATGCTCTCCAGCCTATGATTGTGTAAAGTAGCAGAAAATTACGGTTTGTTTATTTACATGGTTGATCATAATAGTTATTCTCCTTCGGAAAGGTGGCAGCACCGTGTATACCAAAACAAAATAAAATAACAAAAAACATTAATGTTATCTATTTTTAATATCTATCGTGATAAATATTCTTGTAGCTGAAATAGATTATGATTTTACGCTCAAAAACAAACAAAAAGTTGTGAAACGCGATTTTAAATCTGATTTGTTAGTACCAAAAGTTGACAATAGGTGGCAACACAGGTTTGGTCAGCCCCGCCCACTTTCGGACTAGAGGGCCTTTAAATCGGACCCCATACAGTACTGCCTATGGCTGACCCCGACCATAACCATTCGAGGGCCCATCTAATCCTACCCCTAGCCGCCCATCAAAGCTCCTGTCGCACACTCCTTTTGACCTATTCCCCTAAAAACCCCTTCCGAGGCGGGAAATCGAACGGCGTCACGGTCGTGTACCGAAATGTGTTTTTCCTCAGTTACACTCCTTTCGCAGTGTCTTCTCACTCATACCTCACTCATACCTATCGTTCATAGAACGATAGGTATGAGTGAGAAGACACTGCGAAAGGAGTGTATCCTCAGTGCGTAAACGACCGTCGGGTTTTTATAATGCTGTGACCCAGTTCCATACTAAATGGCTTTCGCTTCAAATCGGAACACTCCCCGGCAATAGGATAAGGACTGCTGAATGAAATCATAATATTTAGGCCCTCTGTCGCATAATGATCACAAAAAATACATGGAAAGAATAACGTCAAATAAACATACCATCAGTGGTGTGTTTTTTATTCATTCCTCGGACACAGGAAACAATGATCTTTAAGAAAGTGGTGGGACGAGCATGAGGTGGGAAGCACGTAAAAGAACAGCTCGGATATGAATTGTTAGGAATAAAACTCCTGCAAGATTGTCAGAAGTGTGACTATTAACTTCGTCACGAAATCATATGCAATGAGGACGGAACCTGTCGCACTTGCTCTTGATATCGACGGACCAAAGGGTTTTTAAAAGAATCCAAAAGACTACAACGTTTTTTCCTGATTTTCTCGGGATACGCCAAGGTAACTCAGTAACATCAGTTGGATCTTGGGAGGCATGGATCAAGGGACAAGCAGTTAATTACGGTTTTTTGGCCTACCGGTACGTGAACCTTTTTTTCGTCAATTGGCTTGGCTGATATTTAGCTTGGAGGGGCGTGACGGCAAGCATTCTCACAGATTCTGGCATGTGTGTGTGTGTGGGGGGGGGGGGGCAATTGTGCAGTTATNACCTCATTTATTATGATCCATGCTGGGGCTGTATTGGGGTTACTGCCTACCCTTAGTTTTAGTTTGGAATACAATCTTATAAATAATAAGTGAACAATATTAATTTTCAGTGTAGGCCTACTTGTACAATACAAACTGCCATAGATATGATTTTTCAAAAAAAAACAGAAGGCCTACAAATTGCATGTATGATGAAAATCAGGGTTTCGAGAATACACCAAGATTCATGGCCAGTAGCTAACAGGTACAAAATGATTTCCTGGCACCCTTAGGATAGCGAGCTAGTTCTCTTTGCCCCCCCCCCCCCATTTACCCTTGTGAAGGCTAGGCTGTTCTGAGTAAACAGCGGAGCCATTCCCTGGAAACAAATTGTATTATCTAACATCCAATACCAGCAGCGTAACTTTTATGGCGGGGGGGGGGGCAAAATTGATTGAGTGTGGAGGATGAGGCTGGAGGGGGGTCTGAGGGTGCTCCCCCAGAAAAACATAGAAAATTTAGATCCCCCAAATGCATTTTCCCCACATCTGACACCACAATAACTTGACCTGAAGAGGGGAAATGATCTTTAGAGGAAAACATTGTTTTGCTCTGGATACCCCTCCCCCCGCTAGCTACGCCCCTGCGATAGCATATTCCTTATTCCACTATATTGAAGTCGCGTTCGAAACCACAGCCAGCATGGCTGCCACCCCAGGACACATTAATTTTCGGTAATGAGGGGTAAAAAGCAACAAGTGTACATATCCAGCCAGCTCATGTATCAGGAAAGGGTTAAACAGATATCGGGTGGCAAAAAAAGATCCGCCTAAAAGGATTTTTCAATACTTTCAACACTATAAAAGTTGGACCCTTTTAATTTTAAGCACGCAGATATACGGATATTATCCATCTATTGTAAAAGTTTCAGTTCTAAATATTGAACAATTTTGACACGACGAAAAAATGAAAATTATACATGTAGATCAATATCACCCATCATATCAACACCAAAGAAATCAACAATTTTAAGTGATCATCACATACTGACACAGACGTCACCCACCAATCATATACCGTAGAGTCGGTTCTATAACATCAAAGCACTATATGCCAAAGTGCCGCCCCCAGTTCATTGTGTCCAAGCCCGGTTTCCCGCCTGCATTGATTGACCAATGGCGCACAGGAGAAGGCCTGGTCAGTTTCTTGCGAATAAGAGACGAGGTGGTGGGATATCACTAGGCCTATGTTGTCAGTCAAATGTCGCAGTATACAACTTGTATCAAAAAAGAATGCACTCACGCGCGCAAAATCCAAAGCTTTTGTCAACCATTGACAACAGAGCCGTGGAATTTTTGAATGGATGGTGAAATGGATCTCTATTCCATGAAACCACAATCCGTAAATAGGGCCTAGTACTGACGACCTATTCAAATCCCCGTCACGAATGTCAGTCTTGACCAACATGCCCGGGGCTAACATGTGACCACTACGTAGTAAAATGGGCGTTGCTAATCTTGAATTATGGATTGATGTTATAGAACCGACTCTACGGTAATTAGGCATGGGGTCAGTTGAGATGACCCTATGACAAAATATGAAATGCAGGTAGTATGATCTCCTAACCACATTCTTAAAGTTGTCATTGTTTTCGAACCCCATCAACGTACTAAATGACTGGGACTTCACATTTTATCTATTCAGGGTGTCATATTTTACCATATATTTTAATTGCTCAGGTGGAAAAAGTAGAGGATGACTGAAGGCCTGAGTAAATGAGGGGATAGAGTTTCCTGCGCCACAGCAGCAGGAGGGGATCCAGAGGGTGTGCCCCGGGTGCTCACCTACCCTTTTGCAAATCTGTAAAATCGACCATGAAATTCCGAAATTTGGAACAAATCATTGAAATTCATCGCAGATTTCAATGTTTTAAGCACAGGGCATCCCCTCTTTTCCCAAATCCTGGAGCCGCCCCTGAGTGGCGTTGGAGGGGCACTTTCAAAAGAAGCACTGATTGTCATCATTTCAGATCAATAACAAAGTTTGACAAGGTTGACGAAATGTGGGAATCTGGCCTAATTCAGTCAATGCATGGTACATAAAATTAAAAAAATTATTAGAGAATGAAAAGCTATTTGATTTGTCCGTGCTTGATGTAAGCAAACATATTGATGAGGTAAACTATGAAATATACATGTACATGTACATGTACATGTATGCATGACCCTTCTAGGCCACCGTAGAATACGATGCTTCCAAATTTCCCAAATTCTGACACAGAAATATGACCAACAAGCCGTGTTAAAGTTGGCCCAGTAGAATTTGAAATATTCAAGACATCAGGTATAGATAAATTTATGTTCCTGACTGAACATATCCAGCTCATGTAGGATCAGGAAGGGGTTAAACAGGATATATTTCCACAATAGCTTAAGCTGATGCCTATCCTTTGTAAAAACAACTGATGCCAGTGTTCGTTCTGCATCACACAAACACTGAGATGATACTTTAATGATCGAGAGTTGAGGTTTGAATTTCCCGCCTAAGAAGTTGCAACACGATGACACTTGGAATTCCCGCCACTTTGACACGTGACGGGAGTCGAACTAGCTCCGATTGTGTGACAGTTTTAATGTCAGGCGACGTGATTTGTATCAAACTGAGACATCAGATTCATAAACTTGCCAGTAAAGCACTGGTGCGTGTTTTTAAGTGGAACCAGATACAAGTCTCCACTACACACCATCGTCGATATCGGAGTAAAGTTACACGACTTTAAATTTTAATCCCTTTGATCATTGGAGCCGTCGGTAGCCAGGGATGGAGCGGGACTGGCATGATCTTATCCAAGGTAGTGATTATGTTTACTACAATATAGGGACGAGGTCGCCACACACATAGAATATTGTCCAATCATCACTAAACCATCCTCCCACAGCAGGGGTTTTTACCTCGCTCCTCTTCATCCATTCACACTTTGTGAGTGCCGAGTGTATGAGGCTGTTCATCCAGTGATGACTTCCAATGTCCTCACTTGACTTGTTGCAATTGAGACAAAGTATCCATTTCGAAAAAAATTTGCCCCAAGCATTGTATGGAGACCTTATGCCTTCTCTTTGTATTGAACATGAAATAGAAATCGGGTTTCTAATGTGAAAGACATCGCTTCCTACCAGATTCGAACCCACGGACCCTCTGACTTTGTATTGGAGAGCGTTTTCATGATCAACATCATTAGGAGCTCAGACAATGTTCTGTGGTACAGATACCTCCTCTTCCTGAGTATTTACATCGCTAGTGATGATGGATGGCGTACCGTAAAACCTTCTACAGAATACCAATTCACCAAGAAGACAGGCATTTCGGTATCTTGTGCATCATCTCCTGTTCCTGTTCTCAGTAAGTAGGCAGTAGTTCGCCAGGAGTGAACTTGTCGTTATATTTTGGAGTCTTCTCATCCATAATTCCTCAGTGCCGGCCATTTATGACTGCCAAAGATGAAATTCCCAAGGAGTCTTTGTTACAACCAATCTGAATCACCACCTGAAAAGTTGGAGTAAAAACATTAGGAGATAAAGAACTTCAGTCAAAAGCCATGTGCTGCTCCACGTGTTTTGTTTACTAACATTGCTTGTTAGTAAACATTGCTCCCAGCCAATCAGAATCCACGTTTGACGTCACGTGACTCCAGGTGCCTGGACATGATTGAGAGTGGCGGCCATTGCATTCATTATGGGGAAACAATAAATACAGATCACAAAATCGCACCAATCCTTCACCATCCGTCCAAATTGCACATAGTAAATCATATAAACATGTTCTTGGGATGTTATAATAACCCAATCTCCAATTATTTGTCCATGTCAAGCTGTGAAACATAGTTTTATTATCTCATGATCTGGGCCAGGGACAAGATGTTGCTGGGCTGCAGACTGCATGAAAGTTACCAGTCAACGTTCTTTCAGGCATGACAGGGTTCGCACTCTTTTTCAGGATCCTTATAAAGGACTCTTTAAGCACTTTTCAGGACAAAATAATGTAGTAAATTTTAAGTAGGCCTACCATTTTCCACCAACGACTGCCCACAGACAGCTCCATCAAAGACCATGAGAGATGTGTGATTCCAGACGGAAGAGTTGCCGGTCGTCGGGCCGACTTTTCTTCTGCGTTGGTGAGAAATTCTAATAATTTTATGACGTTTTTAGAGCAGTTAACACAGGAGGAAATTTTATTTTTCCTTCAGACAAAAAAATTAAGGATTTTTATAAGGAGTTTTACAGCATTTTCTGAAATCTAAAGACTTTTAATAACTGAAATATCACTCTTACACATTTAAAATTTTAAGAAGTAAGGAGCTGTGGGAACCCTGCTTAATGGATAGTAAACATGCCTGAACAGCTGAATACAAATTTGTGATGCCTGGCCCCTGGCTGGTGGATTTGAGATCACTACTACTAGGCCTACACTATTTTGGCGGGAAACGTACCTTCATTCGTGCACTTTGCAAAGAGAACCTCGCCAACAACAATTTTACAGTATTTTATCCTATCCAACACATCGGGTCAAGAAGACGCGGTGGGAAGTGACATATCCATTGCTGCTTCCCGTGCACACACCTTGGCAAGCACACACTCACGAAGAGTGTACCTCTCTCATATGGCTTGGTCCACTTGCCCCGAGTTGAGTGCATTTTCGGAATTCTCCGCAAAACCGGAATCAGGTCAGTTATTGTACTTCGCCACGTCACTATTCAGGGCAATTTTGGCTGTTATAACTGCAGCGGGAGGGAGGTCTACAAGTGATCACATCGGGAAATCTGACAAAATGTACTTTCGACGTTTATATTCGCACCCTTCACTTGTCATTTCACGATTTGACTATTTCGTGAATTTTTCCGTCATTTTGTCCCCGAAAATGCCGAAATGTTGAAGAAATTCCTGTCGTTTAAAAGCGTGTGTTTGTGTCGATGGTGTCTCACATGTCAAAAAGTTCTCTTTGATTTTGGGGGAAATGCAGCCACACAGTTGACAGCGCATAAAATGGAAAAAGGATGGACGTGTTAAGTTCGGGTTAACTCTACAATTACCGGTATGATTGTTTTCATCCCGAAAGCTGTCAAGTAGGCCAATTGCTCTCCAGCCTATGATTATGTAAAGTCGCAGAAAAATATTTAACCGAGGAAGCGGAGGATAATTCCGTGATCTCAATAAATTACAAGATTTTTAAAAAAATTTTTCTAGTCTGTACGATGATGATGTGGTATTGTCATCGTTTAAATTCAATAAAGAAGATGTAGGCCTAACCGCAGTTCTAGGGATGGTCAACAATACGAAAGACAACAAGACGAACACAGAAAGCATCAACGTCCATCGACCTTTATATTGAACCTCTCTTAGCATACATGTCATACCGGGCGGCCACAGGCCCCCTTCTGTTGACACCGTCAGATGGTCAGATAAAAGAAGCAGGTCTAGGGCAGAATCGCGGGCAGTTCTATAAATAGCTCGGGGAACTCCCCATGATGACGTCGGCCTTGGAATTCCGAGCGTATAAATAGATACTAGCACGTGCGTTAGTTTTGATGGACTTAGAATTTCTACAGTCAGGAAGCGAACCTAATGGAGCCTCTTTCTATCTAAGTACGAACGTTGGAGGATATATGTTTATGTATTTTGGACCTCTTCTCTCCCAGAAGGATATTTCCTTCTAGACGCAAAGGACCCGGAACGCCGCGCAGCGGCCAGATAGCGAAGCTGCTGACGTCACAGGCGGTCCGATTCTGAATTTCCCCTCATGTAAGAAATCCGGCTTCTGGCAAACAGCGTGCCAAAAACACACAATACTGCATTGTTAAGCGCTCAAACTTCGCATGAAAGTTAAGGAGGACTGGAAATGATGTATCGATGGCGCAATTAGTCACTTCGCTCAGCAGTTTGTTTGTAAATTTAGATTTAACTAGCAATTACCCGTGCTGCGCACGGAATGCGGGGTACAACATTTTCGCTTCAATGTCGGCCAGTGCGCTTCATAACGCAAATCCGGGGGCCAAAATGCATTGCTGACGTCAGAGGTATTCGTCACGCATGGACCGTTGCGCTACCGTGACGCTCCAACCAAGGCAACAGCAGTGACGTGTTTCGATTGTGACGTCAGAATCGGCCGAGATTTTTGGGTGGAAAAAGGCGAACAAAGTGTGATTTATGTGGGTGTTATCGCTCCGTACGCATATTGAATGTTGCCGAACACATCTTTAAGGTGACCACATGCATACTGTGAAAAATTAAAGAAAGTCGTTGAGCAGGTGCGTGACCAAATGATGGATTCAAAGCAGATGCACTGCAGCACACGTCACCACGTAAACGAACGTCGGTCTTTGGTCGATGACGTCACCACCTCTGTACTGCTCAGCGTGACGTCATCCTATGACATCACAATTATGGTGACGTCATATTAAACTCTCGAATCCTTGGTAACGACCAAAAACCCGTTAAAACATAATTCTGCGAAGTTTTTTTTAAAAACCAAACACTAAACAACACACTCCTTCATATTGGGAACGTGGTTGTAGTACAATCACATTAGTGGAGATGGAAGCTACAGAGAATAAGCCGGACAAAATTCGGGCATCTTCCTTTATATATGTATCTAGATCTAGATTTCAAACTTATGATTTGATGACGTCACGATGACGTCACAGATTTACCCAAAGCACATCATAGCAACGCTACCGCGCGTTGCCGTTGAGGTAGCAGTACACAGTTAGCCCGGATCGTCTCAATGGGCCTTTTGGTGAACACTTGCTGCGTCACACCAACATTCACACAGACAAAAATCAATATTCTTCGAGATGAACTCCTTAGTGTTATATATCATTGGAAAGCACGAAACTTCATCTTAATGGAGGAGACAAACTTGAAGGATGACAGGTATCCAGCTCCAAGTAAAGGCAGGATCAGTACGTTGCCTTGGAGATCTGTCAACAGACCAGAGCTGTACACGTGGGTGATGAAAGCTATGTTTGGGTGAAAATATTTCTTAAACTAGGACCTTATTCACAAAGCCTCCGTAAGGACTTACGGTACCGTAAACA
>NMRB01000939.1:201767-249790 GCA_002633025.1 Notospermus geniculatus | reverse complement strand
CCCCCCCCCCCCCCATTTTAACTCCTTGTAACCCTTCATCAACTCACGATCCACCCACGTGACCCGTCCGTCCAAGGCCGGCAGGCTTGTTTGAATTATCTTAGTTATGGAAGTTGTTGCTACACATGAAAGAATGAGTTGAAGTATAGTGCCTTACCTAATGAAGGGTTAGAATAGGTATCACAATGGGTCTAACTTCTCAAGTGATGAAAAGAATGTCCACTATTTTTACTGTACAACACCTGGTCCCCTGCCTGTTACAGCCGCTCCGCTATAGGCCTACAGTACAATAGGACTCGAGGACAGAGGACCCGCATGAATATGATCCTAAATAATCTCGTCATTTGGTCCAAAAATCGTCCAAAAAGCACAAAGCCGATTATATTATTCAAATTGCTTAGCAGGGGACACAATTTCACGCCAAATGATTGGCTATTGCGTCGATAATCAGTAGATTACGTGAATGGAAAAGGAGAAAATGGAGGCGAAAAATTGACCCACTTTTAAAAGTGTGATGATTTTAGTGGTGAGAATGCCTCAAGGCCAGCTCACCAACACGAAGAAATACTAGTACTCTCTAGGCACCAACAATACCAGCAATGACCCTGACATACATTCCAGGTCAAAATGACCATACACAAAATCAAGACGTCTGATCGCTACTTAGAAACAACATAGTCATTGAGCCTTGCTGGTGGCACAACATTTCTGCCACTTCTTGTCACAGTAGTAGGTATTGGAATACTAGCAATATTGGCACTAGCTGGAGTGGAACTGTCATATTAGACCTTACAGAAGTGTCTGCAGAGTTTTCCTGAGAATTTTCCTGAGAAACACCCGTACAAGACTCAAAATCTGGTGCTTCATCTTTCCCCTCTTCCTGAATTGAGCCCTTGCTAGACTCATGTAGGCCTACTCCTGGAGAACCAGGTATTTTCAATAGGTGTCGCCGATTCCTCTGATACACTCTATTTTGAGGGGTCTCAATGATGAAGTATGACCTTGGCTGGTCTGCAACCACACCTGGCGTGTAGTAACCCTTGTCTGTCTGCATTCTGACCTTATCTCCTTGGGCAAGTGGTTCTAGAGACTTGGAGCTCTGATCAACATGCTTTTTTTGGGTATTCCTCAACTCGAGGAGACGTTGACTGATTATTACAGGAGAGATCACTTCTGGAGTGAGCAAGCATTTGGCTGTAGGCAAGTCGGTCCTAGTCATTCTACTCAGATTTCTCTGTGCTGGTGAGCCTAATGTTGGGTCCCTGGGAGAGTTTCTCCAATGCAATAAATTCAGGTATAAATCTGTTTGATCCCTTTTTAGCTCACCTCTGTGAGGTGAGCTTCTCTCATGGTGTGTCGTCCGTCGTCGTCCGTCGTCGTCCGTCGTCGTCGTCGTCCGTCGTCGTTAACATGGGTGGCACGTTTCTAAACCGCTTGGGTTAGAAACTTGAAATTTGGTGTACAGGTAGCCTATGGTAAAAACTATCTCTGGACCGAAACTTAGCGCTGCTGCTTATACACTCTGGCCTGTAGGGGGCGCTTTGTGAAAACCTTCTTTGGGCCGTATCTCNATTTTTTGCCCTTTGAAAACAACACCATCGTCAGCCAGCAACTCATCCCTGAAGTGGAAATATGGCCTGACGTCAGGATCGATCAGCTTCTCGTGTGTAGGCCAACCTGAGTTAATGCAGTGCACAAGTTTGACCAAAGTTGGGTCAGTGGAGGTGGCACATCTAACTTCATCTAGTTTATTGTCTGAAATTGGTAGGACACTTAGCACTTCCCAATTGTCCCAAACACTACCGGGTGTGTCCTGAGTTGGGAGATATGCGCGAGACAGGGTATCTGCCAGGAAAAGCTCTTTGCCCTTTTTGTAAACTAGCCTGATTTTGAACCTCTGCAGCCTAAGCAGCAGTCGCTGAAGCCTAGCCGGTGCACTGGCTAGCGGCTTCTTCAGGATTGACACTAGAGGTTGGTGGCCGGTTTCCACCAGAACTTCTTTCCCATAAACATAGCTGTAAAACTTTTCACAGGCAAATATCACTGCCAAGAGCTCTTTTTCGATCTGTGCATACACTGAAAAATAATCCCTTCTCAGATTGAGTACCTTTGGGGTACTCATACTATATTCATCTCATTAAGAGTACTCTATGTACTCATTATTCTCAAAATTAGTATCCCAATGGTACTCAGGTGAGCATCCTCTGTTACTCACCTTGAGTACCCAAGTACTCAGAATGAGTACTATTTGGTAATTGATATGAGAAGCCATACGAGAATAATTACCAACTCATTATGAGTATTTATCTACTCAGTATGAGAAGAAATAGAATATCATTATGAGTACCTTTCTACTCGTCTGGGAGACGGACCTGTTAGTACCCTAAAGTACTCATCCTGACGAGGAAATTTCTTTCAGTGTACCGTTGCTCTGAGTCTGATTCACTCAGAGCGCGTGAAGCATATCCTATTGGGCGATCATCCTGGAGACATGCAGCTCCAAGTCCAGCCTTGGATGCGTCACAAGTTAGCACAACGTCCTTGTTGACATCGTAATAGGCCAGAGTAGCAGCACTTGCGATAGAGTCTTTCACATCCTTGAATGCATTCTGCTGTGGAGTGTCCCAAGTCCATGCACGATCTTATGAAGAAGATCATTCAGTGGTGCGGACTTTTCGCTCAGGTTGGGGATGAATTTCACAAGGTATTTAACCATTCCCAAGAATCGCAAAAGATCATTAGTATCCTCTGGTTCGGGCATATCGACTATGGCCTTGACCTTGGCCCAGTCTGGCTGTAGCCCATGATCCGTAAAGGGCACCGCAGACTGGCGATTTTTCGAGCGATTTTCTAGGCGACCGTCCTTGCGACCACAGAGGTGACTGAACATATTTTTAGTTTTTTTAGTTTTTGTTGACTCGTTTGCGACAAATGCTTATTTGGAAGATCAGTGATGTCGTGGATAACATCACTGGTCAACCTCAAAGGTAATTATTGCAGGCGACGCAGTAGTCGCATCGGTAGTCGCCCCTATTTTAGCCGTGATATTGAACCTGTGGTTGTTTGTACCGCAGTTTCCTGATTGAGGCCTTCGCCCCAATTGCGACTAGTCGTTTGCANCCTGACGGCCATATTGGAAGTTTAATCAGGCCGAAATTTGACGTGCTTGTAAAGGTCATCTAGAGGGAGGTAAATATCAAGTTTGAGCTCTCTGGGTCAAGCCGTTCCTGAGTTATAGCACTTGGATGATTTTCAGGTTACGCCACCTGGCGGCCATATTGGATGCCCGATCGGGCCGAAACTCGGTATTTTTGAAGGTACCCCTCCAATACACGTTTATGCAAGATATGAAGACTCTCGGTGAAATACGTAAGAACTGTGGCAGGTTCGTTACTTTTGTCGAACTTTGACCTCTGTGACCTTGAAAAGTAGGTCAAATCAAAAACCCGTTACATATGTTATGTATCCTAATTAGATATACCTATGATAAAAATTTGGAGAAGATCCAGTCATTAGTTCAGGAGTTATTGCACTTTTTGTGTTTTTGGTTTTGGCCACCTGGAGGCCAAGCCAAGAATCGAATCGGACCGAAACTTGGTGTCATAGGTCATATGTACCAAGTTTCAGATCAATAGCTCCAGCGGTTACGAAACGTACCCTGCTAACGGACGACGACGACGACGGACGCTGACCGACGACTAAAGCTCACGGGTGAGCTAAAAACTGGCCCCAGCCGTACATTTCGAATGGGGGCAAAGTTCAGTCATAAGGTTATCATCCAGCGCGTTGAACAGATCAGAACAAAAACAGTCGCAAACTCATTTAGTTGTTTTATAGTTGGACGTGAATTCGGAATGGCCCTTTTTGGACCAAACTGTAACAACTTGGAATTGGATGGGTGTGTTCCATCCAGTGGGCTTGTTCGGTCTACCACAGAACTCAAACTGCTCATCCACAACCGTCAGTGGCTCTACCAACAGAGAACCGCCCGCTGCATTAAAGCGCAAAAATACGTCTGAAGGAAGACCGGGCGGCCGTGTTCCATGGAACACGGCAGCCTGCCCGATTCAATTGAAGATAATCCTTCAGGCGTATAGGCCGAGCAGTGTTTTGACAGTATTACACCTCCACAATCATTGTCAGGTCGAATACAACAGAAGGGATGTGGCTATTGAAGTTGAGCGGGCAGTGTTGTTTTAACAACACGCCAATAATTAGATTACCCGGGCGTGCAGTAAAGGGGGAAAATCCTTTAAATAGTGAAAGCCCGGCATTGTCTTTAGTGATTATGTGTACAATAGAACCATCTCGGGTCGACCTTTTTGTGAAAATTTGTTTGTTTTTTCTATTCCCAGTCGGGGATAATTCCCGATCGAAATAATAACGTGTTATAAGGTGATCGAAGGGATCGCAACCCCGTCTCAAGCCAAAATCGCAAGAGTGGATCACCCGCTTGACATGACAACAGAATCATGCAGACTTCACAAAAGACAGATATAATACTCTGGAATTGACAACGCTGCCTTTTGGTTCGAGTCTGGTCACCTTAGAAACCCGTTATTATTAGGGTTTTGAGATCCTTATGCGACGTATTCGGATAGAATTCTGTACAACGACGACAAATTTTGCGTACATTTCGATCCGTATAGACCCGTGATAAGTCGCTGATCTCAACCTCCAGATTACCTGCCGCCGCCAGGCCTGTCACATTTATTATCAACAATGATAATGGCTGGGTGTTGCCACAATGAAAATTTCAGTAGACTTGGACAAGAATGGCGTATTTTAAAACCCGATTTGGGCCATCAACAAGTGCTTTCACTGCTGACGTGTTCTGTCATGTGTCTCCAACTAAAATGTTCGACGTTCGACGTCCTGCCGGAAGAAACACATTACATCTGTCAGACAAGTAAGAGGAAGGGTTCCTGCATGGAAAAGGAAGAGGCATTCCAGTACCATGGGGCCATGATGTTTCAGATAAAGGTAAGATATTGACACGAAATTTTATTGAGGCCTAAGCCTGGCGCAGATCGACCTTGCGACTGGATGCAACTACCTGCAACAGTCGCTGTCGATCTGAGCGAACCGCGCACATCGATTGCGACTGGTCATTGCGGCAACAAGTGGCACAAACTAGTCTCAATCCGGAGCGCGCACATCGACACATGCAACTGAACTGAATGCTACACGGAAATTGTCGATGTCTTCCGAACGGACAACTCGTACTCGGGAGTCACGTGATAAACATTCAAAATGGCTGTGCACCTAGACTGGTTCCCGGTCCCAACATCGGAGCCAGTTGGGACTACAAACCAGTCTAATGTGCACCACAAACGAGGAAATTCATTGCCAGAGCGCGCACATCGACTGCGACTGAATGCAACTAGATGCAATGGTCGGCAACGAGTAGAACATGTGCAACTGATTGCAACAACCTGCAACGGTCTGCAATAGCGTTGCCGGGCCACTCAGATCGACCTGTTTGTGCAACTGATCAGTTGCAGCTGTTTGCAGCCAGTCGCAACCATTGCCGGCAACGCCATTGCAGGTAGTTGCATCCTGTCGCAAGGTCGATGTGCGCCAGGCTTACAGCAGGCAGAGATGTTCCAGAATTATCGACTTTGATGTGTCAAAATCTCATGATATCTCAATCGCCCGGACACGTGTATCGCAGGCCGGAGTGGACACAATTCATATTTAATGTCCACATTAAATCTCGGATTTATGTCCACACTAAAGCAACCAATTGCAGCTGAGTTTTTGATGTGGATATAAAATCGCACTCCTTATTTAATGTCCACATAAATTCCTGTTTTATATCCATATTAAATCATTAATTTATGTCCACATAAAATCGTCCAATCACGGATAAGGACTTTTGGACGGAAGTGAGACGTATTTTAGGACGGAGGCGATGGAATTGTGGACGGAAATGATCGGGAACACTCACTTCCGTCCAAAAGTCCTTATCCATGATTGGTCGATTTTATGTTCGGTATGTTAATCTCCACACCAAAATTGGGCTCCCCATGTTGCGCTTTTTTTGGCGCACCCTGTAGAGTATGTATATAGATCTTTGAACATGTGTATAGAGCTAACATCCGATGAGTTGGTCAGCCAATCAGCGACCACACTTCACAGTCAAAATGAGAGATGATTTTTATACTCACGTCTTGACCCATGCGAAATTACGAGCGACAAGCGAAAATTCAAGTACTCACGAATCTTGTTGCAGAACATAAAATTCTGGTAACTGTAGGTGAAAACTAGACCGAACACTGTCCTGATTAAAAATACTAAAAATGACAGACGCAAGCAAATGCATAAAACCATCATGGCGCCCGCTGGTCTATATTTAGCTCGGCGTCGGTCTATTGCTCTTGGAGCTGTAGAATGACGTCACTCCGTCGGGAATCCGCGGTGGACGATCTGCTTTCACCGGTCTTCGAATGCAAGCTGCCCAGAAGACGGGGACCAGTCTAAGTGAAAACTTGCGCATTTCATTTTTGAGATGATTACGTATAATTTAATTTCAACATTTCTCGGTAGGTGTCAGGATATATTCGATTCAAACTGGCGGGACGTTCACCTTTCGTTCCTCCTTTTGCTGCAGAAGCTCAAAACGTCTGGTTCTTCGATTGGAAAATAGCGACATTTGTAGTGATAAAACCACCGGAATCAAGCCAGTACTCTCGGTTAATTTTATATTGCTTGGATGGCATTCGATACAAAATAGTGTTTACAAGGACATTCTTTATACATCAGTTCACAAAATTATTCAGATTAATTTATAAGAGGTACCTAGTTTTTGAGAAAAAAAATCAATGGTCACATCGTCGGCGGTCTGCTTGAGTTAATGAAGGGTGTGTTTTCTGGCGAAGTAATCATCCCTACACCAGACCGTTGTAACAAGGCACGACGTTACGTATACGTAGAGACCTATGGATTTTCAACCACACCGCGCGGATTTCCTGTTGGATTGGAAACACACTTTATGTCACGATATACAAACTATCGGAAAATGATGTAACAGGAAAACTCCATGTTCTCCTGATGGACGGGATGAGTTTTGCGTTCGAAGGGTTTGAGCATATCTACATTTTAAACGATCTATCCCGCCTCATCGGTTACAGTACGAACGAAAGAGGCTGGAGTTTTGGAATCCATCGCAAAGAAGATAACTACAACTGCAGGAAACACACTGTCGAAAGACCAGCCGAGCTGGAATGCGGCAAGGGATCGAAAGTTATTCTCTGGATGAATCCCGTGTCTGGTTTGTTTTGCCTCTTCTGCTTTCCTCACGTTCGGGCCATTTGCATCAGTGAAATCTGTTCTCCTAAGCGAGCACTCGTCAGAAAAGGATCAAACGGAAATAGGCCTATTACATTTTTTGAACAGCTTGCATCTCTCCACCCCAAACCCACCAAAGGCCGCGAATATCGATTTGATCCTCGTGATGGAGCACTGCTGCACTTTGTAGAGCCCTCGCAGAAGACGTCAGGGGTAAAGACTCTTTTCACTGAAGTTCACCGGTACACGATTCAGTGATCGAAGAACCTACACGTTGGACTACCATCAGATCGTTTTATCGCAATCTTTTGTCCAGTATAGCTACATTAGCCGTGGTTACACTACATAGAAATCCCCGGGTTTTTTGACACCCGGGTCTAGCCAAACTCTGAACAAGGCGCACGCTGGGGCGTGGCGAATAACCAGGTTTTCGAAGTGGAGTTGTGACCTCTGTGACCTTGAAAACTAGGTGAAATCAAAAACCCGGGTATTATGTCATGTATCGTCATTAGATATACCTATGATAAAAATTTGGTGACGATCCATCCATTCGTTCAGAGAAAATAGCAGTTTTTCTGTTTTCACATGTAGCCCCCTATTGGCCAAATCTTGAATCGAATGACACTAAATATCGAAAGGAAACAATGTCTATTTACAAGCAACATGTCCAAACAATTTCAAAAGAAAATCTCCAGTCATTCCTATGTTATAACACTTCAATGATTTTCAGGTAACGCCACCTGGCGGCCATATTGGATGTCAGATCGGCCCGAAATTTGGTATTACAGAAGTTACCCCTCCAGTACACATTTATGCAATGTATGAAGGTGCTAGGTGAAATAACGACAGTATAAGGGAATTGAGGGGATTCGGATACATCCCGAAGATTAGACGCAAAAATTAGCCAAAATACCCTGAAAATATCCCTATTTCGAGCTATTTTCCAAATTTTTCACACATTTTCACACATTTACCCCTATTTTTAAATAATGCGGAACGAATTGCAAAAAGAGCAATACCTCAGAAATCTCTATTTCAACCCGGAAAGTCCTGTAGCTTATACAAATATCGCAAAAATTTGGGAAAAAGTAAAATCTGATGGAAAATTAATCAGGTATAAAGAATTGAAAAATTTTTTAGAAAATTTACCAACTTTTCAACTTCATAAACCGATTCTTAAAAAATTCCATTACAGAAAAACAATGGTTTCATATATAGATCAGCAGTGGCAAGCTGATTTAGTCGATATGCAGAGTTTTGAAAAAAATAACAAAAATTATAAATATATTTTAACAGTAATAGATTTATTCAGCAGATACGCTTGGGCGCTACCTTTAAAGAGCAAAAGAGGAGAGGAAGTGAAAGATTTATTTGCAGGTATTTTTAAAGAGGCCAAGCCAGAAAAAATTCAGTTCGATGATGGAAAGGAATTTTACAACAAACATTTAAAAGATTTGCTAGAGAAAAACGATATAGAATGGTTCTCCTCATTTTCAGATAAAAAAGCCACGGTAGTTGAAAGGTTTAATAGAACTTTGAAAACTCGAATGTGGAAATATTTTACAGCAAAGGAAACAGATAAATGGTTAGATATTTTACCTGATTTAGTCAAAGGTTATAATAATACATTTCACACATCAATCGGAATGAAACCAGTAGAAGCAAGGAAAGAGGAAAATGAAGGAACAGTTTGGTTTAATTTATACGGCGCATTTTTACAGCAAGAATTTGGTGACCCTAAATTTAAGATTGGAGACAGCGTAAGAATTTCCAAGTATAAAACAATTTTTGCTAAAGGCTACCTTCCTAAACAGATTATTTTCACTAACCCAATTGTTTACCAACTTGAAGATTACCAAGGTGAACTAATTGAAGGTTATTTTTACGAGCAAGAATTAAGTTATGTTCCCAATCCTGAACAATTAGAGTACAAAATAGAAAAAAATTATCAGATATAAAACAATTAAAGGCAAAAATACGGATTAGTAAAATGGAAAGGTTACAGTGATAAATTTAATGAATGGATACCAGTTTCGGACAAAAAAAAACTTAATTAAAAAAATTTTTTCAACTATAAATAGATGGCGAAGAAATCTGACAAACAATTTTTAATGGGAAGATTTTTAAATCCAGATGACTCAATGCATAACCTTTTAGATGATGAAATTACAGATAACCCGCCAATTATAATTACTGGTGGTATTAACCCTGCTGACCTTCCACAACCAACAATAATTCACCCTATACCTATTCGATCTGCACCACAACCTTTACCACAACCCGTGGAACATACTCAAAATCCAGCAATTAACACCGCCCCGGTTCAGTCAGGGGGACCACGATTAACCACCACAACAAATAAAACTCATTGTGAAGTGTGTAACATAGATGTCCTACCTTCAAATCTTGCAAGACATAATAAAACTAAAAAACATTTACAAAACTGGACTAAATTTTATGAGGAAAAGAAAACCCAACTTAATAAAACCACCGCGCAAATTAAATCGCTGAGCAATAGTCATGTTGTTGACATTAGAAAAAAACCTTCAACCATTCCAACAGTGTCAATTCCAACCCCATATATAACTCCAGAACTAGATCAACAAGGAAAACCAATTCATTATGAAGAAAATACTAGATATTGCGAATACTGTAAAAAATTAATAAAAAATCGTACTTGGAGTAAACATTTACAGTCAAAACCACATAAAAATAATGTTAGAAAGTGCTATTAAGGTGGCGGGGGAGATAGTGAACGCATCCAATTGAGGTCCGTTTTGAAATTGAATTGCACGAATGTGTTACGACCGAAGTTTATTTTGCCAACGAAATTTGTGAGTTTATGGATTGTTTCAGATCTCCGAATTGAAAAACTGCACAATAATTGACTGATTATGTAACTTTATTCCTGAACAATGGCAAGTCCCAGATGAAGTTTTCAGAGGCGATGACGGGTACAGCCGGCTCCAAATGACCGGATTTTAGGTAGTGATGGATGCAGCATGGCGAGTTCTAGGGTCGTTCGAGGCCCGATTTTTCAAAATTGAAATAACTAATTAGCAATTGCTTAATTAGTGGTCTGAAAAGGGTCAAAACAGAAAACTGAATAATTTTGGGTGTTTTCGTCTGAAATTCAAAAATCGGGGCTGGAACGGCCTTAGAAGAAGTTTTTTCCAGATCATATTCGAAATCAGATTGACCATCGATCCACGCACAAAAAAGAAATCGCTCGTGAAAATTTGTGAGAAAGTCCGCAACTTTCCCCGCGAGCCCTTTGTTATGGTAATGAAGAACGCGTGTGGAGTTCGTCACGTTCGGATGAAGTCTGTTCAAAAATCATCGACGATAGAGCTATTGTTAGGGAACGGCGTGGCCTAATGGAAAGGCGTCGAAAGAGGTATTGCGCAATACCATTCCGGGCCCAACATGCCTAAGAATTACACTTGGCAAATATTGAAACAGGCTATGATTGTGACCGACTGCGCTTGAGCGCATGAATAAATTCATTCAAATCATTTCCATATTCAGCGGGAGAATGCGCCGGGCTAGTCACCCCCGCCACCTTAATCTTTATACTCCAAAAATTCGAAGAGATATTTTAAGAGGCCAAGAAAGACAAGAAACTAGAAAATTATTTGAAGAATTACCAGGAATTGATTCAAGACAAGAAGAAACTAAAGAATTATTTGAAGAATTACCGAAGTACATTTCAAGTGATTTTAAAGAACGAAAACCACGGCAACAATCATCGCAACAGCTGCCACCTAGTGGTTTAACTCGTTTGGAAATAAATCAAATCCCCGACGGTTTAAGAATTATTAAACAATTTGGTAAGATGGGAAATTATGTTTCAATGCAGTTAAGAAACGATAAAAAATCAAAAGATGTAAAAGAGTACCAAGAAAAATTTATTCAACTCTTATCATACGTAAAAAATAAACGTTTTAAAATAAGCTTATCATGCGAAGTTCAATTCTTAAAAGAAAATAATGTAAAAACTAGCGATGAAGACGGTGTCCCCCAAAAATGTTTTCTGTGGGCTTTATTAGCAGCTAAATTTCCACCTGTAAATAATGTTAGTAGTATATATTCTTACAAAAAATATCAAAATGAAATAAAAATTGATAATTTTCCAGTTATGATAAAAGATATACCAAAAATTGAAAAAGAAAATAATTTAAAAATAAATGTTTTCGGTTTGGAAACTAAAAAAATTATTATTTTAGACTACTCTTTAGAACCACTTTATCTTTCAAAGAATTTCGATGATGATGACGTTATTGACATTTTATACTACCAGGAGCATTATATGTATCTAAAAAACATAAATCTGTTTTTTAGAACAAACCAAAAACATGAATCACATTTATGCAGGCGATGCATGAATGCTTTTGAAAGAATAGAAACTTTAATTGAGCATAAAAAGAAATGTGGCGAACACGATTATTGTGAAGTAAAAATGCCAATCGAGAAATATTCAACACGGAAGTTTAAAAATTATCATTTTAAAAATAAAGTACCATTTGTACTTTATGCGGATTTTGAATCAATAAACCACGAAGTGCCAACCCAACCAGAGCCCACACTTGAAGAAGACGAACAGCGTAGCGTCGATGAAGTCGTTCTGAAAACTAAGAAACTAAAATCACAAATCGCATCTGCTGTTGGTTGTTATGTACATTCAGATTATCCAAATTTATACCAAAGTGAATATTCATGTTATAGAGGACCAGATGTTGTTGAAGTATTTTGTGATTGGTTGATTACAATGGAAAAAAGATTTTCAAATCTTTTAAACACAAAAATCGAAATGAACTTAACACCGGAAGAAGAACAAGAATTTAGAAATTCAAAAGAATGTTACTATTGTAAGAAAACTTTATATCGTGGAACGGCGGCAGCTGCGAAGATTGTTCGCGATCATGATCATTATAATGGAAAATTTCGTGGAGCAGCTCACAATGAATGTAACTTAAAAGCGAGAAATATCAATTTTGTACCCATATTCTTTCATAACCTTAGTAACTACGATGCACATCTATTCATAAAAACACTTACTAAAAAGACTGACAAACAGGTTAAACTACTAGCTAAAACTGCAGAATGTTACATTTCATTCCAATTTGGATGTTTGAGATTTTTAGATTCATATAGATTTTTACAAGGTAGTTTAGATAGCTGTACAAAATCAATGGTTGATGATGATTTCAAGATAACAAGACAAGCTTATCCCAATGAAGAAGATTTTAAATTACTAAGGAAAAAAGGTGCTGTTCCATATTCATTTTATGATTCTTTTGAAAGTTACAACGAAACAAATTTAACTCATGAAATGTTTTATGATGATCTTAAAAATGAAATGCAACCAATTGAGGTATATCAAAGTGCTAAAAAAATATGGGATCACTTCAAAATAAATAATCATGGAGAATTTATAGATTTGTACTTAAAATCAGACGTTTTGTTATTAACAGATTTATTCGAGAGCTTCAGGGAATTAATCTAAAATATTTTGAAATTGACCCCTGTCATTGTTATTCTTGTCCTGGATTAACTTGGCAAGCTGGTTTAAAATACACGGATATAAATTTAGATTTATTAACAGATTATGATACTTTATTAACATTTGAAAAAGCAATAAGAGGAGGAATATCTGGAATAATGGGAACAAGATATGTTAAAGCTGATGAACATCATAAACTACTATACGTCGATGCAAATAATTTATATGGTTGGGCAATGATGCAAAATCTCCCCGAAAAAAATTTCAAAAAATATATCCCAGATTTTACAGTAACAAAAGAACAGATTTTAAGCATTCCCGAAGATTCTCCTACAGGATATTTTTTTGAAGTAGATTTAGAATATCCAACTTCGATTAAATTTAAATCCCTAAATTTTCCATATTGCCCGGAACCACTATTTATACCAGATGATGAATTAAGTGATTACCAAAAAGAAGTATTAGGTGAAGAAAAAAGACCAAAAGTAAATAAATTGATACTAACTCAAAAAGATAAAATAAATTACATTGTACATTACAGAAATCTACAATTCTATTTACAACAAGGAATGATTTTAAAGAAAGTTCATTACATTATAGAATTTCAACAAAGAAAATGGTTATCAGATTACATAGACCATAATACCAAACAAAGAATGCAGGCAACTACAGATTTTGAAAAGGACTCTTTCAAATTAATGAATAACGCATTTTATGGAAAAACTTGTGAAAATATCAGAAATAGAAAAGATGTGGAATTAGTTAGCGAAAATGAAAGAGCTTTAAAACTTCAAAGTAATCCTAAGTTTGATTCAAAAATAATATTTGATCAAGATCTATGCGCAATTCTAATGAGAAAAACATCAATAAGATTTGATAAACCTATTTACATTGGAGCAACAGTTTTAGAATTATCAAAATTATTAATGTATAAATTTTATTATGAAACTTTACAACCATATTTCGGTGAGAAAAATATAGAATTACTCTATCAGGATACCGATTCGTTTGTACTAAAGCTGAAAACGGATGATTTAGTTAAGGATTTAACCAATTTAAAAGATCATTTCGATTTCAGCAATTATTCGAAAGAACATTCGCATGATACAAGTAAAAAGAAAGTTCCAGGTTATTTTAAGGATGAATTAGCCGGTGAAGAAATGACAGAATTTATAGCATTGAGAAGTAAGATGTATGCTTACAAGACAGAGAAAAATGAGGAAGTTAAAAAACTAAAAGGATTAAGCAAACATGTAGTTAAAAAACATATAACATTTGAAGATTATTCTACTTCACTACATGATAGTAAAAAATTCAGTCATGACATGAGAACTTTGAGATCAGAAAAACATAACATGTATGTTGAGGAAGTAAATAAAAGAAGTTTAAATCCGTTTGATGATAAAATATTTATTTTAGGTGATGGTAAAACAACAATACCATACGGAACTTATTACGAAGCTTTTATAGACTATACCTAGCTAGCACAAAGGCATTGGGCCAGGCTCGGCCCAAGCTTGGCACAAAAGTCATGCCTGGACTGGGCCAAGGTTGGCATGCCAAGCCAATGCCCGGGCTTGCCAGCCCAGAGCCAGGTGGTGCCAGGCCAGGCCCAGCCTTGCTAATGGCAGACTTGCCATGGCTGGGCCAAGGATGGCAAAGAACTGGCATGAACCTGGTATCCACTGCAGAACCATGGCTGGCCCAATGATGGCAAAGAACTGGATATTAGACATGTTTTTGCAAGGTCTGAACAGAGCAAGATCCCAACTTGGGTTTTTGCTTTGCTCCTTTTCAACCACTGAGTGGTTGAAGAGGAGCCAGGAGTGGGTGACTCCTGGCGATCAAAAAACCCTGATCAGGGGACTCTGTTAGGCTGAGTAAGCCGTAACATTCAAGTTACCATAAATAGTATAGTATGTAGGGGTCCGGGATTTCATTCAAATAAAACTTGTTGATATGTGTGGTGTAATGAGGCATCATTTCCAAAAACTTGACACCCCACAAAAATACTGAGCGAGGTTTATTGTACAAAAATATGTTGTTACCATGTTGGTATAGGAGGAGGCAACATTCTTATAGTTTTTATTCGCCATATTTTTTATTCTATAATTTGTTATTAAGATTAGCATTTGAAGTACGTTGATGTCTTTTCCACGTGATTTTGACATCTTTTGTGGAAATACTTTCTGATGTTTTTAGCAGATTGACATCGACTTTCTGGATTGTTATACATTTAATTTCACTATCATCTTAGAAATGAATCGTTTTTTAAGGATTTAAGACTGGTTAAAGAGAAGTCGTCAGTTTCAGGTTAAGTTCATTGACAATGTTGGGCCAGTCCTGGTCCAGGTCTGGCAAGTCCTCTTCACCTGTGTCAGTGGAACAAGCCTTGGGCCAGCCTTGGCCTTGCCTTGGCAATCTCATTCAGAATATCTCAGTCGAGCCAGGCATGGGCCAGCCCTGGCCATGCCCAGGCATACCTGGTGCCAGGTCTTGCCAGGTCTTGCCGGGTGTATGCCAACCTTGGGCCAAGGCACCTGTGCTAGCTGGTAGTGATCCTGACTCGGTTTAAGTAGGATTTTGCTTCGCTAGCGGTTCCTTCGGCTTTCAGGATTTTTCTGCTAAATAAATGGGGGACAACCAGAACCAAATTGAACCAGAACACCAAATATTATTTGAGAATGTAAGACGTTTACAAGAATCACGATCCCATACAACATTAACGTTTATTGAACGCACAATGCATGAAGATTCTGCTCTTTATGACATAAGAAATTTATTTATAGAACCGGATGAGGAACTGTGTGTTGTGTGTTATACTAATTTACCAAATATAACTTTTCACCCTTGTAAACATGAAAATTGTTGCATTAAAGGGACTCTAGAGGGAACCGGCTATTAGGCTACTATTAGTACCATATAGCTATAACCAGCCGGCGCCACTGGTCTCGCGCGCAAACACCACCAACCTTCGCATTTTGGTGCCACAATCCGCCGCTAGGGCAACAATCCTCGCAGTTTGGTTTCTGAATCCGCCGCTAGGGCTCCCTAGCGGCTGCTTTGTGAACCAAAATGCCAATCTCCGCACTGCCGCTGTTTCATTCTCCACACGTGCGCAGGTCGCCTATTGCGCATGTAATCCTATCATCGATATTCCCCGCTGAGAACGTAATGAGCCTGGGTAAACATGGTATTACAAGTGTGTGTAGCAGGCTCGACTTGTATTGTAGTATACATGGTATATACAACATAGATCTCACGTAAGTACCTTGAATGTGCCATAGGGGAGTGTAGTCCCGGGAGTGTAGTGCAGTGGCGAGATATTTATTGGGGAAACGATGGCTGCGTGGTCAACTCCGACACATTGGTCCCACGATCCCACAATTTGCAGGTGTCGAAATCTTTGCAATAGGAAGGATGGCAAACGGGGATCGTGTCCCTGTTTGTCGTCTGGCACTGTGTGCCATAGTGCGTGTACTTGTGGGACGCGTTTGCAGCCCCAGTGTAATAATAGGCTCGAGCTGACTGCTGAGCTCGAGGACGAGGATTCTGAGTTCCTGCTAGAGGAATCAGAAAATAGTTGGAAGGAAGACCAGGAATGTTGTGTAAGTCATGTCTGTCATCATGCCAGGCCTACCGGTAGGCCTACTACTCATAGACTAGGCATGGATTGTTATTGTTACCATGGCTACCGATGTCAGTATCATCAACCCCATCATCATGAGAGGGAGGAGTGTAGGCCTAGGCCTAGGCCTAGGTTGTCAATGACAATCAATGGTCATGATGATGGTTGTAGCCTAGCAGACCTAGGTAGGCCTAGGGGCCTAGGCCTATGGCATGCTGCATACAGATACAAATAGTCTCATCTCATGTCATTGTAGGCCTAAAGATATTTCGTTTCCTGACCTTACTAGGCCTACCTACCTTTCCCTGAGTCTTGTTTGTAGGCCTACCAGGTTGTCACATGATTAGGCGTCTATTTTCATGATTTTCAGATTTGATGATGCTGTAAAGTGTAAGGGGCCGTAGCAAAAATAGTATATATCTAGGCCCTAGGCCTATGTCAAAAAGAAACGAAATTTTTCGTTCGGGGGGAGGGGGTCAAGGGGTCATTTCGTTTTTTTTCAAAAAAAATTGACGTATCACAAAACATTGATAATCAACTGAATTTGAACTTCCCGCCACTCAAAACTCCTCTCTCTCTGACGATCTTTTCTGACAACCAGCAAGTTGACACTTCTCGCGCATGCGTCCGACAGGGGCTCAAATTTCCCCGCCGCACTCGCGGCAAATGCTGCTGAATCGGCGAATATTGCCGTCGATTACCTTGATCAACTTACTTGTTGCTAAGGATACAATCGTTTCTTGACTATTCTTATTGACAAACCAACATGATGATTGCACTGGCGAGTTGCCAACAATCCCGACTTGAGGACAGCTTTCACTTCTACAGTGTCCTGAACTTTTGGTTTTATTTCTCTGGGATGGAAAGAAATCGCCTCAAAAACTGTTTGGTTGGATTCCTGATGAAATTTCCTTTCCAATGACATAAAGCTTGCGCGTCTTGGTCATTTTTAGGATGGAGATATTTACTCGATTTGTGTGAATAGTCTACATCCGACAGTGCACGCCAGAGTTGGCTTTGCGCCAAACAGCATCTCCATGAGTGTGTGCCTTCGATGTTTCTGGTCAGCTGGTCTGACTAATTAAAATAACAGAAATAAGCTATGATGGACACTATGGGAGGCTCATATTGGGTCTTTTGTTCAATACTCTTTTGATTTCATTGCAAGCTTTACTTAGATAAGATAACCATTTTTGGGCCGAAACTATTATTATTTGTTTGCTGTCTGCTGTGACCTTCACCATTGTTCACTGGGTTGGTTGGGGTCACGTGATGAAATCTACCATTTTGATTGGGTAGCCTCAGTCACATGTCAGTTGTTTGTAAACAAAAGCACATGGTGATCAGCTGATTGACCATTGGTATTTTGGTTGGTCCTATTTCCTCTTCATGTATTATATGTACGTCAAAAAATCTGCCAAATTTAGTTTCTGGGGGGGGGGGGGTCAGAAAAGAAACTAAATTTTTTAGTTTCTTTTTGACGTATTGATTTTTGCTACGGCCCCTAAAGTAACTAGGCCTTTGTGTTGCACCAATTCACATGTTGAGGAACATACATGTAGACCTATTACTCTTACACCAAGGCCTCGGCCCTTTTGCTTCTCGGTTGATCATTATGACTGTACTTTCCAGTTCTTGACTAATCTCCCTGTGGTTGGTGATGATGACGATGATGGTGATGATGATGATGACGGTGACGGTGATGATGATGATGATGCTAATAGTAATGATGATGATCATGTCGATGATGTTGCTAAACAGTCCGCCCCCGAGGTATTGTTTTTGTTTGGTATCATGTCATTTTGTATTCCTGATCGAACTGGAAATATGGAACAACATGATTGTATGCAGTTTTAAATCACATTTTGCCAACATGGAAATGTTAGGTTAGCTTTATTGCTCGTCTGTGTTCACTCTTTCATTTACACGCAATAACCTTGTGCTTTTAAAATCTGCGACCGTTCAATATAATCTACATGTAAAATGAATTTTCAGGTCAGATCTTCTGGATCAAAGGGACGACCTTCTGGATCAAAGGGACGACCTTCTGGATCAAAGGGACGACCTTCTGGATCAAAGGGACGACCCCCTACGAAGAAAAGAAAGGTGGGCATTTATATAATGTACAATAAAAGAAGTCAAAACTGTTTTTTTCTCTGTTTAGAAATAATGTACTATGTCATCATTCATTTTACTTATGAGATGCTGGCCTCAACCAGCCAAACTGCTGTGTAACATTGTTGCATTAAATAAGGTACATTTTGATTGCCACAGTCACAGTGTATAGCAACACCCAATGAGCAGACAACATTGTATACCGTAGTGTATAAAATAACTGGTCTTACAACTAACTACTGGTAGTAATCACTCACTGAATACCGGTATCACATAGATTGCAACATTTCTTATTTCAGCGATCTAAAGCACATACTTCCAAACCACGTGGAACTACTAGGCAATCCAATAAAAAAGTTAGTATGACTGAATTTGAACGTGATGGGCTGTTTTTCATCCTAACATTGTCCAAGAAAGACTGCTTTTCAAGCGTGCATTGCCATTTTCGAAAGAAAACATAAATGAGTACTTGCATTTGCAATACAGAACAGAAGGTAATGCCGTACGACTCTGGATGAGTGTCATTTTGAGCCACATGTAACATTTGATCTAGTCATTCATGACAACATATGATTCATATGTTTCAAAACATGAAAATCTCGGCAATATATCTCCAGCGCAAGTCAGTTGTCCCAGCTGAAGAAGTGTCTTCATTGAGCGTTGAAGGGACCCCAAAACAAATAGGACAGTTAGAAGGTCAGTCAGGCAGCCCTCAAAATTCAGATTCTGATGTTGGTGGTGCTGTTGCTGCTGCTGAAGATGACGATGATGGAATACTGGTGAGCAAATGTTTACCTACATCATGCATATCACAAGTAAATAGTTGCAACTTTAATTCCAATAATTTCCTGGGGCTCAGAGGTGCACAATAAACTGTACACTCCTAGACAAAAGCAAATGGGACACCAGTTTTGCTTTAATTTCCTCCCAAAATCTAAGCGAAAGATCCAAAGAGGAGAAAAGCACAAAAATTGACACACAATATATGATAAATGAAAAGGCAATTTCCAGAGTGTTTGCGAATTTTCGACCCCAACCGGGGTCTTCTTCAGGCTGGAACTTTACAATCCGAAACTCTAGAACAGTCTGAGCTGAAACCCAAATGTAGATTAGAAGTATCCCATCCAAACAGGACGTGACAGCAATTAAGGAAAGAATACAAGCCCCAAAAAGTGGTTGCTCAACCTAACAGAAATGTAATTAGTGAATGTAAGGCTTGAATAGGCTGAAAGGAAGGGTGTATAATATACATTGTAGCTTGGAGGAATTAAACTAACAGTATAATTATACTAACAGTACAATACCCCAAGACTATAGTAAGAGTAATTTATATTAAACAAATGAATGAGGAAGTGATAAAAAATTAGGCCTAGAAAAAGAAATGAAGAAAGAGATAATAAGAAATGAAGGGGCAACAGTAAAGAAAGAAAGCCTAGGTGAACAGCACCTACAAAACCTGACCAACGAAAATTTAGAAACAGACCATGGACGAAGACAAAGGCCTAAAAAAGAGGAACCCTGTCCTCCAAGGAAAAGGGTCTACTAATGGGAAAAGAGGGGTTGAAAAAAATGGGAAAAGAGGGGTTGAAAAAATCTAAGCGAAGCAGAATTATGCACAAAAGACAGATGGGAGCTATTGAATGAAGCAGAAATGAAAAACATCTGTCCATTTTGCCTTTGATACACCGTATATAAGTCAGTCAGGTATTTTACTTGCGATATAGGTGCATATTTCTTTTCAGCCTAGTTTGTCAGAAATTCCCGAAAAAATGGTGTCCATTTTCTTTTGTCCATGATTGAGTGTACTGGTACTTTGGCTTACTCACAGATCTTCATAAAATCATTTTTTTCAGAGCTACATCAGACTTCTTCAGAGAGAGCAGCTGAATTTAATGGTCGCATGCTTCTTTCGAGAGAACACTTCCCAGTGGAGATTATTTAGGAACCTAGAAAGGCGACCACCAACATCTCCCCCCGGATCACCTGGACCTCCAATCGAAGTTCCACATTGGTGTAGGTGCCGAAACTGCCGGCAGATGCCAACACCAGTAGAAGACAAGTGCTGCCGCCGGACCCACGGACAATGTATCTCCAATTCGGAAATGTTTCGGAATTACGTTCTTGACAACGGCAATCTTAGAATTGCAATTAATAACAGAAACGATACATTTGCAGAGAACAACAATGCAAACAACAATGACACCCTGAGGCACACTGCCTACAGACAATACATTTTGTGGCAGCATGGAAAACTTGGGGAGGGAAACAGGAGGGTTGTGCCCTCTTGTTGTGTATTGAAAATCCGGGAACAATATCCTTCTAATAATGGGCAGTATGTTGGTTTTCGACCAGTCCGCTTGGACTGATATGAATGGGGCAGCAATACAGTATTTGGCTTACTGGCAAAAACGCAATGCATAATGCAATGCAACAGCGGTAATCCCAGTTTCCAATCCCTGTGGATAGTTGGTTTGTGCACATGTATCGGGTGTCCCAAAAAAAGTGAACCGCTTTTTGACATATATTTTCTCAGCGATAGATAAACCGAATTCATTGGAATTTTTCACAGAGTAACCTCAGGGTACCATCAAGAAGTCTGCAAAATATCTAAGAGATCAGTCACACATTGCGCGAGTATTGTCAAATTCAAAACTATGTTCACGCAGGTGTTGACATCCTGTTTTGAATTTGACAACGCTCGCATAATTCGCGACTGATCTCCTAGATATTTCACAGACTTGTTGATGATACCCTAAGGTTACTCTGTGAAAAATTCCAATGAATTCGGTTCATCTGTTGCTGAGAAAATACTTGTCAAAAAAAGCGGTTCACTTTTTTGGGACACCCGATATATATTGGTACAAACAGTTATTTCACTTGTTCGGTGATTTTATTTAATGATGAAGGTGTTACATCATTAAACTTTTCTGTTTAAATCTTGTGTTTAACTCTTCTTTTCCCCCTCTGTTTGCAACAGAGCATCCTCCCACAGCAGGGGTTTTTACCTCGCTCCTCTTCATCCGCTGTGGAGTGTATGAAGAGGAACGAGACCAAAGCCCTGCTGTGGGAAGATGCAACAGAGCAACACTTGGCGTAAGAAAAAACACACAGCCGACTGGAAGCTGTAAAATACCACCGGCAGGCCTAAACCATGAAAAAGAAACAAACAGGCGGCGGCATGTCGCTACGTCAACGATACCTGTCCTTGTCTCGTGCATTATTCCAGTTTTGTCTCTGGTGGTCCTTGGGCGTGCTTTGTGCGCCCGAGGTCCCATACCGCGCAGGTCATGCAACCCGGGTGGGGTATGAGCGAGAGACGGTCTTTGAGACCCTTGTTGCTTGCTGTGCATTGCTTGTTGCACTTTAGCAACCCTTTTTCTTAGTCTACATGTCCTGCAGCATCTGCCTTGGCTGTTAATGGTCTACGGCCAGTTCCTGAGCACTCACTACGCGAGATGGCGCTTAATGGTCATGGCCGAGCCAAAGATGGCCACCCTCTGGACCTCCCCCTTGGAAAAGCACCTTCTCTCTTGACTAGACTGCCTAGCCACTTGACCTCCCTATTAACCACGGACTTTAGGGTACCGAGCGTCCCCATAGCGATAGGGATTACAATGACACGAAATCCCTGGTGGGTTGCAACAAGGTCAGTTGCTAATGCTTGGTATTTCCTGCGCTTCTCATCTGCCCTTTCGAGGACTCAGTCCGCACCCAAGCAATCTTGACAAGGCGGATTTGTTTATCCCTTTTATCTGTCGAGATCAGGTCTAGTATCCTGGAAATATTCCTGTTCATAGGCACAACTGGGTCCCATTGTGCCTTGACCCATTTACCATCGAAATACATGTACTGGCAACACGCAGCGGTCTCCCACACTGTGGGAGAGACCCTCTGCCCCTGTCAGCACTGATCGCAGTACGGCCCGCACCACATCATCGTGGTGCACTTTCCCCTCATTATATCTAAAAACACCCAAATATCTTTCAATTCACCATTGCTTCCTAAACAGTATGTGTCACTATCGACATCTTTCGCAATTATGTACAGGTGGACAGCCATAACAACGAGCAAGTTCATCCCCTTGGTGCCAAACAAACGCCAGCAGCTACAAACCCGAAAATCGCCTACACTATAAAAATATCAGCAACGATAAAAAAGTCCTCGTCGTGTACTGCTGCCTGTCGGCGGTTCCGGAATCCTTGCATCCAGTGAGTTGACAGTTCTGACTACTGAATAGTCTACTTGCGGGGCTGGTGTTTATCCTTCAATTCCTGTAGTGGTGGACGAGGAACAATCGAAATATATGGAGCTAGCCTCCTGGGATCATCCTTGGCTAATGGAACGGCCTCATTCATTGGTGAAGGGTTGTTCTTTCGAGCAAAGAAAACATCCTGTATCATGCCAGGTATGTAGGAGTAGGTCTTCTTCGTCTTCACAGGCACTGGTGCCCACATTTTTGTCGCCTTCGAGTACTTGGCCTTCTTTCTGAAAGTTGCATTTTCAATGGTGTGAGTCACTGACTGACTGACATGACTGATGTGTGTTTCATCTAAGGCTATTTATCATGAGGATGCAACATGAATAGAGGACAACAATCATACTGTATCAGAGAAACATACCAGTACTCTAGTACAACGTACCTGACTTCATTATTTTCATCTGTCACATATGGACGGTCTCTGTGGAAGTTGAAGTCAATAGCTGCAAGAAGGTTTCTTGCCTCATACCCCACTTTCCTGAAAGAGCAATGTATAAAGACTGACTGTGTAATAGTGCGATGGCATTATAGTGGCTAAATACATAATCTCTACATCCGTAGGGGCTATGTAATGTAATTTCATACTTACTGGTAGTAGAACCGTTTGGGACAATACATGAGCAAGTGGCTGTGGAAACTTTCAAGGTCGCCAGTATGTCTGAAATTTGTCAAGTTCATAGACACCGTAATGACAGAAAGCAGTCAATGTTTAATATCATGCACACAAACTGTAGAGGAATCCCACGTGACGTCATCAAGGCCACGTTGGACGTCAAATTGACCACGTGTTCCCTGAACGAACGTCACAATAACATGATGATGTTATTTCATGTGCTGTCTCGTCATGTCAGGCGTGATGTCAATCCACGTGTAGCACCCTATTGACACCAGTTTCTGTCATTTTGATGTCCAGTCACATGATTTGATGACGTCAGTGGGATTCCTCTTTAGGTACGTAGATGTGCCACTTCCTTCAAATTGACACGCACACTCAGAATGCAGTGAATAAGTCATTGAAAAAACCCACCTGAAGTTAGTGTGATACACCAAACCTTTCAAGAAATTGGTGTTGAACACAATTTCTTTCAAAGCTTGATGGGCTGCGGATCCCTGTTTTATCCACGGTTTCTGCCGGTCGGCTTCCTGGAGTGGTGGATGATCACATTTACCATTTGTCAGACCGCTTGTGTCGATCCACTCGTGTATATTGCAGACATGGTGCAATACCTTCGTCCATGATTCCTGATATAAGAAAGGATGTATGAATATTTCATGAAAGATCATTACACTCACAAGAGTTAGACACAAGAGTCATGTCATCATGTGACAAGGCAGACCAGCCAAGAACTACAAGCACTTTAGTTACTGCCAGGCAAAATTGATGTCAGACCAGCTGTACCACCAAGAGAAGTTGGACTCACCCTCAGTTTATCAACACTCCCATTACAATTCTTCGCACAATACCAAAAGTGGGTTCGGATTGCTGGAATCCACGGGATGATGTCCTTTCCACCTTTTTTGCCAGCAGCCTGGAACACAAAAATGAAATGACGATTTTCAAGTTATAGAATAATATGATTCATACGAATGAATCTGATTGATACTTTTTCTCAGTGCAGAATCAGATGAGGTTAGTATAACCAGAGTTCAGTCCAGGGTTAATAGATCTTTCTTACTAATTACTCGTACCTCAGCTAATTTTTTCGTAAGGTTCTTGCTTGCATGCCAAATATCGATCTGATGCTCAATATCCTTGTATTGGTCTGCTCGCTCTGAAATGTACGGTAAACAAGATGGAACTACTATAGGGTAATCAAATCAAAAGGTTCCAAGGACAATTAACTGGATATACCTGTTAGACTGAACCCCACAATATTACTACAAAAACTTACTCATCAAGGCCTTGATTTGTGGATGGGCATCAGTCACTACCTCTTTGACAGGGACATCTCGATCATTAAGCAACTCGCCCATTGCCCGGTTGAAGCCAATTTTCTCCATATTGGCAGAAGCCCGTTTTTCTTCTTCGCGTATCTCACAACCTGGCACGAGATTATTGCGCCAAGATGTTCCTCCAGTAGGGAGTACGTGAGGTAGCTTGCACTATGGCCTGGGGAATCGTTTCTGCCGTCGCCTGAAACAACAATGTGGTTGACCGACTTGACCTTCTCACAAAGGTCCGTCTGCATGGCGTTCCATTTTTCTTTTATCACATTGTGCAAGTACTTTCTCTGCATGCTGAAAACCAAATGAGAATCAATGAATTATAATTTAAATTTGGGATGCCATCATCAACGGTCTTCAAGACATTATGAAAAGATAGTTATCTTTCACGAGGAATCCAATAGTAATTAGGATGCAATCATTCAACCAGCAACTGATTTTATGCCTAGATAAACGATGGTGATGATGATGATGATTATCAGTCATACATGCATCTGCCAGACCTTTAGACAGACAGACATTTCTTTCAACGTAAAAATAAAAAGAACACAAGTACATTGTAGTTACCTGTAGAAAAAACTTTCAGCAATGAAGTCCACATTCATGAAGTGGAAGAACATGGCCATTTTTGTCCAGCTGTTGCCACTCAGCAGCAAACAAGTGGCAGCCAAAATATTTCCAGCGAATATCTTGGAGTACCTCGGCTGAGTAGCCCAAGAACCACTGTGGCGAATGTTCTTTGTACATGTCCAAACAAACAAAACAGCAGTGCCACATTTCTGACGCTTGATCGTTGTTCTTTCACCGCACTCCAAACACTTTGCAAAATGGCTAGTTACCAGCGGCTCCAATTGACTCATAAATACGACGCACTTCTCCTGACTGATCAGATGCATTTCTTCGTGGGCCTCTTTTCCTGCACATTCTGTCACTTCCTCCTCCTCACACATATCGTCTTGAAAGGTGATATCGAAAACTTCATCTTCTGTGAAAGTCTTCTCCATATCACTTGAATATAATAGAAGTACCATTACTAATATGTAATGATAAAGCTGGCTTCTGACAAAAGCAGACTACAAGCCCATGAAGTGATCAATCCCAACAATGACAAACATTGGAGAGACTGTAAAAAATATATCATCAAGTGTCAACAACTACTAGCTACAGTCTTTGGAGTGTGTTGGACACACTTAAAAGTTAAATATGAACCTTACCGAATGGAATCTGGTATTCCAGATTCTTCAATCGTTTCAACGAAGAACTCATGATCTTCGGTATTATCAGCCATATTTAATTCAGGGAGAACATCACCGATTACCCGCGATACATCAATGGGCTGCCCCATCTCCTCCGAGAACACACTGCTGACATCAAAATCACTGAAGTCCAAAAATGACACAATGTACATGTAATTATTTTCATCTTTTCAGTCTGACTCTGAACATGCCCTTTTTGTATCATCAATCAAGTTACTTGGTATAGTACACTGCATAAGTTACCATCAATTTACCTTGTGCTGAGACGAGCCGTACTCGACTGTAAGTTCAGCCAACATTGTCTGTGCTCAACATACATTTATCATGCTTACATCACACATTTTCCGCCAGGCATGTCAACTTTAGTGGAAGAATGGGCAAACGATTTTAACTTACATTGCTGGCTGCTGAGTCAGGTGAAATGGGGTGGATGACATCACTGAAGGCAAGTTTCGCGGTGCACAGAAACCTGGAACATTGAGTGAGAGACCGTGAATGGAAGAGTCAGAGTCACATTAGGCTAATAGTAATCATGGCACCACGCCAGATCTACCAGTTTGTCACAACAAATATTTTTTTAGTCAAATAACTGAAATGCAAAGATCACTCAGTTGTGGGCCGGGGGGGGGGGGGGCTAAATGCTGCCCCTGCATGGCAAGGTGCTTTCCATCATAAGAGGCTTTGGGTTCAACAAAAATATAACTTTCTTTTTCTGTTACCTTCACCACTGTTCTCTTGTACATTTTCGTTCCCCTTTTCTTCAATATCAATCATCCATGATTTAGAAAAACCTGGAACATAAGGAATTGGCTATGAATGGAATTTGTAGTATCATAATAAAACGGTGTACCGGTACAAACCAAGCCAGACCCAGAGCAATCAGATGTCGCAAAGCAATCAGTACATGTTGGCCTATACAAAATGCAGGTTGCTGATTGACCTGCAGGCACAGCCACAAGTAGGCCTACCATTTACTACATTTCATTTCATCTATTGGACCCTATTACCATTAACCTGCAACCTGAACCGACATACATTGTTGACAACATCTGTTAATTAGGGAGCAAGGGATTGTTCAAACTGTTTAGCCGCTGAACTGGTCCCCAACATCTAAACCCTTCCGACTGTGAAATGACCATAATCAAAAATTCATGTTCAGCCCTTGATTCAACAAAGGAAAAAAATATTACCTCCGTCACTGTCAGTGTTCTCTTGCACAACATTCTCCTCCACTTCCATAATACAGCAAGGGACAGCATGGACAGGAACACTGGAAAATGAATAAAAATATTTTATATCGTTGTGCCTTTGGAATTCATGCAGGACCCCGGACATAGGCCTACTGGTGGTAGCTCATTGCTTGGTCATGAGCTCACATATAGGCCAACATGTAGGCCTATAGCTACCCGGGTGACTGTCCTTTCAGTTCATGAGTTATAAGTACATATACATATATGTAGGCCTAGGCGTGTTGCCCAGGGGGCCTACACGATGTAGGCCATCCCATGTGATGTGCATTTGTGTGTTGAGTGCACTGCCAGACCAGAGTGAACCACTGACTGCCCTGGCACTGACTGGTGAAGTGAATGCCTGCACTGCAGTGCAGGCTGCAGCTGTCTTGCTTCTTCATCTTGTATCATGTGTATTGTAGGCCTAGCAAACACAAGAAAAAACCGGCTTACCTGCCTGGATCCTGTTCATCCTGCATCACCACAGCCTCATCACTGTACTCCATCCGACCCCCTCGTTCCGAATCTCGACGTCGAGTGGGCCTACACAAGCATGTACTACATGTACAACGATCATGCACATCCAGCAGGTGCTGAGCGAAGATCGCATTCGCCTGTCTCGGCATCTTCTTCCCAGCGAAAAAATTACGCACTGACTCATCCCACTGTTCTGCCGCCCCGGCAAGATAAATTCGTAATCTACTTTTCGGCTCCTCTTCAGCCATTTCGTATTTAGGCACCCTTATAAAAATTGAGCATTAAATTTTAATACTAAAACTACTAAAAATGAGTATTAACAATTTAATTGTTATTTCGGAATAACTATTAAAAGTTAATACTCATAATTATAAAAATATTGAGTTGAGAACCGAGCGCCAAATTCGGCATTATTGGTTCTATAGACAATATTGGGCGATTTTAATGTAATGCAGGAGGAAACCGGAGTGCCCGGAGAAAACCTGCGCTGTCAGAGAGAGTCGCCCTCTCTATCACATGAGACACGGACCCGACCGGGAATCGAACCCGCGACCTCAGAGGTGACAGGCGCCGATGTTTCCATTGCGCCACTCTGACAGCCCANGTGATAGGAAATGTGACATATTCAATATAGGTTAACCGCCCACCCGGCCAAAGTGGGCTGGACATTCTCATACCAGAAGTGATGTCTTAACTTCGATTCTACAGTATATTTGACATGTATATTTGTTAATTCCCTTATAAAAATTGAGCATTAAATTTTAATACTAAAACTACTAAAAATGAGTATTAACAATTTAATAGTTATTTCGGAATAACTATTGAAAGTTAATACTCATAATTATCAAAGTTAATACTCGTGAGCATCAAAAATTAGTAATCACGAACACCAAAGTTGAGTATTATTTAGTACTCATGATTATTAAAGTTTGTACTCGTGAGAGACAACAGTTTATCAGGAGGTGAGACCCCTGATGTGATCAAAAAAACTGATCAAGGGACTTAGTAAGGCCTAAAGTCACGCCAGAACTGTCATAGTTCTAATGGTTAATATATGAGGCTTTTCAAAACTTGGCACAAAATAATTGTTTTAGTTGTGTGGTTTTAGTAAACGGGCCAGGTCATACCTATAGCATGTACTCCTTCATCTGCAAGGAAGATATTGACAACCGGTCTTTTTATTCCTATAATATGGATAACAAGCTTGTATCTTATGGATTTTTGTTTTCATTTTGGGGATCATAATTATTATTCCGAAGTCGAATAGCTGTGAGTGACAAATGTGATGGGGACACAACGAAATCCTTGCACAGAGGCATGATTGGTTGTCGTTTTATTTCCCTGTGTTTTACATTGGTATCAGTATACATTAATACGAGCAAAGAAGTCAAAACTTGCATTTTGATTACTCTTACTTCAGCTGAATGTCAGTATAATACTTGAGTATTAAGCTGTCGGACTATTAACATAATACTCATGTAAACTATGAGTATTAATTGAGTACGAGCATTAATTTAGTACTCGGAGCATTAAATTAGCAGTTTGATTATTAAGCAAGCTTCACCTGAATACTAATTCATACTTGAGTATTAAGTTAACAGTTAGACTATAAACATAGTATTAAACATAATACTCATGTAGGTTGGAGTATTAATTTAATACTAATACTATCAAATTTAATACTTACAGTTCTCCGGAATATTATCTCAGTACTATTAACTATTAATTTGACCAATAATATCAAAGTTAATGTTCAATAATACTAAAATAATACTCAAAAATATTAAATTTAATGGTTTTACTATTAATTTTATAGTTTTACTACTAAAGGTAATGCTCAATTTTTATAAGGGCACACAAAGACGATGAGCTTGGCCAAAAGCGAAACCATGTGACTGACATGACTGATGAAATTTTCACGTTTCATGAACGTTTCGTTCCACAACCCACCGCTAGGCGCAGCAATCACTACGCGCATGCGTACTTTCACTTCTACATATGCGGCGTCTATCGTTACCTTTATACACTATTATTGCGACCTGCCATCTGTGATTCAGTCACTAAACTAACGAATTTCCGTGGTGTCCCCGAGTTCCCTCTAGAGTCCCTTTAATTGTTTTTTAAGAGTAGATCGTTGCCCTTATTGTAGGGCAAATATTGATTCTACAGATCCAGAATCTTCAGTATATTGTCCTGGTTGTGAAACCTAACAAGATTCAATTTCGCAGTTAACCGAGGAAGAATTTAATGAAATAGAATACTTAATGATGCAGTATGAAGAATACTTAATGATGCAGTATGAACAATTTTAATGTATTATTTTTTTTGCTTTTTTCTGCTAAATAAATCATGGAACACGCAATGCAGGATATTCCAGTAGAATATAACTTATCTTATAAATTCTACTTCATTAAATTCTGTAGCAGATGTGAACAAAATAAACCTAGTGAAAGTTTTTACAAAAACCAAAATTACTGTAAAGATTGTAATCGGGAATATATGAGACCATACATGAATAAAAAATACAAAGATCCTGAATTTTACGAAAGACAAAAAATGAGAAACAGTTTAAGTAGGGCAGCCAGTTTAGAGACTATTCAAAAATACCTTGGTTGTACAAATAAATTCTTTCATAATTGGTTACAATTTCAAAGGGATAAAAATCCTATAGAAGGACCAGAAGAATTAGACCATGTATTACCAATAGCGCATTTTGAGGATGAACCCCATATATGCTGGAATTGGATTAACATAAATCCGATAAGTAAGAAAGAAAATAGAGAGAAAAGAGATAAAATAGACTTTGATTTATTTTACAATCAATTAGTTAAAGCTTATGATTTTAATCAGTACTATTTTATAAACGAAGATGAAAAATATAAATTACTTACTAACTTTAATTTTGTTTACAATATATTTGTGTACAATATACATTCCTTACTTCGTAAAATACCAAATAATTAAACCAGTACCAGTTACAGCAATAATAATAAATAAATATTCATAATTTTTCATCTCCTGACTAGGAGTATCATTTGGTTTCTTACCTAAATCTATTTTATTCGTTGGATGTTGTTCGTTCCACATATCACTGTATAACTTAAGATAGTAATCTTCTTTCTAAAAAACATGAACTGCTTCTTGCTTTTTTATCATTTGTTTGTTAACAAAATCTATTACTCGTTGTCTTTGTTTACTCCATTCATCTCTATCATTCTGCATTTTTTCCATAGCTAGGTTATGCCGTTTCGTTTCTGCTACAGAACCATTCTTATCAAACAATTTAAATAAAAAGTTACCACCAGTAAAAGCAAGAGCATTAGCTATTGCTCCACCGATCGTCATTCCTACACCTGCCATTTAATTAACGGAAAGTTTCAACTGAGCGAATAAATTTTGAATCGAATCAAAGTAGGTTATCATGTCCGGCTTTGAACTGGGTAAAGTCCAACAATAATTTTCAATAAATTTTTTAGCTTTATTCAACTGATTTTTAAATAATTTAAAATCTACTTCAGTACCTTTTTTAAGATTATCTGTTTCGTTTAAAGGCATAATATTTATCCAACTATCTCTAATTGCTAAGAAAGGAGAAGCATTAGAAAATTGTTTAAAAAAGTGAATTGGGATAACATGGTCAAAGTGCTCGCTAAACGGGTCAACACTTTGAGATTTAATCCAATCACAAAAAAATTTCTCAGTACATTTTAGAACAGCTGAAAATATTCCTACTCTTGGAAAACATCCTCTTATTTTCTCAATAATATATTTATCTAAACTACTATCTATTTTACTTTGTCTGTTTATTTCCATAATTTTTTTAGTACATTTTCTACAAATACATTTTAAAGCAGAAGGAGAAAACTCTTCAAGCGGTTTACTCTCTCCACAACAAAGTTTATCTCCTCTGCATTGGGTATAATAATGACCATAATGATTTTTATCTCCGTAATATTTTTCGATATCCATGTAACAATCATTAGTTTTTTAGTGTTTTCATTCATGAAATGTTTTTTAATTTCTGACCATTGATCTAACGTTCTCATTCCTTCTGGAAAGATTTTATTAGCTAAACCTTCAATAGTGACCTTAACCTTCGTGATACCTGGATTTTCAAATTTCTCAGAATCTCTCGCACCATCATTATAATCTGAAATAAATAATAATAGTATGCCTTTAATCGATCTTCTAGGAAAGTTAATATTTTCATTAATTAAAGTATCAGCTGCTGAAACACTGACAGTTTTAAAATGATCAACCCAATCGTAAAGTATGGAAAAACCTGCATTGTAGTTAGCACTTATCTGATTTGCTAGTGTTTCATTACTTACCGTGTCGTACTCTAAACATATATTTTCTAACTTATAATTCATATTTGCTATAGTGCCAGTGACAATTATATCCTCTTTAGGCGCTAAAGTTATTTCAAAAATAATATCTTCCCTAATAGGAAATTTGTAAAACGGTGCATGAGTTGACATTAATTCAAAATCTAAAGGAATTTTATACTTCTTATCAAAAACGGTCTTAAGTGCTTTTTGCGCATTTGTTTCTCCTGTCACACTTGCTTCAGCAACTCCTGATCTCAACTGCCTTAAATTTTTATGTTGTATACCTTGAAATACTGAATTATCTCTTTCCTTATCGGTTAGCCATAAATCTTTAAAAGTGGAATACAGGTTATAATTATCAAGTTGAAATATATCTTCGGTTCCCCATTTTACTACCAATTTTGAGATAAGATTTCTGCCGAGATTGTTAACAACGTAATTTGTTGCATTACCTGAAATATCAACATCCGCTGATAAATAAAATGAATCTGGAACAAAAATTACATTTTCTGTTAATCTGGGAACTCTTATGTATAATGAATCTTTTGGATTAGCTGATGAAGGATTATTAGTAATAACATGATGCTGTCTTTCAGCTTTTAAACCTAACGGAATTCTAAGACTCCTAACCGTATTTAGTATCTTTCCTGTTGCCATTTACTTACCGGGAATTTCTAACGTAACGAACTCCTCTTACAAGACCATAAACTATAGAACTGACAATAATGATTATAAATATAATTAGATGCTCAGCTACAAATCCTACAGCAGCAGCAGCTGCTTTTAAGATAAATGAAACTATTGAACCGATTATTCCTGGTAATGCTGCAAGCGATTTCTTAGCTAATTCTTTCAACCATTGAGCAAATTTCTTAAGACCTTCTTTTACTGGATTCGAATCAGGTTTGTCAGGTTTATCTGGTTTATCTGGTTTATCTGGTTTATCGGGTTCCGGTTTTGGTTGCGGTTTGGGTTTCGGTGATAGTATAGCTTGCTTACCAGTCAAACCAAGGGCTAGACCAATGGATAACCCAATAGTGCTTATCGTCATTACAACTGCGGTAATGATAGTACCAAGTGTTACTCCACCAAATTTAAAGAGGATTTTAAGTCTAACTCCTAACGGTAATTTAGAATTATTTTTTACCAAATCAACAATTAATCTTCCGAATTTTTTTCCTTCTGATTCTTCAGCAATGCTTGCTTCCCAGTCTTTCTGTCTTAACGTTTTCAGTTCTTCATCTGACTCTGCTTTTTCTTTTTTCAATTTTTTAACGTGTTCTAGTAATTCATCTCTTTCACCAGAATTATCGGCAACAGCTTTCTCATATTGTCTGTTTAAATCTTTTAATCTATCTTCTAATTCTTTAACTCCATTCTCTAATTCTTCTACTCTCAGGAAATATTGTTGTCGAAGTTTAGCAAGTTCATTACTTGCTTCTGTCATACCTCGCCATTCTCTTAAAGCACTTTCTTCAAAACCTAATCCTTTCAATTCTTCTTCAGTAGCATCAACAAGTCGTTTAATTGGTTTTTCTCCTCGCAGTAAAGCATCTATAAATTCTATTGTTTCTGGGCTTAAATCTGTTGCAATGGGTTGTGTTTGACGTTTAGAAGCTTCGTTATCCATTAGCCATTGACCGATCTTTGCACTTGGAGTTGACGTTATTCGACTACGTGTTTCAAGAAAACCTTTTAGCTTTGTAACAAAATCTGAACCATAATCCCTTATGAGAGTGCTTTCTGCATAAAACTTTCCATCCCCTTTGGTTAAACGTATAAAGTAAGAATCTATTCCAGCATATTCCCTTATTGTTATGTTTCTTTTCTGTGCCTCAGTCATTTTATCATAAATTGGATCATATTTTGTTTGAACTGGAAGATCTGGGTCACCTTCTTCTCCTGAGTCTTTTCCCATATTATACGTTATAACATAGTATAATGTGCCATCTTCGTCATAAATCTTTGGAGCAAGTAGTTGTAATCCTCTATCTGTGTATATATCAGCCCACTCAGTACCTTTTAAGGCTTCATCTAATTTATCTTGAATTTCTATAAGTTCAATATCTCGTTTTTCTAAAAAACTATCATGTTCTGACAGTCGACCCGGTGTAGAAAACGTTGTTGTGTCTTGAAGATTACCACCAGTGTTATACTTAGCTTCATCTATAAAACTTGTATCTTGCATATCCTCAGGTGGTGGTTCATCGAAGATTCTATCAAACTCAGACATTTCAAACTGTCCAGACATATCAAACTGTCTAGGGTCATAATCCATTTAATTATCTTAAAAGAAGAGCTAACCCCACTAATGCACTAGTTACACCAAATATTATGAATTTCATGTTCTCATGGTTAGTGTCGGTAGCAGTGTCGGTTGTTGATTCGGGGGGTGACGGCTTTGCTGGTGGTGGTTTTGCACCTGCCGGTAACTCCGGGTAGTCATTTACTTTTGTTCTCTGTGTTTTAACTGACCCACCATCCATTAATGGTGTTAATCTTTTTTTTCCTTTATTTATATCCTGTTTTCCGGGTTTCATATTACTTTTTGCTATTTTTAGGTTATTGTTGTAATTATCTATAACACCAAGTTTAAAACTCATATCTGAGCTAATTATGTAAAGTCCTGACCCAACAACATAATCCAATCTTATATGCATATTACTTATTGCATTCTTGTAAGCTGCAATCGAATCTGATTCATTAATTTGTTCATCGATTTTATTCTCCAATAGATAACGAAAGTGCTTCTGTGCAATTAGTGCGGTTCCAATGTCCCCAACAATTGATGATCTTGCCCCTGTTTGTGCTTCTGAAATACAAATAACAAATGCTCTAATTGATTCGTTCAACCTTACAATTCCTGCTGGGGTTAAACCGTTTGTTTTTTCTGGAATGTATTTCATATATCTTGGATAGTCTTTCTGTTTAAGAACATCAAATGTGTGCTTACTCCTCATCTTTTCGTTAAACAGATCAGGTCCTATATCAAAGAAAATACTACCTTTCTTTGTTGCTGCTCCTTCATCCCAATCTTTAGTGAACATGTAGCCGATTTTATCTAGACCTGTGTATTTATAATTGCCACTAAACATAGTTTTGAAATCAGCACTAGGTATTCCAGACCAAAAATTATAATCAGGGTTATAATCGTGTGGCCAAGGTTCATCAATGTAAAATTCTTGGTCATCAGTAATTCCAAATTCTGCCTTTATGGTTTTATATTTCCACATATTTATAGGATTATTCATTTGAACAAATGTTTTAGTTGATTTTGTATTAGTTTTTGTTGTGGTTGCTGTTTTTGTTTCTATCGTTGTTGACGCTGTTGTTTCTGTTGTAATTTGCCCCGGAAGTGGGATACTTAGATAACTCATAATCTTACAGATTTGATAATATACATGGAATCTATAAACCGTACCAATTAGGGAATCTTTACTGTTAAGATCATTTAGAGAAATTCCACAACCAGCTGTTACACACCAAACAACCATGTTGAATTGATTCTGGTAAAAAGTGAGCGGGTTTCTTTTAAAACGTTTAACATCCTCTTTATTTGTGAAATTTATACTACTTGGTAGAATATCAGGTAAATCAGAATTGAAATACTGTGAGGTTGTTACATAGACTTTAAAATTCGAAATATCTAGGGGTTTTTGTGTTTTAAAAGTTTCCTCGGGTTTCGTGGTTTGGCCCACTGATTGTTCCTCAAGTTGTTGTGCATTTTCTAAAGTTTGTTTAAGTACCTGATTAATTGGTAAAAAGTTAAACATATCAAGAGGGTTGGTTATATTTGATTGGGGTTGCTCTAGGTTTCTTCTAGTAAATATTACGTTACCACCCCGCTGCATTGTTATTTATATTGGTGATAAATCTATACGATTAGTCACCAGAGTAAAATGTATCAATACTTCACTCCCTCTAAAATTTACCACTTTTCCATTTTCATCTGTTATCTGAAATTTCAAATGATTAGTAGCTTTATCTACTCTTCTTGTACACGCAGGTTCGTGCCTCTGAAGTTTAATCTGGTCACCATCATCAACTGGTATTGAACATAAAATATCTGAATGTTTAGGTGTGGTTCCGCTACAGTCGTAAAAAGTATGTTCCTGGTTAACCAGGTTACATCTGAGAAAAAGATTAGTAACATAAAATAGCAACGGTTTAGTAGAATAATATTTTCCTTTTTTAGTGAATGTTTCCTGTTTAAACCCAAACCATTTGTTGATAATTTTTACTAGTTGTTTTGTTATTTGTTTGATGGTGGTTTCTATGGTTCTTCCAGCTTCATTTGTTTCGGTCTCAGTTTCCTCTGAATCTAGTCTTTCAAACAACAAATCCAAATAAAATTCCTTATCTTCTGTTAGTTCAATGATCATATAGTTATTATTGTCGCAGTGAAATTTAACAAAATTTATTCCATGCCTTTTTATAATTTTCTCCCACTCAGTACAGAATTCATTGAAACTAAAATGCCGATTTAGTGGAAATTGATAATCAGAAGTGACATTTTCTGTGGTTGTTTCAGAGTTATATATATTTTCCAAATTAATAATACAGTTACTGTATGCTCGATCAAGCCTTTCATTATAACTTTCTTCATCTTCATTTGATTTTCTTGAGATGAGCAATTTTTCCTCTGCACAGGTTTCGTCATCTATTAAAAGTTTTTCTTTTTTGTTCGTTTGTATAGTGGTCCAAAAATGAAAAATCTTTACATTTTGTGGAAGAAAATCACCAGTCCACCAGGAGTTGTAAAATGTTATACTCTTTATGGTAATAGATTTAATTAGGTGGTAATGCTCTAAGTAGAAATCAAATGTAGCTTCTTCACATTCTGGTTCATCTATGAAAACTTCTATGTTTGGCATTTAGTTAATAGAACTTTTCAGTGTCTAGAGTAAAATGAAACATTAATTTACATCCTCTAAAATTTACTACTTTTCCATTTTTGTCTGTTATCTGAAATGTTAGATGATTAGTTGCTTTGTCTACTCTTCTTGTGCAGTCAGGAATAAATCTTTGCAGTTTTATCTGTTCGCCGTCGTTAACGGGTATTGAACATAATATGTCTGACACTGCTAGCGCAGTATGTGACTTCTGACGCAGTGTGTGAAGAGTATTTTGATGTAAATCACATCTTAAAAAGAGATTGGTAACGTAAAAAGGTAATGGTTTTGTTGAATAGTATTTACCTTTCTTATCGAAGACTTCTTGTTTAAAACCAAACCATTTATTAACTATTTTTACTAGCTCTTTTATTATTCGGGCGTACCGGGTAGTTTTTAGTTTTCTTCCCGCTTCATGCCCATGAGCAAGGGTTTCAGTTACAGATTCATCACCCGTTCTGGTTGTAAACAAATTATCAAGTTTAAACTCCGTATCATCTGTTAACTCAATGATAATGTAATTATTATTATCACAGTAGAAGTTAACATTATCTTGTTCAATCATCTTCTGCCACACATTACAGAACTCAGCTAAACTAAAATGACGATCAAATGGAAAACCATAATCCAAAAGGTTTCTTACTATGAACTTATCATAGGTATATTTTCCTTCCAAATTACTAATGCAGGAATTAACTTCTCGACCAAACCTTTCAGCATATTTTTCAATATTTTCATTAGGATACCTCGGAACATTCAAACTTTTTTCACAATTTTCTTTAGCATTTAGAATTTCCCTTTTTTCATGACCATAATCAGTGGTTAAAAATTGAAAAACTTTTACACTTTCCGGGAGAAAATCTCCAGTCCACCAGGAATTATAAAATGTTATATTTTTTAAAGTAATAGATTTTATGAAGTGATAATTCTCTAAATAAATTTCAAATGTAGCTTCTTCACATTCTGGTTGATCTATGAAGTAGTTTAACTCGATAGTCATTTAGGTATTTATTTACTGGTAAATTGGTGGAGCTGAGGGAATAATTGGCGTGGTATAGTATTAATTATAAATATGGTTTACTGTTGATGGGTAACTTCGTGTTTCAACTTTTCTATCATCTCCGATTGGGCTAGTTTCCTTCCTTCTTCTAAAAAAGTTTTTTTTAATGCTTCTATATCAACGTTTTGGCTAACAGCTGCGGTTTCTTTTTGTTTTTTTCTTGTAGCATTTTTCAGGGTAATATATTTTTCTTTTTCACTAACTATCAACGAGAATTCTTCTTGAGTAATGTGAGAATCTGATAAAGCTCTGCTGATTAAGTTATTAACTGTGTTTAATTTTGAGATAGCTAACATTCCTATTTTTTCATGTTTTTCAATTTTTCTTTGAAATCTTTTAGCAAAAAAATTTAAAGTTGAAGAAACAAGTGCGCCACCAATAGTTACAGCACCTAATGCCATTCCAACCGGAGCTGTAATAATTCCAGCTAAAGCGGTTACACTAACTGAACCGGCAGCAATACTTGCAAAATTCAAAAAGTGATTAGTGTAAGAGAAACCGTTAAATGCCTTCAAATATTTGGAATGTATTGCTCTTCTAAATTCTATTTCATTCTCAAAGAATTTTTTTATTTCTGAAATATGATGTAATCTGAATTCAGTTGGGTTTGGTTCTTGTGGGGGTAGATTATATGGTTGCGGGGTAAACGGTTGCAAATCAGGATATACTCTCTTATCTTGCTCTTCCATTTAATTAGTAAGAAATAGTTGAGTCTGGGGACCTTGGTGGTTGAGGTAGTGGTACAGGTTTAGGAACGGGTTTAGGTGGTTTATGTTTAGGAGTTTTAGGTGGTTCAGGTTTGGGTTTAGGTAGCTCCACGGGAATAACCCATTCTCCATCAATTAATATAGGTTCAGGAAGTGTTCCTGGTGTATGCTGATAAATAGGTTCCCCGTTGCTCTCATTAGACTCATTCTGTTCCTTTAGTATTTTTTGCCAATTTTTTGGTCTCTTAGAATAACCCCAATATCTGCTCATTTATATGAGAGAACTTACTCAGATCTAATGATTAATTCATACTGAATATCACCTTCATTGAAGTCTATTTTTTTATCATTTTCATCTGTAATCCAAATTCTTAATTTGTTAAATCTTTCCTTGCAAGGTCTTCCTCTCATGCCGGACATGTTATATTGTAATAATTCTCCGAAATCGCATTCTTTAACTGGTAACCTGACAAATATATCACTTCTCTCACCATTGTAAAGCATGAACTCGGTGTTAATTATGTCACAGTGAATATGTAAATACTCGAAAGGTTTGAAATTGATTGGATTATCACCTATTATTACTCCACCACTGCCTTTTGCTGTTGGTCTCATGTATCTTCCGTTTAATCCTAATAATTGTTTAGCATTTTGTTCTATTAGAAGACTGTAATCATTAACAGTTTTTCCTCTACCTAATTTAAATGTAACTTCTATCTTACCATCATGAGGCCCTAAATCAAATGTAATAAAATCATTTTCTAGACCTATTTCTTTCGGTTGAATTTTAAATTCCTTGCTAAATTCTTTAAATTCGTAAAACCCATCCGGCATAGTAAGATATTTCCCTCGCCTATTTCCTCGAATATTTTCATAGATAACAAATCTATTATTATCTAAATCATCTGAAATATTGTAAAAAATACAGGGTATTCCCGCGTAAATAATTCTGATATTTTCTACATCTAGTACCTCTTCATCTAATTGGATTGTTAGATCATTTGCCTTTTGAGCAGGATAGTCCTTTGAGTTGATCATTAGCATTTTTTCCTTCATTTAAAATTCAAGAAATTATTCCATACACAATGTATTTTTAGAATTCGGCTCTGCCGCTGCTTTGCGGGTTTCTGGGATAGTAACAGGTTTATAGGTTTCAACTTTTTCCTTGGGTTTCTGTTTAAAAACTTTATACTTCCCCCATTTGATCCAGACTATTGCGCCGCTAATAACTAAAACTGTTGGTAGTACTAACCATGAGAAATTATTGTTGCGGGTTTGAGATTCGGGCTCTGACGGACTTTGTCCTCGTTCCACGGGTTGTGGTTCAGGTTCAGTTTTTGATTCGGTTTTCCCATTTAGTAAGTCTTGTTTCTTCTTTTTCATTTCTTGAGATCTTTTTCCTAATTCTTTACTCCATGCAATTTGTTTTTCTGATCTAGGTTTTTTCGGTGGTCTAACGGTAACAGTTGGTGGATTATTTTTAGGTGGTAAAGTTTCTTGTTTTATCTCAGCAGTCTCCTCGGTTTCACTCATTTATTGAGGTGATTTTCGGCTTTGTCGGCGCTTTTTGCGTTTTCGGCATTAGCCGGTCTTTCCGGAATAATTGGAGGTTCAGTGTAATTTATATTTCCCACAGTTAACAAACTTACTGATGTAACAGCCATTAAAGCACCCATTTTTAAAGTAAACCATCCAGTCCATTTGTCTAATTCAGTTCGTAAAATATAATCGTTGCTCAAATCTTTGTATAGTTTTTCTTCATTTTCTATCGGTAAAAACCAACTAGCTAGTTTCGAGTAAGACTTTAGAATTGTTTTACTAAAAGTGTCGTTAACTCTTGTTGATAGTGTGCTTGTATAAATCCTGTGAAATTTTATTAAGTCGCGTTCACACATGTTGTCTAGATCTTGAAAAGTTAATTGTTTTCCAGTAAATTCTTTTGACTTACCAGTAGCAACTAAAATTTCTAAATCTCCTTTAGCTTGTTTTCCCTGTTCAGACAAGAAATTTACTGGTTTTGGGCCAAAATTAAGAGCGTTTGGACTAAAGTTAACTGGTATTTGATTTTTATTTGATTCTTGTTGACCCCTGTTAGGTGTGCTAGTTGGAGCTTGTTGATTTCTAGTTACCCCTTGTTGACTACTAGCAGTTGAGTTTAGTTGGTTTAGTTGATTTTTAGTTGGCAAAATGCCTATGTCTTTCATTACGTTGTCGACTAACTGGGTTTCAACGTTAGTTAAACCCCCACATCTCGAGCCCTGGGTTCAAGTGATGACTCATCCAGGTAGCTTGTAATGCATAGTACCATAATGCATGACATGATGCACTATGAGAACCTCTCGCTGTGGTGCTCAGGCAGGAAATGACTGGTGACCTATTTTTCTCTGCCTTTTATAGCCCAGGTGGGGGTTTAAGCTCATTTAATTAGTAAAAAATCGTGAGGAAATTGCAATCTGAGAACTAATTTTACATTTTTGTTATCCTTTAACTCTTTTATCACATCATTTCTAATTTCTTTAGGAATTATAGCATTTTCTTCGAGTGCTTGTTTCATAGCTTTTTCGTCTTTGTTGAAAAATAGGACAAGTAAACGGATATTTTCTCGAAAATCTTTTACAATTGAATTATATTTTTGGATTAAGACCCAGGTTGTAATCCCATAGTGTCTACCCGAAAACGCGAGATTACATAACTCCGTCGCTTTCTTCTTACTGTCTTGTAAATTAGCACAGTCATCAATAATGAAGAGGGTGTTAGTACCTTTAAAAATTTGCATGCATAACCACAGGACTAAATTTAAGTTTGTTTTTACCAGTAACGGATTTAGGGTAATGAAATTGTTGTCTTTGTAGATCCATTTTCGATTATAAGTCTGATTGTAATCGAAAGTAGGGCAAAATAGCACAATATTTTCAAAATGACCTTGATAGACAGTCCCCAAAAGGTCAAGGATGAAATGAGTTTTTCCACAGTTTGTTACTCCTGAGATAATGGCGTTGTAGGGCTCAAAAATGAAAAAATCTCTGAGTTTGGTGCTCATTTATAGAGTGGATTTAGTTCTCGATTATATTAATTTTTTCTGAGATATTTGTGAAAAATAAAAAATATAGTGAAAAATTTGGAAATAAGCCAGAAATAGGGATATTTTCAGGGTATTTTGGCTAATTTTTGCGTCTAATCTTCGGGATGTATCCGAATCCCCTCAATTCCCTTATACTAACGACGAAATGTGCCAAGTTCGTAACTTTTTGACGCACTTTGACCTCTGTGACCTTGAAAAGTAGGTCAAATCAAAAACCCGGGTATTATGTTATGTATCGTCATTAGATATACCTATAATAAAAATTTGGTGACGATCCGTCCATTCGTTCAGGAGAAATAGCACTTTTTCTGTTTTCACATTTAGCCCCCTATTGGCCAAACCTTGAACTGAAAGACGCTGAATATGGAAAGCAAACCACGTCTACTTACAAGCAACATGTCCCAAAAATTTCAAAAGAAAATCTCCAGTCATTCCTATGTTATAACACTTCGATGATTTTCGGGTAACGCCGCCTGGCGGCCATATTGGATGTCCGATCGGCCCGAAATTTGGTGTTACAGAAGTTACCCCTCCAGTACACATTTATGCAAGGTACGAAGGTGCTAGGTGAAATAACGACGAAATGTGCCAAGTTCGTAACTTTTGACGCACTTTGACCTCTGTGACCTTGAAAAGTAGGTCAAATCAAAAAACCCGGGTATTATGTTATGTATCGTCATTAGATATACCTATAATAAAAATTTGGTGACGATCCGTCCATTCGTTCAGGAGAAATAGCACTTTTTCTGTTTTCACATTTCGCCCCCTATTGGCCAAACCTTGAACTGAATGATGCTGAATATCGAAAGCAAACCACGTCTACTTACAAGCAACACGTCCAAAAAATTTCAAAAGAAAATCTCAAGTCGTTTTAAAGTTATGAGGCGGACAAGGAAAATCGACCGCCCGGACACCCGACCGCCCGCCACTTTCGGTAATTTAATAACCGATTTTCTTCGAAAACCTGGTTAAAAATCCCTCCTGGGGCCCGGTGCCCGTCAACACTACTCAAATTTTGTGACGGGACCTAAATTAACCCCTCCAAAAACCCGTTCGAGCTCGGAGGGGATTATTACACCCCGTTTTTAACAGGTGTGGACAGAAAAAAACCCGGGTTCGACACGGGTTTTTTATGTAGTGTAACAAGTGCTACTATGTTGTTTCATCGAAATTTACTTCGTTGACCACATAGGCCAAGTAAATGTAAATCATCATACAAAATACCATTCAAAATCTCCTCAGAAATTTTAAATGGCATGCAGCATTTTAAAAAATTGTCAGGACTGTTTGAAAAGTGCGTCAGGAATTTGGAAAAAACTCGTCAGGACATTTTTAAAAGTACGTCAGGAACTTTCAGAAATATGGCAGGACTGAAAAAAAACTCGTCAGGACTTTAAAGGGAGACATGCGAAAAATATTGCCCGGCGGGCACAAGCTGTCTTTGTTTTGATTAGCGCACAGCTCCGTCTGTTAATACGCGGTGATACTACGCTATAGCACAGGATCCTGTAGAGCTATCAGTGCGTTTAGAACACGTATCTATCTGATAGCTCTACATGATCCTGTGCTATAGCGTAGTATCACCGCGTATTAACAGACGGCGCTGTGCGCTAATCAAAACAAAGACGACTTGTGCCCGCCGGGCAATATTTTTCGCATGTCTCCCTTTAAAACGTACATCAGGAACTACCAGAAACATGGCAGGACTGTTAACACTTCCACCGCCAGACTTTTTTCAACATTTACCTAACTTTAATACAAAGTATCTCAATACAGGAAGGGGATATCTCCTAAGGCTGCGTTTAGCTGACACGCGGAATGCGGTATAGGGACGCGGAAACCCTGGCGGAAAAATATGTTGTATGCGAATATGCATTGCATTTTCCGCTTCCGCGTTCCGCAATCCGCATTCCGCGTGTCAGCTAAATGCAGCTTAACACAATATACCAGCAGAACAAGGATGTCGCCGCCAGCTTCATTTTGATACCAATATATCTGCTATCAGCTTATAAAACTTTTATGAACATAGTCTGTAAATAAGGCCGTTTTTTTCATTTTTTCCACGAATATGGGAAAAAAGTATGAGAAAAATGCATTAGCCGCCATATTGCGTAATGCATTCTCCAATAAAACGGATATTTCAAAACGATGTTACTCCAAAACCATTTGACCGATCTTCACGAAATATCCTCCAGTTGTTCAAGGTACTGCAATCTATAGTTCTGTGCAAAAACCACCAAAAAACGGAAATTTCCGTTTTTGGCGTAATATCCACCCAATTTCGTCGCCCCCGCCATCAAATATAAGCTTGAGATGTGATCTCTCATTTACACTCCTTAGATCTTGAGTTAAGTTCAAAATTCTGTTGACAAATGACCCTGTAGTAACCAATGTATCATGGGCCCCAAGCAATCCCGACGAATGCTCCAAGGTCCAAAGTACTTAAAGTTGCCGACAGGTAGCGGTTTCGTCATTTGCACAAACTCCGCCGGAAGTTCACGTGTCTTCATTACAAACTGGCATGCAATCTCGTACCCAGATGTACCTCATCCGAGGATATCGCTGGCAAGGGCTACGACTTAGCCAGAATCGCTGGCCAACCAGCCAAAATGTTTGTTTCACGCATTTAATATTTCGTCCTTCGATGACTGAAAACTACCATATATGCCTAAAAAGCCATAAAATACACCCAAAACACGAAGTTGTTTGATTATTAAAGCAATTTCAAACGAATAGTTTAGTTGGAAACATCATGCGGCGAGTGCCAGCCTCGGTGCGATTCGCCTCAAAATCAGTAGGCCGCGCATGCGCAGTATGCCTGAAGTCGCGGGTTAACATGGTTAAGGGCGGTTTACACTAGGTTGCACCGAGTTGCAAGTTGCTGCAACCTGCAACTTGTTGCAGTGTACCTGTGACGTTTACACATTGCAACATCCAGCGGGATAAGTTGCAAAAGTTCGCAACAAGTTGCAGGAATTTTGGCGGGAATCCTTTGTTCGGCAGCCACTTGGGCTTTAGTAGACGTCACATGATTTTTTGCTGTATTCTCATTGGCCAGCGACGTGCTTGTTGCAACTGCACCAGAAAATAGGATCTGGATCCTAAATTTGCAACAAGTTGCAGTAGGTATAGTTGTATGCCCGTTTACACATGTAAAGGGCGGTTTACACTAGGTTGCACCAAGTTGCAAGTTGCTGCAACCTGCAACTAGTTGCAGTCCACCGGTTTTCGTTTACACATTGCAACATCCAGCGCGATAAGTTGCAAAAGTTCGCAACAAGTTGCATGAATCGGGGCGGGAACCCTTTGTTCCGCAGTCATTTTGGATTTAGTATACGTCACATGATTTTTTGCTGTATTCTCATTGGTCAGCAACGTGCAACTTGTTGCAACTTCACCAGAAAATAGGATCTGGATCCTAAATTTTCAACAAGTTGCAGTTGTTTGCAACAAGTTGCAGTAGTTAGTTGCAACAAGTTGCATACCCGTTTACACAATGCAACTTTGATGAAAATTTTGGTCTCATCAGGTTTATGCAACAAGTTGCATGAAGTTGCATATGAAAAGTTGCATGTGTAAACGGGCCTTAACTTTGGTGAAATTTTTGGTGTCATTAAAATCTTTATGAAGGGGCTAAAAACTCTCTTTTTGAAGCTCGACAATATGCGTTAGGTTTTCTATCCCGCAACGGCCGACGTAAGCTTTGACCTTTACACAACGTCGTTTATTTATGCGTTGATTTTTGTTTCGATATATAACAAATACTGTAGTATCAGTCCAGCCTCGGTGTTATCACTGGCTATATATAGGTTGAACAGGAGACCAGTTTTATCAAGGTGGGGAGGGAGAAACAGTCACCTCATGCATACCTTTGGACTTTAAAGCTGACATGTTTGCATTACGCCAGAGCTTTGGCTGAATACACCTCTCTCAGACCACCATTACCCCAAATACCTCCCAGGTGTCGCTGTCATTCGAATGAAAGCCCTCGAGCTGGAAGTATATGGCGAGTGCTCCGCAGGTCAGTACAAGTACAATGCTGTAGGCATACATAGACAACAGGGTCAAGCCTAGGCCTATACAATGTACATGTAGATCCAACTGCAGGCAGCTATTGACGACTAAGCACTAGCGAAAAGTCGCCCTCAACACTCCCCAACAGAAAACAAACAAACAAACAAAAAAAAACCATGATATGTCAAAACGGAAAATATTCCAACTTACCGCATACGGGAACCACTTTGTAAACTCCAAAAGGGCAGATAAAATCCAATTTACATGCCATCCTCACAAACTTCCTAACCCTTCCGCCATTTTTCTTCCACTGACTAACGCCCCTGAGTGCATGACACCATACTATAGTCTGTTTAAACCATCTGGGGCCTTATTTACGAAGAGATCGCAAAAATTAGCGTTGCGGGTAGACTAGCGTGCACGTAAACTTTGCGATGCGTGGTATTTATGAAGGGCCTCGCTATTTTTTCGCTAAGTTAGCGATCACGCAAACTTGGCGTGATCGCAAATGTATTTGCGTGAGGGAAAAGACCAAAATCCATCCGCCGAAAAGTCCTGTAGCTCCAGTCGTATGCTTCCTACAGCCTAGTTCACACAGCAGGCGATGCGAAATTTTTCGCGCCTGATTGTTTCCACTGTTAAGCCAAAACATGTCCACACTTCCGGTGCGTCGCGATATGGTAAGCAGCGGTAGGACGCGACGAGCGATTTCCATCGCTCCCGCAGTGTTTTTTTTTGGCGTCGAATCGCGTGCCGCGTGAGGATACAGGTGTAATGTGTGAGAATGCCCCCTCCCGTATGACAATGCCCGCTTTATTGTTCGGCGGACACTCGAATACAGAAAGACATGTTTATCAGTGCCTCCCTCATTGTCACGTTGCCGCTTATTCCGTCAATCTTTTGTTTGGGGGCATTGGCAAACGGGGGGCAGTGAATAACATTACAATAAACATGTTGGTTTTAAGGAAAAGTGGATTATCACGAAAATATAAGAATATCAAAATATCACGAATTTGATACCTCGAAAAGTTTTAAGAACATGACAATCAGACTTTTACAAAATGAAGGCAACCGAAATTCACTGTGAAAAAAATGCGCTTAAAATGTACATCATTTTCATGTTATTTAACCTAAAAAATTGACCTACTTTGTAAACAAATGTTTTTTTTCAGAAAAGTTCAATTTTCTTGATAACTGTGGCCTCTCATTGGATGAAACTGGCCTGGCTAAGACGCATGGGATGACAGCTTTTCATCGGCAGAGAAATCTCATGCAAAATATCACTTTTTCACTTTTTGATATTTTTCAATAATATCAAATAAATTTATTCACATTTGATATTTTTCAATTTTCAATCTTGTAAATCCTTGCTCATCATCAGGCTTCATTACCGTGAAAAGGAAGAGTGATCCAGTATCCCATGAAGATTTTGTCATTTTCATGTTTTGATATTTCTTTTTCAAGGCTTGATATTTTCATCAGCAGTGAGATGTTTCAGTACATATCGCCAACATCATGTTTTGCCATAGACACCCCCCCCCCCCGGTATATATCTGAAAATCGATGTATAAGTAGTAAAGGCACAAGAGAAGTCCAGAAAAAAAACGATGTTGCAATACTTTTGAGCAGTGATGTACTGAGATTTCAAATCGCTTTCATTCAATTTTCATTTTATGCCGATATAACGTACCAATTCCAATACTTGGGCTAAATATGTTGCAGGTTCTAGTAACCATCAGCATGAGCATCATCCTCATTATCAGCATCAGCATAGAGCTGATAGTTCCACAGCACGCAAAGTTTGCGGGTGGTCTTGGACCTCCCGCAAAATTCAGCTGGTTTGCGTGGTGGTTAGCGATTCGCAAAGTCGGCGTGGCTTTCATAAATACCGTCGCAATATTTGCGTTGCGTTTGCGAAAAATTTGCGGGATCGCTAAATTAGCGATTTTTTTGCGTGGCGTGGGCTTCGTAAATAAGAAAATGCTAGTTTGCGTGGTCGCAAACTTTGCGTGCCTTTCGTAAATAAGGCCCCTGGTCAACAGGAGCTCGAGGGGCGTATGTCAATCAAACCCCTAGTAACCGGACAACAATGAACTTAACCCTTTCGGGACTGATCTCGCCGTTTGGCGAGATCGGCCTGTACCACACACCCTTGCACATTCAAACGGACATAGAATCGTAACCAGTGGGCCGATCGACGTCCTGTTTGCATATTTTTTAATGCGAGACTACCCCCC
>NMRB01000939.1:185674-201570 GCA_002633025.1 Notospermus geniculatus | reverse complement strand
CCCCCCCCCCCTCTGAACACGCGGTTTTGCTCTGTTTGAAGAAACCTTGGTGAAATTGCATTTTAAGCTTTGTCCCGGGCTCAAGATTGACAGACTCCAAAGTGCAAATCTGACATGTTGTGACAAAATGGCCATATCTCGGGAACGGAAGCAGATACGACGACGGGACTAGCGCCAAAAGAAAGAGGAGACAAAAGTAGCCTATTTCGACCCAGCGAGAGACGCGTAGGAGCAGCGGTTATCGAGATATAGACGTTTAAAGATTGGAAACCTGACGAAAACGTAGGCCGAACGCGACTATTTCGTCAGAACTTGCAACTTCGGCTCTCTCCTGTATCTCTCACAGACATTTTGGAACAGGCAAACGTACATGAGGTCGTGGCCCATTCGTTGCCTCCAGATTGAGTGGCTTGGCGCCAGATTCGGCTGCAATTTCGCGGAGCTAGGCGCGTTTTTGTACAGACCATCACAGATTCATGTTACGAAATGTACACTTTCCAACTTCGTCCAGTCCCTAAAGGGTTAAGGTTCACTCTAAACGGTCCAACACACATTGCTTTATAACCAGCTGAACCTTGGTTCGAAATTGAACTTGCAACTAGGCCTTGATTTGAAATTGAACACAGGCATAGGCATAGGATTGGCTGGAAGTAACCTTTCAATGAAACACATTTCAATAGCCAGACTTCACCAACAATACCAAGGTCGGCCTGACAACCATGGGTCCTCCCATCGAGCTCTAGATGGTTTAAACAGACTTTAGGCCTACTCTGTCAACATGTCCACGCCTCATGCTCTTTATTGAACCCGAAATAGATCGGGTTAGCTCAGTCGTGTGCGTCGCCCGCCCTTTCAATTATACGCATGATGCAAAAGGTTGTGGGATTTGAAACATACCAGGACGCATAACGTAGTCGTCAATAGCTCCCTGTAGGTGGATCTACATGTACATTGTATAGGCCTAGGCTTGGCCCTATTGTCTATGTATGCCTACAGCATTGTACTTGTACTGACCTGCGGCGCACTCGTCATCCTTCCAGCTCGAGGGCTTTCATCGAAATGACAGCGACACCTGGGAGGTATATGGGGTAATGGTGGTCTGAGAGAGGTGTTTGATGAAAGACCTCGACGTTTGAACTTCATCTACCTGCCGCGTCACGCGCTGCTGGCGTGGAAGGTATTTTTTTATTCAACCAAAGCTCGGGCGTAATGCAAACACGTCAGCTTTAAGCAGGTCTATCCCCAATGCTTTAAATCCGCTGTTACCCAAGTCTACTTTTATACCTATCCATGCGCATATACATGTATGTTCTACACTGGAAATAACAGAGGATTTTACAGAAAATTCCTGCAGCAGAGTTTCAGGACGTGATATGTAATATTACAGACTCAAAGAATTTTAAAGGGAGACATGCGAAAAATAATGCCCGGCGGGCACAAGCTGTCTTTGTTTTGATTAGCGCACAGCGCCGTCTGTTAATACGTGGTGATACTACGCTATAGCACAGGATCCTGTAGAGCTATCAGTGCGTTTAGAACACGTATCTATGTGATAGCTCTACATGATCCCGTGCTATAGCGTAGTATCACCGCGTATTAACAGACGGCGGTGTGCACTAATCAAAACAAAGACGACTTGTGCCCGCCGGGCAATATTTTTCGCATGTCTCCCTTTAACAGAGATTTGACTGGAGGCTGACCAAATTATATTTTCACACTTCTCTCAGAAAGCACCATTCTGGACAACCCAACCGAGTCCAACGAATACAAAAACATAAATCACAAAATATATAAATTTACGGAAGTTCCGGAAACTCTGTTGCAGGCAATTTCTGTAAAATTATTACAAAAATTTCTTACAGTGTACGCATTCAAATTCTTGTTTGTATTGTATTGTATGGTAAATTGTACTCTTTTACTTTATAATATAATGTAAAGGGCCCTTGCGCACGTTGTAGGTGGTAAGGTCCCTATAATATACTCCCTATAATATAAGTACTCTAAAAATTATAATAAATGATATAATAAAAGAAGTTACTCTCAAAAAAAAATCGCAAATTTTCGACCCCAAGCGGGGTCTTCTTCAGGCTAGCACTTTCAAATCGAGCTACCAGAAGTTAAAATAATGAAGAAAAAAAATATTCCGTGAGGTCGTGGCTCAGACGGAAAGTGATCCGTAAACTTCGGTCGCCGCCTGTTCTGTGCCGTCGCAGGATCTACATGACATCAACATGATGTTGATATCAGGTAGCACCTACGATGGTTCTCATGGTCTCGGGAGTTATTAGAGAGGTTGCGCGGCTTTCCGACTCCGACTCAGGCTTCGACTACCAGAATGAATAGGAGCAGTCAGCCGCGCATATTGCCAACAGATGGCAGCACAGTCTTAGCGGACCAAAGGTACAGAAATCTCTATACGACCGCTGCTCGATCGATAATGGGTCCGCTAGATGCATTGAATTGGGCCCTAGTGACATCTAGTGGTGAATTCGCTGACAGCTCCTATTGCAGTCCGCTATGGACATCCATGATAAAAATGATTTGATAGACGTCTGCAAATCGTAAAATGGCATAACTCCATGGCAGAATAATTTTGACTCGTCATCGGAAGTGCACGTAAATCGAAAACATTATAGTCGTGTTTCAAGTCGTAACGACTAGGATTACGACTTCAATATTCATTGATTTATCCGCACTTCCGATTTATAAGGCCAAATTTTTCTGCCTTCAAATTATGGTGTTTGATGAATTGAAAACTTCTATCATATCGTTTTTATCAAGGATGTCTACAGCGGACTGCAATTCATTTTCGTAGTTGAAGTCGGAGTCGGGCCGCTGCGCAACCTCTCTATATTGAGAGCATATCCCCAGCTAGTTCCGTCTTGACGCAAGCGCTATCTTGGCCAGTATATGTATGTTTATATTTAGTCCATATTTCTTCTGATCGGGCATTGGGGTCATCAGCAAACAACCATCCCTGGTGAGATAGTAGTAAAAATGCTCTTTCGGCCACAATGGGTATGTAGAGGAAAATTTCACATTCCTCTTCCGAGGTGACCTCAGTAACAATTGGGGGGTTATTTCGAACATAGAGCGCCCGGAAAATATGAACAGGAAATTGTCAGTGTTGGCGTCCCATATGAAATCTGTCAACTTCGGAAGACGTGCGCGTTTGAATCCTATAAAGACTTTGCGGGGATTATAGTCGAATTCTTTCAAGAATAGCGTAAGTTTGATTGCGTTTACCCTGCCTGTTGGCGTCGCTATGATAATATTGCCTGTCCGGTCGAAGGCATAGTTATCGAGTCGGTGCACTTCTCCATGTGTCTGAAGCCGTCGTCCGTTAATTAACAGGAGGCTACTACAGGGTGTTTCAAAAAAAAAGTTGTCATCTCTAAAATATCTCCTATTCTCCAAACCCACGGATATTTTTTGGCTCAGATTGTGCAAGCTGTTAGGTGTAGACATACTCATAATATTTATGTAACATTTGTGTGATGGTGTCTTGTTATGACGGAACAGTGACCCTGAAAGTAAAATGGTCCGAAATGAAGTTTTCCTCCAAACAATAAAAGTACCATGATGATATAAATGCACTGAGGAAATTTCAACGATTGAGCTGAAGGGAACTTTGCACGGACAGTGGTGGCCAGGAGGAAGGTAGATTCCAGTAATTCTGGCATGCCTGGCAAATTCTGTACGCAACAAATGAAAGAAATGTTTCATGCTTTTTGATCTTTAGGTTTTTGGTGGCATTTTGCACCTGCTCAGTCCGAGGCCTCATTCCTCTACGCCTGAACCGATCAGAGCCAAATTTTCTCCGGCTCCTCCGTAGGCCTACATCCAGAGCTATCTACATACCAAATCTGAGCCAAAAATATTCACGGGTTTGGGTTCCAGGAGATGTTTTAGAGATGACAACTTTTTTTGAAACACCCTGTAGTATTCGCTATACCTTTCGTAAGAAAAAACATCATAGATTGTTAAACTGCAGGAGGTCGCCGACTTCTTGCACAGAACGAACACGTTTTTATTGCCATAAAAGAACTCCAAATTCGCAAGAATAGGCCTACTGGCAACTCTCCGCATGCAAAAATCCGTCTTGGGGATGGAAAAATTCGAAATGATTCTTCCACGCATGTCCATTAAGGCCATACTTCCGTTCTTTACACCATGAAGGATGACATAGTTTTTGTAGTTCCCGCAAAAAAATATATAGGAATCGAATGCAGGGCCTTCCATCACCGTCTCAGTGATGTCAATGTGAATGAATGACATTGTCGTTTTGGATCCGTGTTTCAGGTAATCACTGGCTACTTTTTTCCCCAAAACTAGGGTATTGGTTGCAGTTTGAAACCAAAGTTGGGTGTACATTGTGGGTTCCACAACGAATCGCCGTTTCACTTGAAATTTCATAGGCTTTCTTCGCTGAAATTAAAGTGCCACTGTATGCCTCAGTATCCCCCTGGCGACGGAATTGGGAACCAACATGATAGTACATGTACTTTTAAAACATCAAGTAACCCTGATAGCTAACTGATATCACGTCCGCTTAAGCCTAGGTCACAAATGCACCGGGCCCCGTACGATTTTCCCCACCCAGCGGCTTGCTGTGGGTTTTTTAGACTGAAACTCGGATCTAAAGCTGGATTATGCCGAAATTGTCTCAATGGATAAGCGGAAATTAGACCAGATCAAACTGGGCAGCGTAGAAAATGGCCAAAATGTCTGTTTTTACTCGCCGTACGGGCCCCGGAGTGGATATGTGACCTAGGCTTCAGCAAGCAGCTGGTCGTTGGTTCGGGGCGGTACGGGATTAAATGTGGAGTTTCGGTAAAGCCCCCGAAACGGCCACTCGTAGACCAATCCCATTGTTCGATGCCATATGAAGAGAGCTCCGAACAAAAGGATAGACGTTCGCGTTGGCGTTTAGGGGACTTTGCGAAAACTCTCAAATCATCTCTCGCACTTCACGTTCAACGACTGGGACCGTAAGGCGAGGTGCCTTGTGGTTTTACCTTTTCACAGGGATAGTAAACGCCCTTATCGAAGTGAAAAACATGCTTGAGATGGCGTCTTGCATGCATACGGTACACTTAAGCGGGTGATCCACTCTCGCGATTTTTCCTTGAGACGAGGTTGCGTTCCCTTGTTGTTTGGTTCCCGAACCCACCGCTAGGGCTAAGAGGGTTCGGTATTGGCCTCGTTTGACCTTGACCCCCCACACAGAATCGATGTGTCTGACGTCACAGAGGGTAGACTGGTTCCCGGTTCCTACAACATACCGTGAACTATGTTTGGATCGCGAATCAGTCTATCTTCTGTGACGTCAGACACATCGATTCCGTGTGTGGGGTCAAGGTCAAACGAGACCGATACCGAACCCTCTTAACCCTAGCAGTGGGTTCGGGAACCAAACTAGTTCCCTTGCGGTTACCTTATAAGGACTTCCGATTGCCATATAAGGCGATCGCAACGACCGCAACCCCGTCTCAAGCCCAAATCGCGACAGTGGATTCGCTGCTTAAAGCAAGGTTCATTGGCGCACGGATCCGGTCCGTTTTCAGTCCGTTTGCCCCTATTTTTGCGGATACGACAACGCAAAAATCAATATGATCGATTTTTTACGGAGCTGAGTCGGACAAAATCCGTGTGCCAATGAACCCTGCATTACCGAAGCCAATAATGCAATGGCTTCGAAAAAATACACGTAGAGCTTACCATTAGAATAAATAATGAAATATGAACTTGAGTCCCGTCAACGACGCGGTCAGTGAGCCACATCCATTTGCTTCGCACATGATACAGACAGCAGCTGTGGTATTTGAACGAGAAAAAGTTACACACCTTGCAAGTTTCACACGAAGCGCAGATAACTGCGCACTCCACCATCGACGTGATGAAATAACACATGACTGGTTGTTCACTGGGAGCGGCGAAGGTTCTTTTGAATGTTAATAAGCCCACCTTCCTGGTAGCTTCAGAACACGCGATCAACATGATTTGCGTGCTGGTCGAGAAGTGTCATTCTCCCGCGTATCTTATACACAATTATTTTCTATATCAGGAAAAGGGAAGCATCATTTTCCGGTCGCCATCAGCGAATGGTGTCGGCACCTCCTACGTGATCGTGGAACTACTGCGGTGCATCCGACTGCCATCTGTTGATCGTCGAAAGAATCACCAGCAAATAAGGCAATCCTCCAGGGGAAATATGCTTGTTTTTTAGAAATATTAACTCCCCAATAGAATAGCCAAATCCCTTGGAAAAAATATTAACAGATGATCTATTGGACCAGATGCAAACTTTACGTATTAAGGCCACTTTTAAAAAAAAGTTGGTAAGCGTCCTTTGAGTTGGGAAATGCAGGGTGGGGGGGGGGGGGGTNNTGGTGCCTGGTTTGGAGTGTCAAATCCACAAGCGGGAACATCTCTAAATTCGTATTTCTTGCCCTCCTGCTCTTCATATTAAGGCACAACTCCCTGCATCGTCTCTTGCTCCTGTCATGACCCCCATGAGAACACTGAAAATCAATCAGTAATGTAGTGTAATGGATGGCCAGGAGAGGGCGACAGTCCTTTAAGGACGCATGGACATTTGAAAACGCTTGATTTGGCATGTTTTTGGCAGATTTTTTGAAAATAAAAAATTTAAAAAAATTGGGTCGGGACCATTTTCGGGGGTGGGGGGGGGGACGCTTACCAACTAATTTTTTTATGTGGCCTAAGGTAGGTAACGATACAGTAGAAAATATCCACTGTGAAACTGGCGAAATATCACGAGAGTCTACGGCAAGCAGTTTGTCCACTTATTCAAAAACTAATTTTTTGCTCTGGAAACTTGGTAAGTTTTTGCTCGCATAACTTGGGTTTTGCTCTTGGAACCCTTATTTCAACTTCAGAACGGTAATTCCAAGACAAGATGACCAAAAACCTAGATTTTGCTCGATAAAATCGTAGTTTGTGGATGCTGCATCCAGAAATTACTTTTTGCTGCAAAAAACTTAGTTTCTCCCTCTAGAGAACCTTTAAGTGCACGTCTAATTTCGGCCTGATTTTACTTCCGATGTGGTCGCCAGGTGGCGTAACCCGAAAATCATCAAAGTGCTATAACTCAGGAACGACTTGACTTAGACCGCTCAAGTGTGCTATGTGGCTTCCTCTAGTAGATGAGCTTCATGTGCATGTGAAGTTCCGGCCCAATCGGCCATCGAATATGGCCGCTAGGTGGTATAACCCAAAAATGATCGAAAGTCCTATATCGTGAATGACTTTTGACCCAGTTACTCATAGCGGATGTGTACCTTCCTCTGCCATTACACTATTATGTCCAACCAGGTGAGCACCATTAGAAAAATGTTGCCCTCAATGGAGGGTGACATGCCGAAATGTCCCCCCGCGGGATGCAATGTCTCCCGAGGCGAAGCCGAGGGAGACATTGCATCCCAAGATTGTGAGTGGTATTTTTCCGTTTGAAGAGTCTGCATTTTGTTCTATGGACGTTCGAACTTGCGAACCGAGAGAGTGAAAAAAGCGGCGGCCATTGCCGGTCGACATTTCATGAAATGTCGCACCTTTGGTGACGTCAGAGCGGTCGACATGCCAAAATGCCACATGGTCACGTGTGCGGTGTGAGCCAATCGCATTCACGGAAACTTACTTGAGGTACGGGATTTCATTAGCTCAACTGTAAGCTACAGACGGGCACGTTTCGTAGACCAGTTTTTTTTGGCCACCCGATATATACCCCTCGGTCAGATGACCAAAAAATAGAGCACAAAAGGCGACACACAAAATGATATAAAAACATGAGTCGTCTCTCCAAAAAATTCGCAAATTTTCGACCCCAACCGGGATCTTCCTCAGGCACTTTCTTGTAAGAGACTACAGAAATCTCTTTTCTGTAGTCTCGTGCAAGAAAATTCTCCACGCATACTTGTACGTACCAATGATGTAGGCGCATGTTTCGTAGAAGTATGCGGTTGCGTTTTTTTGGGGCCACCCTGTATGCTCATCACTATGGTCTCATATCCTCCGCGGCCGCCAACTGGTCCACTCCTGTCAGTCCTTAATGCCCGTGTCACACTGTCCCGAAATTAGACACCCGATGGACACACGAATGTGCAATTTTTTAATTTTGCGTGGAGATAGCCCCGAAAACAACTTCCCGAATCTTGCAAATTTTCGACCCCAACCGGGGTCTTCTTTAGGCTGGCAGTTTTCAGTAAAACTTCCAAAAATTTCCATAATCGTGTGGCCATCTGGTGTCAACTTCGGGACAGTGTGACACGGGCTTAACGCAGGACGGTGCGGACTAATCGTGTTGTCTGCATCAGAACATTAATTACGGGTAGAGATTTGCTTGAAGGTACATGTACTTGGTAACGGAGTCAAAGATTATCATTGGCGATATTATGAACATGATATCACGATGATTCCACTGATACGAAATCAGATTAACTATGAAGGTGTACTCCAAGATGTTATGCACCACCAGCATGTCTGATGGAGGAATGGTGGTAAATGGAAACGTTCTCTTGCCAACAAATAATAATACAGTGCAATAAGACGCACTTTTTAATGATTGTTCGGAATTTGTGTCAAAGAAACCAAAATCAATAAATAAACTACATTATAATCATTTCAAAGCAGAAAACTTTAAAAATTGATAAATTTATTTCCAAGATAATACAGAAAGTACAGAAAGAAAAGAAATACAGAAATAAGGAGCACAAAAAAGCAATTCTGCTTATCAACTTGTGCCCCTTTGAAAAATAAAGTACATAATTACAGCAAATCTATATTATATTAGTCTAAGGCGATTTCTGTAATAAACTCAAACTCCTCCGAAACGGCTCAACGGCTTTCCTTCATTTTTCATAGTAGGCATGTGTTCACCGTGAAGTTGTGTTTGGCCGCCTTCAAATTGCGTGAGGAGCGGTAACATCCGCATAAATCGCACTTTTGTTCGCTTTTTTCGACCCAAAACAAGACGACCGAGTCTGACGTCACAGTCGAAACACGTCACCGCCGTTGCCTTGCAGCGTCACGGTAACGTAGCGGTCCGTGCATCATGTGCATGACGTCAACAATGCATTTGGCCACCAGGCTTTGCGTCATGATCGCGACGTCAGCGCAATGGCAAGTTACGTCGTGGATGGAATCGGGGGACCGAGTAGGCGGGTACTTCGCAAGTTCCCACCGGATGCTTGACACGCCTTCCACCTCAGGCATGTCATGTCACTACCTTTGCACAAAGTAGACATATGTCAAGTTAAACCACGATCCACAAGATTATGAATAGGCCTCAAGGAGCTAGGCCTACGCACGCATGTCCCTCTCCCTGGCAGGCACTGAAAAACGTGGCACCGGTCATGACACCGGTCATGCCGGTAACAGGTAACAACTGGACAACACTGCACAAAGCAAAGCATCCGAAACGCCAACGCGCCGACAAACCATTGTTCACTGACGAAAACAGTACCCAACAAAATGACAGACGTTCGCGTTGGCGTTTCGGGGGCTTTACGTCCGATAACTCTGCATTCTGGAGCCACCCCGCGTTTCAGGACCCGTCATTTGACGGGTACTTTGCTAGTACCATTGAATACGATGGCAATTTGTTAAACCACATGTGGGAAAGAAGAAGGGACATGGTGAACCCTGGCCAGTCTGGGTTACAAGAAAGGCTTCTTGATATACGAGATGTTGTAAAAGAATGAAAAGTACCTTAATTTAAGTTAGCTAATTGATAAATCTCTTGGTTCTGAGAATAAAATTTTGGACTATTTGAAAAACATGGGTATTTTTCTCAATTGAAAAGGATTCACTGCCAAAAAGAAAAACGTCAGTTGTATACGGAATTACTAGGGGTGGTGGGAAATGTGTCATTAATTCTTGTTTCATAATTTCTCTTTAAAAATTCACCAAAAATCAGGTTTACTTTAGATGCTAGCAGGAATGTAATCAGTTCCAGTCCTAGTGTATAAAGTTTTGCGATGATACATGGCTTAAAGATAATGTATCACCACTTCATTGTTTACATTCAATGTTTGTAAACATGGATGTTTACATTATGTTATTTTGGACATTTGGAACACGCCAAGCCGCCAAATTGAATACTTTTGGTATCAACAGAATTTCTAGAGTGGTATGCCACCAAGAAATTATTCATAAGACAAAGAAAGCATGGACATAAACAAACAAAATGTAAATAAACAATGAATTTCGTGGCCCGCGAAAATATCCGCGATATATTTTCTTTAATTCTTGAGTTATTCCCCTGAAACCACCAGATTGGATGGAGCGAGATCCAGAGAGAGAGATTCAGAGACCTAGAGAATCTCAGTAAAACCAAGGAAGACCGCCACACTGTGGGTGTATGGTGGTCTTAAACACGCAGTACGGCTGCGCACAGAGAATTTTTAATAAGGAAATCATATGGACTTGATATACGCAAAATTGTGACAGGGCGAAAATGATTTACATTGGATGACACGTGACACTCGTGAAGCCATTGTTTGCCTGCGTGTTCGCGTCATCCGATGTAAAATGAGCCTTAAGCTAAGCGCACATGTCCGACAAAAAGCCTTCCGAAATGTGTACGTTTATCGGATCCGTTCACCGGATGCACTTTAACGCACGGCAAAACCNGTTGGCGTTTCGGGGGCTTTACGTCCGATAACTCTGCATTCTGGAGCCACCCCGCGTTTCAGGACCCGTCATTTGACGGGTACTTTGCTAGTCATTAATAGTATATCTTTTTAGGCAGGAAATTAATGTGGTCTTTCACTGAATTTTTGCTGCTGGTCTTAAATAGCCACAGCGGGTCAAACCGGTAATTTTCTAGCTCTTGCGTACAGGCTATTTCTCATTTTGCCTCTCTCCTTGCGTCCCTGGACTTGGTCCCCTGACAATTTGAGATTCCACTCTGAGAGCCTTTAAGGTGAACAAATACTTGTCATCACTTTTCCTAGACTTGGTAAAACTAAAATCTCATACCATTTCCTATACTGTGACTTATTTTCATGAGAATCCGATCAATAACCTTTGAGTAATTCACTGTAGACAGCCGGCAACGTGGGTATTAAGAGCTGTCATCTCTCGATGAGTCATTTCGCGGAATTGAATTTCCCGCGGAAACTCCGGCGATGTGTCGCCACTTTAGCCCCTTTGTGTGTCTTTTATTCACCTTTAAAATTCTGGTAGTTTTATACGGTAGTACCCCCTTCGAGATCAACATATTTCAAATTCAGATCCTAATTTTTGTAGTTTTGCTCGAAGTCCGTGTATTTGGCATGCAAACCTGAACGAAAATTCGAGACTCTCACTCGCATCACTGTATGAACAACAGTGCCGAACACCAGCTCCGGCGTAGAACTTGTGTAGTGAAGAAGTGCGCAAGAGGCGAATTTATTTATTTGATAGAATTAGATAAAACAAATGTCACCTGTAACTTATATTTATTCCTGTCAATGATTCTGGGTGAAGTTTTGCAATATTTTTGGAATGTAAGTATGATTTTATAGCTCATGACGCAAGATCTATTTCGCGCCTTTTCACGCTCCCGTACGATGTGTGCGTTCGCGTGACGTCGTTTCTGGGTATAAAAGCGGGACTCTGACAGAAAAGTCAGATCGTTCGCCCCCACGGTCTCATGCACATAACCCACGTCAGGCATACCATAGAAAGTTTTTGGCTTGCCTTTCTGACTTAGAAAATTTCGACCTCTGATGATAAATCTATTGAAGTCTCACTAAGTGCCAATGTTGATGATAGATACCATAAATGAATGAACTACATTTCTACTCTTAACTTCGTCTTTGCCCGTGCAGGCTCCAGACGCACATTGGGCAGTTCTCTCCACGTTGTTTATCCAAGGTTGACGTTTATCTGATATATTATAGGGAGGTTTCGAAATCAAACGATAAACGTAAACGTTAACGACAACGTTTTTTTCGTACCGAAAATGCAATATAAAATCTGGTTAATGTGTAGTACGAAAATAACGTTGTCGTTGACGTTTACGTTTATCGTTTGATTTCGAAACCTCCCTAATATCGCGTCCAGCCGCTCGGGCGTGACAATAAAGAAAACGTTTACTGAGATTTTTCTCATATGTATAAGATTCGTGTAAATTTTTTCTTACATAGCCTATAGTAAGATTAGTAATTTTACAGTTTGGTTGGCCTATCTGCAAACTTTGAATTACAATAGTGAGATTTAGGCCAACCACTACGTTTATCTACTCTAAACTCCAACTTACCTGTCCCATTCCTGAACTCGGGGGAAAATGACCAAATCCTAAGTTTAACATATCGCACGCTGTCATTCTTTGCCAGGCTCGGGAGTGGGAAAAGTAAGTGGACAGAAAAGTACTTTTTCTGACCATATCCCACCCCTTGGGATTTAGTCATTTTTTCCGAGTTCAGGAAAGGGACAGGAAAGTGAGAGTTTAGAGTACCGGTATTTTACAATAATTGTTCGGGTACGATCAAACAATAGAAAAACCTAACCGAAATGTGGTCGCAGGTCTAACCAGGTACTGCGAAAACTCTAATACCTGAATTGACTCCTACCTTTTTCCGCCATATTGTCATATTGCCTCTGAGAATCCGTGTTGTTGCCAGTGAGTGGACCACACATAGTTTTTTGCTGAGATCAAACCCGGGTGATCTCCAGTCCAGGGACGATGCTTTTGAACACTCTAATAAGGAATATGGAGAAATTCGGTATAGCGCCTTCCCTATCTTACATGTGTGCGTTGTCATCTTTTCAAAACAGTCATCGTAAGACCGTTCTGCATCTTTAAGGGGCGAGGTTAATGATTTGACAACGAAAGAAGCAACTATAAACATGCACTTGGCCATGTCGGCGAGTTTAGTTATAGAATGACATCTGACGAAGTGAAGGATACTCTGATATACTTTCCGTGCCGAATGTTAAAAGGTAATATTAATTAAACAAACCTCTTTTCACATCCTGCAACAGCCATTTTTCAGATAGTATACATGAACATGAACATACTGTCACAACACTATGAGCAATGGATAGTTTGAATTTGAGTTTGAACTAACCCTTCGTGAGCTATGAATAATCCACATAATACATGTAAAGGCCAATTTACACGATACGATTTTTACACCCGATTAGCGGAAACGACATGATCGTACGTCCAAATCGGTTCGTGAAAACTGCACATACGACAAAATTGTATTGCCTTTGCGACGTCGGATGCACAAGACGGATGTTCTATTTTCCTCCGATGTCGGACGAAGGACGCTTGAACTCGACCAATCAGGTGGCTGCGTTGGAGGTCAGGTACTTGGCGCGCTTGACGAAGAATGAGTTTCTCTGCATTGGGGGAAGAATAAATCGCACCGTGTTTACCTACAGAATTTCCGATCCGACAGAGTCGTACAACAAAATCGCGTCCGTCCGAATCGCACAGTGTAAATTGGCCACAATACCCTTCTAAATTTGAGCACCAATAAATTTTCTTTTATCTTTCCCAGTCCAGAACTGTCAGCAATTAACGAGAAACTGTGTTTAAACTATCCTTTCAACAAGCAACATTTACTGTTGACATTAGGTCGCTTAAATTTTTTTGTGTTATAGTTGACACCGCGAGGGTGTACTGTCGGCACGATAAAACGTCGCTGCAGACACGAGAGTGACGTCCTTTTGGTGTGAACACTTCTATTCATCCAGCTGTAAAATTCTGCTTGTATCATAAGTAGATTCCTGGCTCACATGCATGTCCATGCATGTAAACATACTGTAATCGAAAGCGGTAATGGGGAAAAAATCGTCACAATTGCAAGTGAAGTAGCTAAGTCAATTACAGTACGCGTTTTGTATTGTTTCCGCTACCTAGGACATCGTGGTATCATTTTACACATTTTGTGGCGATAGGTCATACGTTTGGATAAGAGAAGGATCACAATTATTTCCCGACCAAGACATTCTCTTTTATTGAAGAACGCTACAACATGATCAACACTCGTCATTTCGCTCGACAACAGGAAAATGGCGAATAGTCTTTTATAAGTGTCATTAAAAATATATAAACGTTCTTTTCAATATTGCGACTGAAGAAGTAAAGTTATTAGGCTATTTTCCAAATAATTGAAATCAATACATAATTGTTGAGATAGAATAAAAAAAAACACCTGAGTGTGATTTCCAAGTGTGCAGAACACATGAGTGGCCGGGAAAATCCCGAGACCGCAGGTCATACTGAAAGCAACTTGTATTTTCCACAATAAGCACAAGAACTGGCTTAAAATACTCAACTGATGACACCTGTATCACCGACCGCCCAAAAATGTGTTACTGCGCGAATGTTGACGGAGTGAGACGCCGGGGTGAGACGGTTCTTTCAGAAAGTGAGCCAAGATGTAGATCCCCAAAGCGTTGTTATTTGTTTTGGGGATTCGACACCTTTAGTCTTGAGATCTTCTCGCCATAGCCCTGTGGGCCTAACGGCCGGGTGTGTATAAACCGAAGATTGAAGATCGAAGATTGAAGATAGGTAAAAAATGAAGATTCATGCAGGTAAAAAACGAAGATTGAAGATAGGTGTAAAATGAAGATTCATGAAGGTAAAAAACGAAGATTTCTCAATTACTACATAAGGCTTCCTTTACATTGAAGTAGACGGTATACGAAAACGCCGGTTAACAATGGCTTCACGGTGGTGCATCCTCGTAATGTCTTTGTTAACCGGTGTTTTCGTATACCGTATACTTCTATGTACAGGAAGCCTACGGAGTTAATATTCTGGAACCAAATTTTGCCCACCTCATCCACGTCCCAAAATGAATATTTCATGACGTTTTCAACCAAATGAATCAAGGGACAACGTGCTTTTACCTTTTACTATACTTATAGCATTGCGAGGTATAAAACGAAGATTCATGAAGGTAAAAAACGGAGATTTCTCAATTACTACATAAGGGGTTAATATTCTGGAACCAAATTTTGCCTACCTCATCCACGCCCCAAAAGGAATATTTCATGACGTTTTCAACCCAATCCATCAAGGGACAATGTGCTTTTAACTTTTACTATGCTTATATCATTGCGAGGTATAAAACGAAGATTCATGAAGGTAAAAAACGAAGATTCCTCAATTACTACACAAGGGGTTAATATTCTGGAACCGAACTTTGCCTACCTCATCCATAACCCAAAAGGAATATTTCATGACGTTTTCAACCAAATCAATCAAGGGATAACGTGCTTTTACCTTTTACTATACTTATTGCATATGCAATAATAAACAAGAAGTCAATCTCCAGAATTCACGAATTTTCGACCCCAACCGGGGTCTTTTTCAAGTGGAACTTTACAATCTGAAACTCTAGAAAAGACTGAGCTGAAACCCGAATGTAGAACTACATAACCTGTGTAGACAGGACAAACAAGCAATTAAGGAAAAAATAGCGACCAAGCCCCACGGGTGGCCGCTGGACAATTAAGGAGAATCTAATTCAGCTGAAAGACAAGGGTTGAATAACTGCAGGGTTGCTCAGCCTGACCACAAGCAGAGTGTAAGCAACTGGCGCAGGGCTTCATTGGGCTGAAAGAAAGTTTACAAATTAATAAATACATAACAAGCACAAAGCGAAAAGATGCACAAAGGTCAACACAAAGTAAAGGAATATAAAGGAAGTCAACTCCCAGATTTGTAGGAAAAAACAGAATGGATAATGCAAATCACTGAGCAATGAGAAGAATAGGGCGAGGAGGAATAGAGCAAAAAAGGGGGGAGGGAAAAACAAGGCCTAGACCAGAAGGGGAGCAACGAACCCTCCGCAACTGGAAAACCTAAAACGAAATAGGCCTACCAGGGTGAGAGAAAAGGAAGAACACGAATGCCAAATTGGGGTCTC
>NMRB01000939.1:154885-173227 GCA_002633025.1 Notospermus geniculatus | reverse complement strand
ATTTCGCGATAAAGGCAATCATAATGGAAGGGGCATAACTCGACATTGTTATATGAGGTTATTAAAGTTCATAACATTTTAAACTGAAGGAGTAAGCGACGATTTTCTGATGCATCGTCTGCTCGAGTGTGACGTGCCGGAACTTCTTCCCCAGCGTATCCCAAGATTTGAATAGCCACACTGGTGTGAATAACCCTTCATCAGGTAAGGTACACATGCTTCAACTCATTCGTTTGTGTGTAAGAACACACAGAATACCTAATTGGTAAGTTACATCATTCAAATCCATAGATTTGAACAGTCTTGTCGAGCATGCAGTGACAAAATCATGATCAACCTCACCACCATGAATTAGCTCTGTGTGTAAATGGTGTACATCGACTGTGTGTATAATGCTATGAACGAGGTCACCGTAAAAGAGATGCACTACGACGGCGTCACGAAACTCAGTTTTGGATGCATAGCGTGGTGCTTTAAACGTAAGGCTGCCTTTACCAACTTTGTGGTTTGTAGTTGTATTTCATTTTTTCCGTCAGGGCCGACGCTATAGCATTATTGGCCCTGGTATTACGGAGGAGACCATTACAGGCTACTCACGAGGGACACTTTCTCTAAGACTCCCTTTATGCTCACAAATTACATGTAACAGCAGTAACAGGACGATCTCAGTTTTCTTAAAACGACCCGACCTTAGCTGTAGGAAGGTACCCAAAGCCCTCCTTTGACCCGAGGTAAAGGTTGGTTCTTGAAACGCACAAGCGGTTTGAGGTACATTACATGTAATCGCTTATCGCCAAGGGAGAAGAGGTCCTCAGAAAAAATCATTTCACTTTGGCTTGTAAAGGAAGGCTAAAGGGTACTCCAGACCAACCTTCAAGAACCATCCTTCATTACAGGAAATGTTTTATTTTGCTTTTAGGAGGCCTTTAAACGTACATAGGGTTGGTCTTTCATGGAGTACATTTTGTAACCTTTTGACTTCCTTTAGCAGCAAAAGTGCAATAGTCTGGACGCAAAACCCCGATTTTTAAAAAAGTGTCGAATTTTGGATAACATCAATTTTTTGCATTTTTGATATCTCCAAATGACAGAGTTTCAGAATCCGCCGGGTGCCACTCTGGTACCATTGAGCGTTTTGAGAAAATCCCGTTTGAGTTTTTGGAACTGACTTTACCATTGGACGTCAGCTGACGCAACGACTGAGCTTTGTACAGGAGAATGGGACCCGATGTACAGCTAACTTTTGAACGGTGGGATTTACAAGGATCTCTTCTCCCTCAGCGATGGGTGATTAGTGGCGTCAAGAACCAACCTTCATGTCGGGTCAAAGGACACCTTTAGGTGCCTTCCTTTAGCAAAGATTGATTTTTAAAAAAAATGGTTGTCTGTGGCGCGGCCTATTGGCAGCGAGAAAGAGAAAATGGTGGTTCATAAAAATTAACAAGAACAAACAAGACTTCTCATAATATCTTTATTTGTTGGAAACAGGAGCTGGCTACAGGTGTATTGGTGCTTTAGCCGTCACTTGTCACTGCCTGCAACCTGCAAAATAATTTAAAGTGAAATTAATCTACATGTACATGTTTTGAATGGCGGATGTTGGGATTTCCGGTGCTCACCCATTCAAGTCGTTTCAACATGTAAGTAATTGGAAATAGTAATAGTAGGGAGTTTCGGCAAAACTACGTATCGTCTATCCGTATCACGTATGACGTATGACTTTAATAGAAAATGCATTAGCTCGATACGTCATACGTGACATGGATCAACGATACGGAGCCGAAACTCCATAATAATAGTACATGTAAGCTTATACAGAATTTAAAGTAGGCCTAAGATTAATCTTACTTTAAATTTGCCAACTGCTTCAATCATACCTCTGTCTATAGCCGCATTTGGCTTACACGAATTTAACCCGGTTTAATTTGCTCTGGTCAGAACCGAGGTAGATTCGCCCCATATCAGGTTACAAATTTCTTAAAGCAATGTAAACCGAACCGGGGTAGAATCAGAGTAGCCTCGGTTATGACAACCATACGCATGCGTGCAGTCAAAATGGAGGCGCCAATTTCAGTTGTCCTGCAACACTGGCGTTTACTCCGGGGCACACCAGGGGTGCGTGTTTAGACTACGAAATTACACCGGATTAGGTCTTAACCCGGAGTGTGCCTCACCACTTTTGCTGGGGCAAACTACACCGGTGCAACACATTTTTTGATCCGGAGCAAATTTATGTGCGCGTTTACACTTGTCACTTACACCGGGTTAATTCGCAACCGGTGCTGCCCCGGGTTAAACTCGTGTAATGTAAATGCGGCTACAGTGTATGATACAGTAGGCTATGTCAGTTCCGAAGAAAAAAGACGACTTACGTGTCTTTTATCCTGGCAAGAACATACCGACCAAGACTGCAATGGATGAGAGCAAGTTGCCGACTGCATCTGCGACCGCCTTGACGGCTTGCCCGTGGCTGGCCAGGCTCATCCATAGTTCTTTTGCTTTCGCCATTATCGCCTGGACTTTCTCATTTTCCATCAGTTTACCATAAGCCTCATTCATCTAGTTGATACATGTAAGTATTAGAATGTGCCATTGAAATTATAGATCACAATTTTTGGTAGGCCTATTCGACGAAGAAACCGCACTCATACCGGAAATTCGTTACTCTTGTAGCTTATGAATATTCTTACGATTTTTCTCTACTACCAAAATTGACAACGTTACCGGTACAATATTAACTAACCAGGGCCATATCTATAGCAGAGGGACAGGGGGCAAATGCCACCCTTTGACAACGGCACGAAGCAATACGCTCAAATGGGTGTTGATACTGCAGGCAACCAAACCAGAGGCACGAATGACAAATGTTACATAAGTCGAAATGTTCCAGGGTCACTCTGATCATGATCAAAATTCGGCATACGCATACGCATACATGTACTAGGGACTTCCGGCAAAGCTCCGTATCGTCGATCCGTATCACGTATGACGTACATGTATCGAGCTAATGCATTTTCTATTAAAGTCATACGTCATACGTGATACGGACCGACGATACGGAGCTTTGCCGGCAGTCCCTACTGTATCATAGTATCTTGACACGATGTACATTCATACCGAGTTCCAGCTGCCTGCTATCCTTCAAGACAACTGACATATGGGCTTAAGTCCAATCTTCAAGATGGCTGACTGGCGGCCACATGATGCGGCCGAACTTTGTTGTAATCCATAGAGAATACCTTCATTCATGTACTCATTCAAAGTCTAGTTGCAGTCGTTTATGCGACATAGGCCAAAGTCCATTTTCCAAGATGGCTGCCTGGCGGCCACATTTGACGTCCGATGGGCCGAAAGTCGTTGTACACGTGGAGGTGACCTAGACACATTCACCCAAATATCGGATCGACAGATTATGCTCACCTCGTTTGCTATCTTATCCCAAAGAGCCGCCAACTTCTCCTCGGTGAGTTCACCATTTGCCTTCAGATTATTCAGGGCCTCTTCCAGCTTCTTTTTAAAGGCAATGACCTTCTCATCGCCCTCGAATCTCCTCTTTGCCGCTTCATATATGTCCTTAACTTTGTCTATGGCTTTGTTGACGTCCTAAGGAATGATGGTTATGTGTGAAAATCGTACGTCTCCTATTGTTATTTCTAAGGGAGTAATGGAAAATAAGAAGTGGGAAATTTTGGAATTTAGGAATTTCTCATTTGGGAGAATTTTTTTCCCATTTTGAGAAACAGACCTATCACCCGAAAAATCACAGTCATTTTAAGAAATTTCTCAAATGGGAAAAATTTGAAAAATTCGGGTAAAATTTCAAAATTTCCTACTTGCATTATTTTCCACTTTTATTTCTTACTCCATTTTCTATACTCAAGACACAGCCACAACATGGTTCCATAAACTCTCCAACGCGACGACCAGTAACGGGCGGACTCACCTCTTTTGCTTTTTCAACCAATTCCTTCAATTTGGCTTTGATTTCTGCTGAGGTTGGAATGTGGAAACGTTTTTCCCTTTCCTCTGAAATTGAAAGAATTTAGTATTTGGCAGCAGCGACGTGTAAAAGTTACAGTGCGTCAAGGAAAGAGTGTACTTTTTTCCGACTCACAGGGAAGTGGTGTTAGCTGGACTCATCGCCATACTCAGATGGATTTGTGGGAATAATAGCTATAGGACTGACAAAATCCGACAGAAGCTCGGATGTGGATATGTGGACGATTCGATTCAGATAGCAGAAGATGCCGACGGCTACTCACGTTTTTCGACAGATTTACTACATACTGCTACAACCGTAGCAGCCACAAGAAGGATTATGATGAACGACCTCATGACGGACCAGCTAAAAAATAAAACTTTAGGCCTAAATTATATGTGCGCGACTCGTATTGAAGAAATTTCTTGTGTAAAGAACGGTAGCGGAGACCCCCAAATCGGTATGTTTGGTATCCTCTTGCCCAAGTCTTCACAACCGGCTCCCCTTCTCGCACTTCATTCAGGCGGGAGGGTACGACCGTAAATGACCTGAGATTCTCAGGATGTATGTTAGGAGGAATACAGGAATAAGTTTAACTTACTTACCTGTGAACGAGGAGTCAGTAGGAAATTTAAATTTCGAGTGCGAGAGCGTGTCATTCGTGATCACTTCTTATACCATCCACGCGTTAGCCTTATCATTTTCAACCATATTTTCCAATGATTAATGTTGTTATATTCGGGAACTTTCCTGGATGCTCCAGCTGAGCAAACTCTTGATATTTTTATCAAAAATCTCCAATAAATCGTCACCATGAAGAACCGGTGTAACATTTTTGAATGTTCTCCGTTTGTGAGTGTTCCCCTACTATTGTCTGGCAGACAAAGCTGCGACTTGACAATTAATAAAGGACACAGAGAGAAACGTGCCGATCTATCTGTCAGTGTTTCACAAACAATATTAGGGAGTTTTCGCAACGCCCCCGAAACGCCAACGCGAACGTCTATCCTTTTGTCGGTGCTCTCTTCGTGGCATCGATCAATGGGTTTGGCGTTCGCGTTGGCGTTTCGGGGGCTTTGCGAAAACTCCCTATTGGGAAACACTGACCTCCGAAACGCCAACGCGAACGGTAATCCCATTGTCCGATGCCGTGAAAAGAGCAGCGAACAAGGGGATAAACGTTCGCGTCGGGGTTTCGGGGGCTTTGCGAAAACTCTCTAATGTCGTCATACGCCAACATCAATTTGTTAAGGTGACACTATCGCGTTAGTATAAACGAGATAAATTTTCATTTTCGATGGCAAAAGTAATTTTCGTAGGATGATGAGACATAGGCCAAATAAGCTATTTAATATAATGAACATTAGAGCAAGCAACATGCCAGAAACACATGGTCCTGTCCTCAGAATCAACAAACTGTTCACACATAGGAGCGTGTTCGAAAACTTACACGCGCCTACACCGGCCTGGCACGACAGCGTTTTATTTGCCGGAAGTTCTCCAAGTCGGGCCTGTCGCGCCAGGCGCTACTAACCCTCCCACTGAGCCGTCGGGAAGTATCCCAGCATGCAGAGCATGATGTCACTTCCGAATGTAGATGCACACAGCCCTCGCATGTACATCAGTGTGTACATCGGCGTGCAGAAGAAATCGAACGGTGTCGTATTAGACACGAGTAAAGTGTCATGGCGGACAATCAGCCAATCAGAGCGCATCCACCATGATACTTTACTCGTGTCTAATACGACACCGAAAGCGCTAGCAGCCAAAGTGCAAGAATCTCTTCTACCTCAGCGATGGGTGATAGGCCTACACTCTTAGCCGAAAAGGTTCTTTGGTGCCACACCAGGAGAACCCTCTGATTTAAGAACCCTCGAGTTGTTTAAGAACCCCTGGAGGTTCCAGATAGAACCTTTCCCTCAAAAAAGGGTTCTATCTGGAACCTTATGGGTTCTTTGGCGACAGAAAGGTTCTATATGGAACCCTGTTCGGGTTCTTTATAGAAGGTTCTATATAGAACCTTGGGGTTCCTCTGGTGTGGCACAAAGAACCCCTAAAGAACCTTTTCGGCTAAGAGTGTACCCGCTTGGACATCGGTGGGGACTGGACGGTATCGGCCAACCATTTTTCAACTGGTCGGAACAAAATCCAACAGACACCGGGAAAGCAAATCCTCATGGATGAAGCAGAGGAGCTGCAGATGATCGTGATGGGTCACCATAATCATGAAATACCGGTAGGTAACGGCGCACCACACTCTCACTGCGACTTTGTCTTTGATAAGAATATTCAGAGTCTAACCGAGAATTTCGCAAAACTGTGAAGTGAAAAAAGAGACAAATTTAAAACCCATTTTGTTGTTACATGTGGTTAGTGTTTTGGCAAAAAATTTTGTTGTGTGGAGTGGCCTTGGCGAAATTAAAGGAGCACGGTATTGCCACTTTCTGTCGACAGCCGGCGCCACCGACACCATTATCCAATACTGTAGTTAAGCCTTTCGCCCCAGCGTTGCAGAATGTTACACTACAATGCACGTAGTAGCATGCGTGGTTTACCAAGTCGTCAATAGAGGTCTCCCTTAGTAAGGCGGGTAGGTGTAACGCAGGATTGGGAAGCAATACTGTGGTCCTTTAAGTGACAGGCAACCGAGAAGAAGGAACTTTGCCGTTCACAAAACAGGAAAAACTGTTAGTCTTTTCATTATGTTTTATTTATTTCAAATTTCTTGTTTGACATGTCAGCTGGCGTCAGATATAGGCCTCCATGTACATATGTATGGGTCCTTATCAGCTTTGTCATCGCCCGAAACCTGCAAAATAAAGGGAAATATATTCATCTCTCTTCTGCAGCTGGTGATCGTCGTTTCAAGTTGTTTAACGACATTTTGAGTTTATAAGCCCTAAATTTCACGCGAGATAAATATTCAGGATACAATCCGACCAGATACTGACTGATTTATACCTCCAATAACGTTCAGACCCTTCAAAAAAGAAAAAGTAAATGGCCACAAAATTATTCCTTCATCAAAAGCAAAAGAAAATACGATGGAAATATTTGAAACGTTTTGAGAGGTTTATTAAATAATTTCATGTTCTTAAATTTCATTAAACTGATCCTGACACTAAGGGCCGTATGCACCAACGAAGATTATCTTGAAATCAGGTTTAGCCACAACTTTTCCATTGTCACATCATGCCCTGGCAAACCTGAACAGCTGGAAAAGTTGTGGCTCAACCTGAGTTCAGGATAATCTTCGTTTGGTGCATACGGCCCATGTGTTTTTGGCCAGATTCAACAAGTAGGTCTAGGCCTACATGTACAATTTACTGAGCCTACAGTCGATATTCAACTGTAATTCAGCTGTAAAAACTAAAAAAAGTATTGCATTGTAAACTGCTACCATCATAGATAGCCCTGGCATATCGATTTCGAAAAAAAGACGACTTACGCGAGTCTAATAGTCTTTTATGCCGGCAACAGCAAACCGATGAAGACTCCAATGGATGCGAGGAGGTTGCCAACTGCATCTGCGACCTCCATGACGGCTTGTCCGCCGCTCGTGTTGGCCAGTTTCATCCATAGTTCTTTTGCTTTCGCCATTATCGCCTGGACTTTCTCATTTTCCATCGCTTTGCCATAAGTCTCATTCATCTATTAGTAAAGTTGATAATGGAATGTGCCGTTGAAATTACTTGTATAGCCTATAGATCTCGGCGAAGGGACCGCATGTACAGAAAATTCATAGTTTCAGATTGTAAAGTTCCACTTGAAAAAGACCCCGGTTGGGGTCGAAAATTCGTGAATTCTGGAGATTGACTTCTTGCTTTATATCCTCTGCTTATAGACTTACTATTAAATTATATGAATTTTCTTACTATTGTTTGCTACTACCAAAATTGACGCGGAATCCCCGGCGGAAGCGATATGCTGTATGCGGCGAAAATCCATTGCATTTTCCGGTTCCGCAATCCGCATTCCGCGTGTCAGCTGAACGTAGCTTAAATAGGCCACCAACTGGAGGCATGAATGACAAAATGTTAAGTCGAAATGTTCCAGGGTCATGACCATGACATCAAAATTTGGCATTCATGTCGAGGGTATCTACGGATGTAATGGATAAATACTGTCCCCCAGAAAAAGATAGACACATATTCAAACTGAGTTAGAACATTCTAGCTCATATCGTTCATGACCATGGGCTTAGGTCCAGTTTTCAAGATGGCCGACTGGCGGCCGAAATTTGTTGTAAGCAAGAGGATACCTTTTGATACGTACTCATTCAGGGTCCAGTTTCAGTCGTTTATGCGACATGGGCCAAAGTCCATGATTTTCCATGATGGCTGCCTGGCGGCCATATTTGACGTCCGATGGGCCGAAAGTCGTTGTACACGTGGAGGTCACCTAGATACATTCACCCCAAACAGATTATGCTCACCTCAGCGGCCATCGTATCCCAAAGAGCCTCCAACTTCTCCTCGGTGAGTTCACCATTTGCCTTCAGATCATTCAGGGCCGCTTCCAGCTTCTTTTTAAAGGCAATGACCTTCTCATCGCCCTCGAATTTCTTCTTTACCTCTTCATAGATATCCGTTACTTTGTCGATGGCTTTGTTGACGCCCTAAGGAATATTGGTTTAGATGTGTAAAAATCGTACGTTTCCTATTGTTACTTCTATAAATGATTTCTACCCAGGACATAACCACAACATGGTTCCAAAATAAGCTCTCCAACGCGACGACCAGTAATGGGCGGACTCACCTCTTTTGCTTTGTCAGCCAGTTCCTTCAATTTGGCTTTGATTTCTGCTGCGCTTGGAATGTGGAAACGTTTTTCCCTTTCCTCTGAAATCGAAGGACATCTTAGCACTGACAACAGCGACGTGTAAAAGTTAGGCCTAATGTGCGTCAAGGGAAAAAGTGTTATACATGTACTTTTTTCTGATCCACTCAGGGCACAAGTGGTGCTCGACTCATCGCCATACACAGATCGAAGTTGTGGGAATAGTGATGTTTCGCAAATCTGACGAAACACGAAGTACGAAATTGGGCTTCATTTCCATGATGTAATGTAGGCCTATTTTCACGATATGGTTGGTACCACAAATTTCGCCTGCTGCAAGAGCGTCTTTTTATAGCGTATGACGTTTAATAGACCGATAGAGTTATGGTGTATATTAAACTTTGAAATTTCTTTCGTTTCCACCTCGTAGATACGAAGTGGAAATTTAAAAATTCAAGATGCAGATGCACTATAACTCTCTCGGTCTTACATGATATGCTAAAAGACGCACTGGCGGCAGGGACATCTGTGGTAGCAACCATCTGCTGAAATACATTACGTCTAGTAAATGAAGTCCAATTTCGTATTTCGTACCGGTACTTCGTGTTTCGTCAGATTTGCGGTTGTGGATATGTTGACGATGTTTGTCGCAGAAGATGCCGACGGCTACTCACGTTTTTCGACAGATTTACTACATACTGCTACAACCGTAGCAGCCACAAGAAGGATTATGATGAACGACCTCATGACGGACCAGCTGAAAAATAAAACTTAGCCTAATATTGTGTGCGACCAAAAATAGATAATCGTCTTAAAGCGGACTATTCGTGCCGAGTCAAAGATTCCACAGAACAGTTTCCGGAGCGGCCGCCGCAATGCATTTACCAGTTGTTGTTACGAATAAAACGGGTTGTTTTATTATTTTTGGCTCCCTTTGGACAGACGCGAATAATCCGCTTTAAGCACCAAGATCGGTGTGTTCGGCATCCTCGCACCCAGGGTCTTTACAACCACTCCCCTGACTGCGTCCGTGAGATTCTCATGATATTCGGATGAATACAGGAATACGTTTAGTTTAGGCTACTTACCTGTGAAGGAGGAGTCAGTAGGAAATTCAAATTTTGAGTGCGAGAGCGTCGTGTCATTCGCGACCACTTATACCATCTGGCACGCTTTAGGCTTATCATTTTCAACCCAATTTCAAATGATTAATGTTGTTATATCCGGGAACTTTCCTGGATGCTCCAGCTGAGCAAACTATTGATATTCTTATCAAAAATCTCAAATAAATAGACACCATGAAGACCCGGTGTAACAGTTTTGAATGTTCCCCATCTGTGGGTGTTCCCCTACTACTGTCTGGCGGGAAAAGCTACGACTTGACAATAGGGGACACAGAGAGAAACGTGCCGATCTATCTGTCAGTGTTTCACAAACAATAGGGAGGTTTCGCAAGCGCCCGGTTAGGCCCTACGACGACGTTTATCTATTGTGTGGGTATACCCAAACAATAGATAAACGTCGTCGTAGGGCCTAACGAGGCACTTGCGAAACCTCCCTAATATTGGGAAACAGTGACACACGGAAACCATGGCACATTTCTTGTGTATTTGTGGCCGGACACATGACTGGCAGAGGCTGTCCTTAATTGAGAGGTGTCCTGATTACGGAGGTCAAGGTGAATAAAACGGTCAATTTGGGACTGAACTTTGGTGTCCTTAATGGAGAGGTGTCCTCCTGGCAGAGGTATCTGCAAAGGGAGGCTGGTTCCACTGATCTAAAGCCTTCCACTGTGAAATAATTATCCAGGGCAAACACATGCAGATGTAGGTTGTGAGGGCTTTATTTTTACGCCGTGACTATATTTGCACAGCAAGTTGCTGTGAAAATAGTAGTTCTCGCACTACTTATACAGCAGATTCTAACCAATGAAAACGCGAGGTTCATAATGAGGATGCATTACGATAATTTATGCGCGGGGCGTATTAAACAACGAAGTGATTATTAATCCAAGGTACAAAAGGCACAAAATTGACACACAAAATGATAATAAACAAGAAGTCAATCTCCAGAATTCACGAATTTTCGACCCCAACCGGGGTCTTTTTCAAGTGGAACTTTACAATCTGAAACTCTAGAAAAGTGATTATTAACACGCCTAATCCTCAGTCAGCTGACTGGCGCAGTGGAAAGATGGAGTGGACTGTAACCCAAAGGTCGCGGGTTCGAATCCCATCATCATAGTGGCATCATGGGCCGGTTTGGCTCTTTGCCATAATCCCGGTAGTCCTTTTTAGTTTTTTTTCTTTTTTCTTACTTTCTTTTCTTTTCTCTTTTCTTTCATTGTTGTGACTCTTTGAAATTTCTACATGGAATAGTTGGTTAATTAATCCTTTCTTAGTGGTGACACTGATAAACACGGCTACAACTTGGGAAGATCACACCCTGGTATTCGGACTCATCCCCTACTCTGACTCACAACCTCAGAGGAATTAGCTATCCTACTGACGCTAACCGACAGAATGCGTAACATATACATGTAGGTCTGGTGTCTAAGATCATATTTTGCTAATTTTCGGTCAAAATGTGCATGAAAAGCACGTTTTTCCCGACCCCCTGGGGGGGGGGGCACTTTGCCCCTGCCCCCTCCAGCAACATCTCTGGTTGTGATGACAAATGTTTGCCAAGAGCTCCCTGGGCTGAGTCCACGTAGGGGACGTAGGGGACGTAACCTCACCATGCACTTGCACAGAATCAAACGTTATACTGAGATCGAAATAGGCCGAAGTAGCATTCGTTCCAAGCTGGTACCCTGCAAGTGGCCAATGTATGGCTCATTTTGCCGAATTCTAGAATTTCGCTGTGAAAATATCATCTTTTCCTAATTTACACAGCAAAATGTGGGCGGGGATGCTTATGAATATGGAATACGTACTTGCTGTGTAAATAAGAATTCACTGCTTAGTTACACAGCATGCTGTGCAAATAGCACTGGCCTTATCACAACCAGAGATGTTGCTGGAGGGGGCAGGGGCAAAGTGCCCCCCCCCCCAGGGGGTCGGGAAAAACGTGCTTTTCATGCACATTTTGACCGAAAATTAGCAAAATATGATCTTAGACACCAGACCTGGCCTTATTTTTATGATATAAAATTTAGGCAAAATATCATTTATTACTTGCATTAAAATTCATTAACAACCTTTGCTTTTGAATCGCAAACACCAATATATACACAAATGAAACCGTACATGTATATGATGCCAAATTCATCTCCTAGTCTTAACCCTTTCACTGCCACTAGCCAGTGGTAATTTAATGAAAGGCTTTAAAAGGCTTAATTTAATGAAAGCTTTCAAAGCTGAGCGATAAAATCTAAAAAATCCCAAAATGTTACAGAAACCCTGTCACATACATGAAGGTGTGGTATGGTAAGGCCAAAAAAAAAATTCTGTTTCTGGTTTCATGATCAGAAGAAAACTGATGCGGCGATGCGATTTTTAAATTTTTTTACAAAAGTTTTTTATTTCATGAATGTATTTTTTAATGATTTCTCTGTTGGAGAGGGCTTTAAACATTTGTGACCCGCCACAGCAAAACTAGGCGCATGTCGCTCAGAAGGTGAGCCTCAACGAACTAAGATGACACCGGGAGAGAATGAAAAGAAATAGACTATTTCAGATTTCACAACAGACAGACAATAGTGAAACTGACAAACATTTGGTCTCAACCTGCCAAGCCAACGACCGACATGCGCCTGGCTTTGCTGTGACGGGTCACATTTGAAGTTGACACGGCGACTGTCTATTGTTGGAATATATCAATAGATGACAGTGTTCCTTAAAGGATTTTTACATGTTTTCACGCTAGACAAACTTGGCCGAGGCAGAGAAAGGGTTAATTAAGGTTCACTGGTACAACACATCACTGTTGAAGCCACTGATTTATCATTAAAATGCATTTAATAACAAAGGCGGAAATCAGCCATCAAAGGTATGTGATCAGACGGATAGTATTTGTTTGGGTAACCGCCAATCTCACGTGCCTCTCTCTGAGTGTGCAAGTCCAGTTTCGTCAGTAATTTGAGATTGGATTCCTCAATCAAATGATTGAGTTTATCATTGCTGCGGTTGTCTAACCCGGTAAAATTATGTTTCACGGAGTAGAACATGAAATCGACAATACACTCAACATTCCCGTGTTTTGTCGTGATTTCTTGCTCTGGTTTACCGTGACGGAGTGTTTCGTGCCCATAGACGGATACTAAATTCAAACAGTTCGATAGCACACCAGTTCCTAATGTGTTCGCTTTCATTGAGCAAACCGTCTCGTCCGTTGTCTCCGCACAAGCACCATCAGTCTCACTTGATGATTTTCTTCTTTCATGCCCCTTTTTATGTAACATGTGTCTTCTTGCAATTTCCTTCACATATTGACACTGATCAAAGATACCCATTCTAGGAGGCAGCGTTGATGGGAGTAAGGAGATAGGACAACCTCGTTGTGACTCCTTCTGCCATGATAAATCCTGGCCTGAGAATTGCTCTATATTCAAGTGCTTCCCGCAAACAAAGTCATACAAAGGACTACGAGGACACAAGTTAAAATCACCACAAAGGATAATTGGGTGATGCCCAGAGAAACCTGGTTTAGCTGCCACTTTGTCAATCTCCGCAAGAAGTACACATAACTGTGCCAACTTCACATCCCCGCGGCGAGGATTGAACAACAAATGGGTATTGGCAACGCAGAGCCTGGCATCAGTGTCTACTTGTTTTGAATGCTGCTGCTTTCTTGGGCTAACATATGGTAATCGTGGTTTCAGCAGTATGACCAGTCCAACGTTATCACGATCTAGGATACGGACTTTTGAATTAAAATACTCCACAGGTACACCAAGATCTAAAGTGAACTTTCTTTCCTTGAAGAATGTGGCACAGCCATCCACTTTTTCATGTGTCCTCTTCTTATACAAGCCTTGGTACCCTGAAATGATATTAAATAAACTTGTACTCATATATATCAACAAAACTTCAGTGAACAACTGAACTTCAGTGTCCTTAATAGAGAGGTGTCCGTTAAGGGAGGTTCAACTGCTGTATTGTAAAATAAAATTACCTAGACTTTTCATCTGAGGAACAAAGAAGTCGTAGTAGTGATCACCTTGAACCTCTTGCATACAGATTACCTGAAAAATGTTGAAGTCAAAAGTCACTGCATGGCAGGACCTAATCAATCGAAAACTGTGATGACGACAGATGTGCTTTGGTTTTGAAGACGTCTTCCTAATTGTAATCTCACAACTACTTTTCGTAGTCTCAGGAATTTGTACCACCCTTGGCTTACATTTCCTCTGGAGCATGGTTTTTGAAGTGCGAACCATCAGGATTTTTTGAGGAGGGGGGGGGGGTGATTTCAATGGCGGGAGGGGATGCTAACCAACTATTTTTTTACATGGCCTAATATCAGTATCCTGCTTCCTCAGTTGTTCAAGAAGATATTCTATATCTATATCATTACCGGCGTCGTAACCCTGTAGTTGGATTTTTGCCGGAGGTATGGAGTCCACGACAGGCTACTGTCCACCTGTGTGGGGTCTTTTACTTGCCCTGGCATAGACAATCAGGTACAAGGGACCACGGCTTTTAGTCCCATCCGACGGACCCTGCATTAATGTTTCACAACTTTTTGTACATGCCTTCGCCCGGAGTCGAACCCGCGCCGACCCATTGTACAGTTTGGTAGTCAAGCGCGCTAACCACTCGACCACCGGGCTTAGACTAGACTCAGTTGTTCAAGAAGATGTTCTACTTACGTCTGGATTGTAATGCTTGATATCATCAATCAGTTTCTTTCCCCTGAACTCCCAGGTCAGGAACTCTGGTTTACAATGTGAATACATGTAGGCATGCTCCTCCAGTAGGTCTTGAGCCAGGACATTGTATGACATGAGACTAAACTTCAGCCCATTTCCATGATCAGCTTTATCAGCCAAGGGAATCCAATGGCGCTTTACCCATTTTCTCCTCTCTGGAAAACCAATAAGTTTGGTATGAAAGGGACTGTTCATTTTTGTCAATTGAGGAATCCGAATTGTGATCATTGAGAAAATGGAGAAAGCTATGAAGCTGCAAATTGCAGCGATTATTCTGTACAGCACAACAAATAATCCCTGCAATGTGCAAGTGCATCGCTTCTTTCCGCTTTCCCAAGGATCACAACTCAGGTTCTTCAAGTGACGAAAATGAACAGCCCCTTTTCATGAACTTGTGACATCTTTCTAGTGAAAAATATTTGAATATCTTTTAAAACCGAACAGGATTAAAAATACCAACCATATCGCTTGGCAGGTTTTGACTTTTTGTAATCAGAGGAGTAGCTCTCATCACACGGTCTCTTTGGGCTGCGACGCTGATGAACTGATGCTGTTTGTTTCTCTCCATCACTGGGAGGATCTTGTTTCTTGTCCCTTGGCATAGGGGCTGAAATTGACAGACTTTGCACTCGGTCAATCAATTCCAATCCTGATCGTGACGGTTTCAAAAAGCCTGTGGTGTCTTGTTGGCGCGGGGGTAAAGAATTAGAGGACAGTTGTGTCATCCATCCAGTTTGTGTGTTTCTCCAGGATGTCTGTCTAGGCCATTGTGTCGGCGACAAACTACTCTGTATAAAGGGGCGGGTATACCGTGTCAACTGCCAGGTAAGGTGATTCATGAGATACAGAACATTCCATAGCCTGCTGACTTGGATTTGATGGATGGAGTTAGTAGACCACCTGCAAAACAAAATAATAAGTCACATCAAACAGAATGTAGCCTATAGTGACATAAGCAGCTTGTGTAATCAGTAATTAATTGGGAAAGGTAGTAGTGTAAGTAGGCCCCTAACTGGTAATTGGGAAAGACAACAATGCTGCTGTCATTATTAATTATAATTGAGAGGGGACCTGACTCTGGACTGAGTATAGAAGCATGGCGGAGGTAGGAGGTCACATTCACATTAGGCCTATAAATGACTAGAAATAGGCCTAGCCTAGGCCTAATCAGTTTGGGACTGAAATTGGGTGTCCTCAAATTCAACAGAGAGATACAGAGATACATTCATCAAGCTGTCCACAGGCCTAGCCTGCATGCAGCAACAGCATGTAGGCGCGTACATCATCATGCATAGCCATAGGCCTATGCTGCATGCAGGCAGGCCTTGCTGCTGTGCTGACATTTTCTATCTTTATTCGACCTTTTGTCGGGGTCAGTGCTTCAAAAATCAAGCACGAACTGATCAATTCTTAGTACAACTTCTGGCCAAAACAACAAGCTGCAATTTTCAACACATACAAACGGAGTTTTTCTAATGAAAGTTGCCAAAATTCGATCTCACTCTCTCCGAATGGGCGCAGACATCTTTGATTATTAGAGAGTGTCAGTAAGCTAATGGTTGCGTAAACCAGTTGGAACGGGAACGTCGCCGGAGTTTCGGCGGCAAAGGCCCGTCTGTATTGTTTCTCAGGGGATTGATAGTATCTCTGAATACGTAAGTATTGTTAGGAAGCCGGCATCTTTTATACATATAGGCCTAGATTAGATTAATACACCGGGAACCAGTCGACGGTGGAATCGTTATCGTAAGACGCGTAACCCCTCTACTAAAACTGTCGGGCTTCCCCATCCATCCCACAATGCATCAGCATTGTCAGTGTAGGTAATGGCGGCCGAATGCAGCGGAAAGGTGGAGGCAAAACGTCCGGTAAAAAGGGTGAAAAACAGGGCCGTGGAGGGGGCAGGGACCATCCATCGGTACATTATAGGAACTTACAAATCCTAGCATTCCCTCTTATTATTCTTTTCACAATTATTCGCGCCCTTGCCTTCCAAATCTGGGTTGTTTTGGTGTTCATTTATCGAAACCGACATCTGGCATTGCCATGCAAAATAGAGAAAGCATCTGTCACAACCACTGACGATTCCAAACATGACAAAGTTCAGCTCTCCGACGCCGTGTCACCTGGCCAAGGCCAAACGCAAGCTGATGACATGGCGTCTAGGAAAGGGGACTCAGGGACCGTGGTGCAGGATCCAGCTGTGGATTTACAGAAATATTACCACAGGCGAGCATTCGAACACATCTCCAAAGCTCTCAAGATTGATGAAGAAGACAAGGGTGAGTGAGCTATTCGATTTGCTACCAATTTCATGATTTAGGCCTAGGGGCCTAGGCCTACCATGAAGTCTGCAATGCTAGCGCGTGTTGCGGCTTAGGCCTATAGGCCTACCTTGGCCTAGGCCAATAATAAGCAGATAAGGAAGGAGATGGTTTCTGTTATGCTGGCTTCTTTGGTGGACTGACCACATTCTCTGCAAATCTCTGATGCATGTTTTTGAGGAGAAAAGTTTTCAGACAAAAAACTCAATTTGGCCTCCATGCAAGGTGGTATCAGGGCAATCTCCCCCCTCCCCCCTCGGACAACTGGCCCCCAGATAACTGCCGCCCGACAATTGCCCCTTTAGGACAACTGCCCCTGGACAACTACCACCCCCTGGACAATTGCCCCCCCCCCCACGGGCCCAGACAATTCCCCCTAGGACAATTGCCCCCATAGGACAATGGCTACCTGTCTGGGGGGCAGTTGTCCTACGGGGGTATTGCCCGGGGGGGGGGGCAGTTGTCCTAGGGGGAATTGTTGGGGGCAGTTGTCTGGGGGGGGGCAATTGTCCTAGAACATGTAGAACCTCCAAGGCAGACTGGGCCTAGGCCTACATGTATGACCCATGACCCTGGTCATTTCTCTTGTTCCGATAGCCATTGTTTTCTGACAAAGTGCACAATGTATAAGCCGTAGGCCTACTGTATATTTCTGTACCCTTCTTTTATTTTAGCAGGCCTTTTGATTACATGTATATTTTTGTGATTCTATATCTACATGTACGTGTAGGCCTGCTAGATAAATGAATACCTGACATGAAAATATTGTCATATTTTCACACAAGTCCCAGTTCATGATACAATGAATGTATTATTATCCTTATCCTAAGTTGTATTGATCAGACTCGCAGATAGCAGTTCCTGCCTCCTTGATATCATTTGGTGTGGCTGGCAGTGTTCTAAACTGATATGACATGTATGACTGAGAATGAGTCAGTAGTATTACCCTTTGTTGTTTACCACACGTGTACCACAGCATGGATTGTTCAATATTGTGCAGCATACACATTTGCAGTTGGATAAACACTGTTCTGAATCATACTGCATTCTCACCACATGTCATGTTGTGAGTTTTGTGTGGAAAAAAATCTGATAAAGTAAACCCAGCCATGCCAGCATGCCTGGTGAAGAAATAGCTATTCATATCTTACTTATTTCAAGTTTCAAATTGTTTGATATACTGGTACCTACGGTGGCCCATAGAGCTCATTGATGAAAAATATTTACATTTGCAATTTTTTTTTCAATTCGATAATTTTTTTCTTGGGGTTTGTAAAATTTTCAGAAGTTCCCACCGCGGTGATAATATTTCCACCGCGGTGATAATATTACCACCGCGGTGAAAATGATTTCCACCGCGGTGGGAATGTTTCCACCGCGGTGGAAAC
>NMRB01000939.1:65804-131932 GCA_002633025.1 Notospermus geniculatus | reverse complement strand
CCAAGAGGGTGATTATGTCATCCAGCCAGTAAGCAGATGGGTGTAATGTGCAAGATATTTTCTATGCCATCAAGTTTGCAAAGCATTGTATTTTGTACCTTTTCCTTTGGACGTATCGGCCTCCTGGGTCATGCCGCCACTGCATACTATGTATGTTATATCCCCACTCCATCCTTCACCAGGTTCTGTAAATTCCTGTCCATTAAATGGCACAGCCATCCATGAACCCGCAGGGGAACTCCATGCAGTGGATGAGGCAAAGTACTTTAAGCCAATAGCATGTGGAAAATGGCTTTTCAACATTTCCATTGTCACCACTCTACCACGAACTGGGATGCGTATTGCTTGGTCCCCTTGATCCCCAGAAACTTTAATGAACTCCATCCTGAAAATAAATGAAGCGGGTCATTTGTACATGACTAGTAGGAGCAAGTGGTAGAGCTGTATAAACTAGCTTGTGATCAGACCAGTAGTTTTAAATGACGTCAATCATGTCCATGGTCCTGTTGGTAAGTAAGTTGGATAGGTTCTTCATTTTCTTCTTGAACAGGTGTTCGATGCATTCTGTACCCCATATATATGATATGGTGTGTACCAAATTAATACATATCCCACAGAAATATAGTGAAAATCAGACCAGCAGTTATTGAGTTATAGCCATTTTTCTGTTTCAAGTTTCACATTTCGCCCCCTGGTGGCCAAACGAAGAATTAGATCGGACCGAATTTTTAACTGGGATGAGCTCTTGCCTAGGGGAACACATGTACAAAGTTTCAAGTTCATAGCTCCAGAACTTACAAAATGTGCCATCCAATGACAAAATTTCAGTCTTTGACCTCTGTGACCTTGAAAAGTAGGTCAAATTGAAAACCCGTATGTAGTTTTAAATGTATCCTCCCTAGATACACATACCATAAAAATTTGGTGAAAATCGGACCAGTGGTAATTGAATTATAGCCATTTTTCTGTTTTCACATTCCGCCCCCTAGTGACACAACTGAGAATCGGATCAGACCGAAATTTGTTGTGAGTCGTCCTCAGCCCAGAGGGTACATAGTTTCAGGTCCATCGGTCTAGCGATTACGAAACGTGCCGCGCTAACATACGCCGACGGACGCTACGTGATGATAATAGCTCACAAAGTGAGCTAAAAAGGTGTAGGCCTAAACACAGGCGTCTCATACACTACTGCACTGGTCAGTAAAGGAAGCCGAAGGGTCCAAAAATATGAGGGGTTCGAGTCTACACAGCCCCCAGAGTCAACACACGCCCCGAGTAACACACGCCTCGGAGAAAAAAGAAGCTGGCCATGATGGGGGTACCTCTATCATGCATCGACATGATGTACATGCTGTTGACAGGCTGTGTGCAGTGTGTACTGTAGGCCTATACCATGTATACATTATTGAACCGTGTACATTGCATGCAACACTCAGAATAATTACAAGATTCCAGATAATTCGTGCAAGCAAGTGTGCCGAATCATGTCACAAACATGCTATAGATGTTAATACAAAAGACGGATATATTTAGTTACCCTTAAGCACCTTTATCGTGTTTATCATGCGAAAAACGAAACACGCGCTGCAAGCCAGCGGAGGGGTTTTCCCGTGACGTCACTTTCGGTAGATCGGCCAATGAAATCCTTCATCACAATGTGGACGTTTCGTTCCTATAATTTACGATAGGGGGCGCAAAAAATTACCCATAATTCCGTTTACCCATATAAATATTTTTTATCACATAAATATTTTTTATCACACACATATTTTTTTCAATCGAACAAAAAAATCTTTCATCAAACATATAAATATTTTCATCAAACATATATTTACACTGTATTGAATATTGCAACGTTTCGCTTGCCATACCTATGATTACTGGTCCTGGTGTGTCAGCTATGTAAAATATTGGGTTTATCCAGGGACCGTCTCGATATTTACATGGGATCGTTATCTGGCCATATTGCTGTATTATAGTTCCGTTGTATGCTGTTAGTGTAACACTGCACTTTTGCGAATTCGTCGGTAGACCGTCCCGGCTCAAACAATCCGGGAACATGTTGCGATATGTCCGGAGGGGAAGTATGTTTCCTGCTGCCCCGGTGTCGGCTTTGCCGCGTAATTTAGCGCTTTTACTCTTGTGTTTGATTGTCATAGTTGCATATGCTTCAGTTCTGTGTCTGTTTTCACTCGTGGTGATTGCATCAAAGGTAAGGTCGTCAAACTGGTCCGTGACGTGGTCGACGGGCTCTTCGTCATATGATGATTCCTGAATCTCGTGCACCCGGCCTCTGCCTCTATCGTATCTATGGGGTGCACGGCTTCGGTAGGGCCGTCTGGACGGTCGTCGTCCTCTGTGAAATCCTCGGCCTCGTGACCTTCCACGACTACTGTCGTATCGGTTCGATGCGCTTGCGGTCTCCGATAATGATGATGAACGGCACACTTGGCCCCAGTGGCCAATCTTTTTGCATTTATTGCATTCATGATTTTTGGCAGGACAGTTTTCTCTGGAATGTGGCTGTCCGCCACAGTAGGAACATGTGGTGTCTTGATGACTGGCGCTGGCACCTTTTGTCTGGTTTCGTTGTTTCTGCTTGGACCTTTGCGTAACTTCAGCAACCTCGGCGGCGGCTCCAAATGATTGTAATTGCGATTTCGTAGCCTCTAAGGTTCTGGCAAAGTCGAGCACTGAATCTGAGGTTAATTTGGTTGGATCTTGATTTAGTATTTTCCTTCTGACGTCTTCGTGGGCGGTTCCCTTTATTATTTGATCTACTAGTTGGTCTTCCATGGCGTTGTTGTCGGCGAACTTACACTTCTGAGCTTGAACTTTTAGTTTCGTGACGAAAGAGTCAATGGATTCGGTTTTCGCCTGTACGATTTCTCGGAGTTGGAACCGTGCGAGCCTGTAATTCGACTTCGGCTCGAAATAAGCAAGGAAAGCGTCCCATACCTGTTCTGGGTTGTCTCGGTCCTCGGGTGGATCGAACTTAAGATTGTCAAATATTTCTACAGCTTGGGGACCCATCCACAGCAAGATATAGTTTACGATCTCTTTTGGCGTTTTCGTTGAATATGCGGGTGTTCCCAACATCAGTTGGCAATATCGTCGGAAGGTCTTGAAATGTTTAGCGAGGTCGGGCGTTTCCCAGTCAAACGAAGGGGGTTTTACTCCGGCCAGGTCATTGCCGGCGACGACGTACGTGGTCGTGGTGGTCGTGGCGGTTCCTGATGCTGCCGTTGTGACCATGATTGATGATTACACACTGTGTAAAGTTAATGTTGGTGGTTTCGAAAACACTGTTTTCGGAAGGATAAAGTTTACTTATCCGATTTAGAGAGCAATGTCCTTTGACATCCACTGCAGTTTTGTGACCTAGTTTCGTGATACGCCCCTTTGTCCTTTGTCTCCTCGTGGCTGCTTTGAAATGATGAATTGTCCTTTAAATCGATGGTGTAATCACAAATGAAATGAATATATCCCACTTCTGACACCATGTTTTATCCGTGGGTGTGATACGAGGAGAAATGTTGGAGATGGTATTGGATTATAGTCCATTTATTCTAGAGAGAATATAAGGTTGACTGGATCGCCATGATGTTACTTGCAGCCTGCTTCTACCTTGGCCTAATACCAAATATGGTTAACATGTGACATGATGGTACAATGTCTTTAGTATAGATGGCAGTAGCATAATACAACAACAGTCATCATCCTTACAGTACTCGGATTGTCCGACAACCGCACGACTTAAGCCGAGAGCAGATCGACCTTGCAACTGGAAGCAACTGAACGCAACAGTCACTGTCGATATGAGCGGACCGCGCACATCGACTATGACAGGTCATTGCAGCAACAAGTGGCACAATCCAGTCTTCAATCTGGAGTGTGCACATCGACCACAGGCAAGAACTAGAAGCAACGGTCGGAACGAGTAAAACATGAGCAACTGGCTGGAACTAGCGGCAACTAGCGCGCACATCGACCTGTTTGAGCAACTGATCAATTGCTGCTGTTTCCAGCCAGTTGCCCACCATTGCCGGAAACGCCATTGCCGGTAGTTGCTTCCAGTCGCCAGGTCGATCTGCTCTCGGCTTTAGCGCATCTGCAATGTAGGCCCTACATATCCTTGCCAGGTACATACTTAACGTTAATGCCATATTTCTGGAGTCTGATCAGCCAACGTTGAATTCTAGGTGGTGCTTGTGCAACGGGTTTCCTCCACAGTGACTCCAGGGGCTTATGATCACTTTCTACAACAACATTCGAGCACTCCGATAGCGCACTCTGACTCGTCGATGCAGGAAAGAACTTCACGCTTATTAGACACAAATTTGTGGATACGGAAACCGCCCTTTGCTGCAAGCTTTGGTACTTCACGAAGTAGCGACGTGGCTGCCGGAACTGAAGCTACAGATTTAATGAGGTCGTCCATGTACATGTCTCGAGACAGGGCTTCTGCTGTCGCAGGGCTGAACTCATTACCATGGTCCCTGACAGTTCGTTGTAGAGCATAGAGAGCACATGCAGGGGAATCAGTAGCACCAAAAATGTGAGACGTCATGGACCCGAACTCTTCAAATCAGCCTTCCAGAGAAACCAAAGTGAGTCCGAGTCCGCTGGTGGAACGCGCACCTGGTGATACATGGCTTCAATATCACCAACCACTGCTACCTCATAGAGCCGGAATCTTTGCTACACGCCAGACAGGCTGTTGAGCAAATCTGGACCACTTAGTAGTGCCTTGTTCAGGGAATGACTTCCAAAGGAGGCAGCAGCGTCAAACACGACGCACAACTTACCGTATTTTCGCGACTATAGGGCGCACCCGACTATAAGGCGCACCCCCTAATTTCACCCAAAATCTTTGACGAAATCCATACATAAGACGCACCGCCGTATAAGGCACAGTACCGTCAGTGAATGCTTCAGTGCATATTGTACACATACAATGTATGGCTGCTCAGTGTGCATTGACCGTTCGTGGTAACAACACCCAACATGATTGATAGGCCTAATTACAATTGTCAGACCCAAGCCACAGATAAGGCGCACCACCCTATAAGGCGCACCCCCAATTTTAGACCCCTCTTCAAGGAAAACGGCCACGCCTTATAGCCTGAAAATTACGGTACCTGGTTTGGGTGGATTCACCACGCCATGGTGGGGAATATACCAGGTTCTGGATGGCGTCTGGGACACCTCCTCGGGAGACATCTTCCTTGCATAACCCTTTTCGACATAGCTCATTAGGGTGGCATCGTATAGCTTGGCGTACTCGGGGTCCTTTTCCAACTTCTTGGTCAGTAACTCAAAACGACGTCGGGAAACTGGGAGGTTGTTGGGCAGACTGCCGTGTGGATCTCTCCACAACATCCCAACTTCGTAGTGGCCATCTTCATTCTGTGATGTGGTCTCAAGTTGGGCCGCGGCTCTCCAATCCTCAATGGACATTGGTCTGATGTCATCATGTGTCACTCCAAAGGACTCGGTAGACCAGAACCTTGCCAACTGTTCATCCAATGATGGGTGGCTCAAAGTCGGTCCTTCGGAAAGGTTGTTGACTGCAGCGCACTTACTTGCATTGGGAGCTTCTTCCACACCCATCAGTGACCATCCCAGGACCGTCCGCACTGCTAGGGGCTGACCGGACTGTCCACGGCGGGCTGCCATCTGTATGTGGGCATCCGGGTTGTCCACACCAACCAGGATTTTGACATCGCTAGGCTCAATTTTAGCTGGAATTCCTATGTCTTGACAATGCACCCATTCTGGATCGATGGTCTGCGTTGAGCATTGAAAGGCTGCAATGTCTAAAGTACAAGCTCCACTGATGGGAAGCGAATTGTCAGTACTGGGGTCTTGTGATCGAAGTGTGAAATTGACGGTGCGTGACTTCATGACTGCACTCGAGTTCATGGTGTTTATAGTGATGTTCTCCAATTTTCCTCTAAGTCCCAAGTCTTTCGCTAGGGATTCATGAACAATAGTAAGGGCACTGGCAGAATCTAAGAGTGCAATTGTACGTAAAAAAATTGTTAAAATACGCAAACTCAATCAATTCATATATTGTACCCAAAAGTTTGGCAAAATACCCAAACTTTTGTAGAAAAATACCCAGAAATTTGTTGGGGGGTAAGCAGCACTGTATATTTATGCATACGGTAGTTACAGTTTTCAGATAATCTACGCAATTCCGTCACAAACTGATCTACAGATTTATCTGCACCTTGTTTTCTATGCAGGAACACATGCCTTCGTATGTTTCGTTTTTGAGCGGGTTGCAATAGTCTGCCAAGACTTTAATTCTAAAATACCTTGGTATCTCGTGCATATGTTTCAAATGGATAATGCATTAGCCTCATTCTGAATGCAGTGGGTCTGGGTGACACAACCAAGACCCTCGCTCTGTTTCCACAATGGCGTCTGGCGTCCAACATTTCTCGCTTTGAACATTCAGCGAGGTAGTGCAGCGAATGTCGGCCAGGTGGATGAAACTTTCCCAAAACTATGTACAGCTTGTGTTCGTCTCCTTCGTGGTCGTATTGAATTTGTTGTATACTGCTGGGCCTTCACTGCCCACCGTGTTGAGGAGCACCATTACCTTTCTTTTATCGGGCTTTTCATCGAGTGCTGAAGCGGCCAAGAATATATCGAATTTCTGCCGAAACCGTTTCCAGTGTTTGGCGACATTCCCTTGGAGCTTAAGCTCCGACGGTCTATGAAAATTGTTCATTGTTGGCGTGAATTTGTCGAATTTCTGACACCATATAAAAAGGAAATGACAATTGTTGGGCGTATATGGTACTACCGTTTAAAGTCTGGCAACATCTATCTTCGACCTAATGGAATGCGGAAGTCATGTAATGTGACAGAGCTTTGCGGTTTATAATCATGCCTGCCGATCACTTGTGGTCGTTCCCCGATTGTTTGCGTTGTCCACCGGTCATTCAATAGCCGCGTGTGATTAAAGGTCCGTGGAGAATCCAACGATCAATTTCCTAGCTTCCGCATTCCATTAGGTCAAAGATAGATGTTGCCAGACTTTAATAGCAGAGCATAAAATCTACATTGGTACGAAACACTACGAGCAGGTGGCAGCACCTTACAATAATGATTACTGATATTGTTACAGTTATTATAGAACGACGAGGATCCATAGCCATGACATAATATCTAAGTATGTTTTGATTTGGTCTGTAAAATATAGCCAGAATTACTCAGTTTTGGCTGTGTCGTTTTTAGCTGAACAGATGAGCTTTACACGACTGTTTGAAGAGGATTTTATTCTCAATTTTAATGAGCTGTGAGGTCCCATGCGCTGCTGACACAAAGCGGTAACAACTGGTAATAATCATTCCGTCAAACGCTACCGGTAGGCCCTTCCTCTTTAGAATGAACTTACAATAGGCTGTAATCCATGTGTACGCCCATATCAAAGTTTCATGCCATTTTTTAGCCCGCTTGGCCCATAGGCCAAAGGGCTTATGTTGTGCTTGGTGCCTTTAGTGGTGGTCTGTCGTGGGTGCGTCCGTAAACGTCCAGCCCACTTTAGCGAGCTGGGGTGGTTATTCTATTGAATTTTATTGCGTCTTTTATCTAATCACTGTTTACGATTATGCATAGTGGCATTGACTAGGCCTTGGATAGAAGGGCATGATCTTGATTGCCTATTAAAAATCGATCATCCCGGGTCGATCACTTTTCATGAAAGCAAGGGTCGTTTGATGCATAAATGCATTGATGCACGGCCAATGTTTCCTTTTCAGGAATGATCAGAGCTGATTACCTCTACTCAATCAATTCAGAATAGGCCTGTCAATGTCACATTAGGCCTACTAGCGTCAGTTCAATTGAAATTTAAAGCGAATGGTCATTTGGCCTACTGTGTTTGTGAACCAATCAGAACACAGCTTGTATTACAGATTATTAATGTACAGCCATGTGACCATGATAGTAATGAAGTGGGCTGGTTGACCAAAGTGATGTTACAAATCCGATTGTACAGTAGTTATTGCGCATTGAGGCCTTCAGACACAAGTTGCGGCCGAACCGGCACAGCGAAAGCGATATGAGACCGCTTCGCGAAGTTATTTTGCTGGAGCGGTTTGAAACCTTGACAAGACAACAGACAACTGCAGTCTGAATGGCTAATAGGCTTTAAGGTGTTATATCACTTTCAGGTTGGTTTCAAACCGATAAGACCGTAGTGTGAACACAAGCCTTGGTTACACCGGTCTGAAAAAGCCCGGACTTTTCGAAGCCCGGGTCTGAAATAAGCCCGGGCTTTTTTAGCATGTCCGCGGCATGTATGGGTTTTAAAAGCCCGGGCTTTATTTAGACACGGCGATTCATAGGTGTAAACGCAAAAAGCCCGTGCTGAGCCCGGACTTTTATGTACCGTAGTGTAAACAAGGTTAGAGCTTAAGGGCCGTATGCACGGGTCAGACTTTAGCCTAAAGTATAGCTTAAGTTAGACTTTCTCTTTGCTTGAAGCATTGAGAAAAGTCAGACTTTAATGAAAGTGTGGCTGAAGTCCGACCCGTGCATACGGCCCTTAGTGTCATAGGTAACCAAGGGGTAATGAACCCTTGATGATTCAGAATGCAAGCAGCACTGATTGACTTGAAGATAACGTCATCACTGCGGTCAACATGCAGATGGCGAAAATAATATCAAGACTCGAATTCTTTGATAAAAATATTTATTCAGCATGATTTTCGTTACATATACTGAAACAGCAAAATGAATATTTGGTTACGACATTCACAACATGTACAGCAGTACTGATTGTCAACGAGAGAAAAACCATTTAAAGAGGAGTTTACCCTTGATCGTTTGTTAAACAGTTGGGGAATTTGACTCATTTAGTGCAAGTGGTAGGCTACTATGGGAGCTAGAATACACCACGAGTCGACACAGACATCTCAATGTTTACCAGACTTATGTACCATTTCATTTACTGTTTACCATTTCACTGTTTAACAGACTGTTTACCTTAAAATCTGATGTCTTAGCCCATTTGTTAGCTGCCCCAGCAAAAGCAGACGCTTGTCGCAAGTGATCAACTTTGGTCATCAGTTTATTCAACTATTATCACTGCTGTCCACTACTATTATAGACCTGCATCAATGTACTCAGCTTTTTTCCTGTAAGTCCGTGAACCCTTTCTTCGGTTGCGATGAGCGCCTACTTTTGGTGGAGCAGGCCACATTTGTGCAGGCAGGATTCTTGTAACGGAAGATTCCTGAGCTACTAAACAATCTTTGGAGCTCTAAACACCCCTTATTATCGTACCTGAAGTGTAAAGTGGTGTTGTACTTACAATCTTTTTGAACTTGAAGGTATTCCTTGTGCAAAAGGGGCAAATATTTGGTGTTATTCATATGTAATTAGTTCTGAGACATGTACTCTGTCTTAATCGGCAAGTAACATGTCTAAAATACCTGTAACAATACTCCAAAGTAGATAGAGTACAAATACTTTGATTAATAAGCTACTTGAACTTGTAGAAATTATTTTTAATAAACTTGCAAAGTTGTTACCAAGTAAATTCGTTTAGTTTTTGCAAACAAGGGTTATTCGCGTGCGCTCATGCGGAACTGGAAAAAAATGTTATTTTTTAGCGAACAGGGGCTATTACGGTTCCGCATGAGCGCACGCGAATAACCCTTGAAAAGTGCCACTTTTTAGCGAACAGGGGCTATTACGGTTCCGCATGAGCGCACGCGAATAACCCTTAAAAAGTGCCACTTTTTAGCGAACAGGGGTTATTACGGTTCCGCATGAGCACACGCGAATAACCCTTAAAAAGTGCCACTTTTTAGCGAACAGGGGTTATTACGGTTCCGCATGAGCGCACGCGAATAATCCTTGAAAATTGCAAATTTTTAGTAACAGGGGTTATTACGGTTCCGCATGAGCGCACACTAATAACTCCGGGCCTGAAAATGGTGATTTTTTACCGTTCCGCATGAGCGCACGCTAACAACACTGTCTCCTGAAGTCATTTTTAGCTTCTTTCTTCAACAGATGAAGGAATTTATTAACTTTACCTCGTTACAAGTTGCCACCAACTGAAAGGACTGCGTTAAAGGTACAGGCAATTTAGCTCATTACAAGTTATCATAAACTGAACAGATTGTTATAAAGATGGTTTTTGAATCCAATTTGATACTGCATGAGGCTTCTATGAAGACATCCTTTCCTAAGTGATGAATATCTACCAGATATCCAACATTAGATAGATATCTATGTTAAAGATTTGACAGATATTTAAAACTTAGCAAGATACCCTGTTTTCTTTGCAGGTTTCTTCAGCATTAACACACCTTGACAGAGATAATATGTGACCTGTCACCACAAAACGAGTACTAAGTCGCTCTGAAGTTGGCAGGTTGATACCAAAGTTTTACCTAGGCATATTGTATGTCTTTTGTAAAATCTGAGTAATTACATTTCTTCCTTTATCTATTGGAGTTATTTTATTTTACATGTAGTTCACATCTTGTGCGACTTAATATAGGTACCTGATTTGATGTGACGGGTCACATATAGAGTTCAGAGATTGTCCGACTAATGGTAACACTAACGATAACATTTTTTTAACATTGCAAATGTACATCAGCGATAGCATTAGTGTTATCGTTAACGAAGCGATTGCGTTAACTCTTAATTATCGCACAGATAAATTAACAGTTAATCAAGTACAGCATTTTCTCCAAATCTAATAATTACATTTCAATCAGGAAATAGCTTTGTATTGCAGACTTCACCAGGATTATAGTACGTTTAAGTCATCTGGAGCTCGATGGGAGGACCTTCGGTTGTCAGGCAGACCTTGGTATTGTTAGTGAAGTCTGGCTATTGACATGCGTTTTATTGACAGGACACTTCCAGCCAATCCCATGCCTGTGCCTGTGTTCAATTTCAAATCAAGGTCTAGTTGTATGTTCAATTTCAAACCAAGGTTCAGCTGGTTAGAAAACAATGTACGTTGGACCGTTTAGAGTAAACCCTAAGTTCATTGTGGTCTGGTTACTAAGGGTTTGATTGACATACGCCCATCGAGCTCCAGATGACTTAAACGTATTATAGTACTTTACCTATAGATGAAAAAAATTCAGTACAGGTACTAATGCATTCTGAGACATACGGCATTGAAGAAAATTCTGAGAGCATACAGGTAATGCAAATAGGGGTGGGAAATGGAAGAATTCACCAGATTCAAAGAAAATGCCAAACTCGTTTAGCAATCGAATCAAGAGGTTACAACATACATCATACAACATTTCAGTAAATGGACATGCCTGATCTTGTTCAACAGAAATTAATTCTCGTTCAACAGAAATTAATTCTAATTCAACAGGAATTTATTCTCGTTCAACAGAAATTAATTCTTGTTGAACAGAAATTAATTCTTGTTGAACAGACCATGCAGTGAGGCAAACAACTGCTCACAGTTGAGATACCCATAGACAGCCATTTATGCAGATGAATTTGAGTTGGTCTGGCAGCAGAACATTTTACAACAAACTTCGTATTCCAACAACTGCAGAGGAGTTAGAGTAACCTGAAACTGTGTGTGATACAGAAGTTGACGGTAAAATTCACCACAGAAAACCTCGTAAGATGGTCTGAGTTGCAATTCAGTGTTCCAGCTGTAAGACCAGGGTCCATATTCATAAAACTACTTAAGTCTAAGTATGACACTAATGGCCGTATGCACGGGTTGAACTTTAGCCTAAAGTATAGCTTAAGTTAGACTTTCTCTTTGCTTGAAGCATTGAAAAAAGTCAGACTTTTAATGAAAGTGTGGCTGAAGTCCGACCCGTGCATACGGCCCTTATCCTTTGTTCAACACAAAAGATAAGTATGACACTTTGACTTAAGTGTCTTTATGAATATGGACCCTGAACTCTTCAATATAAATGGCCAGTTCAAAGACCCGTGTCCTGATTAGAGAGGTGTCTATTCTGAGGAGCATCCATAAAAGGAGTTTCTACAGTTTCTTTCATAACAGAAATATCCTGCCAAAGTTGACTGATGCACTCAATAGCACATACACTACAAACAAAATCCAGAGTGACACTTACATGTGATGTTCGTTAAACTGACCAGATGGATATTTTGTACACTAAATACAAGACGTTTTCTTATAAAAGAAGAAAACATACAACAGGAAGAATAGCACCTTGGTGACAAGAAAGAAGACATGCAGGCAAAATAAATTCTGTTTTTTTATCTCTAGACGCTGCTCCATGTTAGACTGCAGTTGGGAGAGATCCAAAAATTAATTGTTGTTCAACATAAATTAATTGTTGTTCAACATAAATCAAATGTTGTTCAACATAAATTAAATGTTGTTCAACATAAATTAATTGTTGTTCATCAGAAATTCATTCTTGTTCAACAGAAATTAATTCTTGTTCAACAGAAATTAATTCTTGTTCAACAGAAATTAATTCTTGTTCAACAGAAATTAATTCTTCAACCAAAATTAATTTTTGTTCAACAGAAATTAATTCTCGTTCAACAGAAATTAATTATTTTTCAACAGATATTAATTCTCGTTCAACAGAAATTAATTCTCGTTCAACAGAAATTAATTCTTGTTCAACAGAAATTAATTCTTGTTCAAAAGAAATTTAATTCTTGTTGAACAGAAACTAATACTTGTTCAACAGAAATTAACTGTTGTTCAGCAGAAATTAATTGTTAATCAACTCAGTGAAAACTTCATTAGAGGAACATTCCAGCTTAGAGGGTGGCAGGTAATTTATTTTGCCTCCATATCTGACAAAGGAAATTCACAGTTTCCTTAACAACAAGGCCTTTGGTTTATATATAGTAAATAAAAATACACAGTACCCCATATTTTGTATAAAAATAAGTTAAAACCACACTTTCATGAGAAAATACACATTTTTAAAAAAATGATTGCCCACAAAAGATATAGAAGACTGGAATCAACAGCAGAAATATGACATTTACGCCAGCTATTCTCGGAGACTAACCAAGCATCAACACGAGGAAGGAGACTGGCCCTACTTACTGTCTGTTTTCACTATTTCTATGCCTCTGATCAACCTCGTTCCCAGGGGTCATTCGCTTTCTTACAATATGGTGGACGCTTCACCAACTCCTGGAATCAGCTTTGGGTTTAAACCGGGGTCTTTGGTCTAAGTATAGGTGGCAGCACGAGTCAAAATAATTAATCTAAAATGCTTATTTGTGCTTTTTTAAATCCTTTACAAAAAATCTTCAAACCTTGATATAGGTAACCTTTTGATTTGATCCAAAATATTCTGAAAATTTGTTTGGGTATATTCTTGGGTATATTTGACGGTTTCCCCTCAACCAATCAAATGCAGTAAACCCAAAGCTGATTCCAGGGGTTAGTGAAGCGCCGCCATATTGTCAGAAAGCGAATGACCCCTGGGAACGAGGTTGGCCTCTGATCACATGAACTCTGCGCTTGGTTCCTCATTTCACCAATAGAAGGGTGATTGTCCCAAGAGCAGCCAATGAAAGAGGCACAGAGGTTTTCACTAAGCAAAAGAGCAATCAAAGTTCTACACCCAATCGACACATATTTCATCGTCTGCTTTTCACCCAATCATGTGATTATTGGCAACAAGCGCTAAAGTCTGGCAACATCTATCTTCGACCTAAAGAAATGCGGAAGTCATGTAATGTGACAGAGCTTTGCGGATTATAATCATGCCTGTCGATCACTTGTGGTCGTTCCCCGATTGTTCGCGTTGTCCGCCGGTCATTCAATAGCTGCGGTCCGTGGAAAATCCAACGATCAATTTCCTAGCTTCCGCATTCCATTAGGTCAAAGATAGATGTTGCCAGACTTTACCTGTCTCAGGATATTACCCAACCGAGATTGGAAACCGATCGGATAAACTCAGAGAGAGCAGGCCAACATTATACCTTATTACCACATGAAACCACTACCTTAAAGGGGCCCTATAGGCAGCTAGCTATTAGGCTCATCTCAGTGCAGTCACTCCATCACAGGTGGCGCTAGCAACTGACAATCTACGGATTTTGGTTCAAATGTTGATGTTAAGTGCATTCTACTTGCAATACATGTCAGAGTTAGATGTGACCTGGCAAAACAAGTCGCATGTCGCTCCTACCTTGGCAGGTTGAGATCAAATGTTTGTCAGTTTCACTATTGTCTGCCTATTGACAGGGTTCCCGCGGCTCTTGAAAACCATTGAAAATCTTTGAATTTTAGAAGAGTGTTTTCCATGTCTGGAAAGTCATGGAATTATGTGATTTGCTAATAAAGTCTGTGAAAACCATGGAATTTTGACTTTTTGTGTATAAAAAAACTGATTGCCCTTATTTTTGTGCCAGTAGCTAAAAAACTTCCCCGACTCCCGGCTGCTCGCGGCCTCCAGCGGCCGCCTGACGGCAACGTGCTTCCCACGCCTCATGCATCAACCGTTCCAAATAAGAGAATACATAGCTAGGCATCCTCATCACCAAAACCGTTCGACTAAAACATGTCTTGGAATTTGAAAATTTTTGCCTTGGAAAATCATTGAAATATCATGGAATTTTAGTCAGGAAAATGTGCAGGAACCCTGATTGAGAAATCTGACAGAATCTATTTCTTCCATTCTCTCCTTGTGTCATCTCAGTTCGTTAAGGCTCACCTTCTGAGTGACATGCCACTCTTTTTTCCAGAGCGAGTCACAGATTCTCACGCCACCCGATCGGCATGATGAACGCATCAAAATGCCATGAGGAGGCTGCCTGTAGGGTCCTTTAAGACTAGACCATTCTGAGATGAGTTCCGTCGCTTCTGAACTTTGAAACGGAAAAGAAAATGCTGGATTTTGAAGATGAGTAAAAAGATGCCAAGATTGAGCAAAATGACTGTTGAATACTTCAGTAATAAAGGTCACCTTACTAAGCACATTACATATTTATGTTCGTGTAAGTTAGTTCATGAACAATTCAACAAGTGCAGGCTATGATTCTAGCGGTGAATATGTGTCACAGATGAGATGCACTCATATAATAAATCCAGGAAAAAATTGCCTCTTCTATTCCCGAACCCTTACATTGCCGAACTTCATCAAGCTTGAGAGACCTGATCCCAGCAACATACATGTAGGTATTCATTGGAAAGCTCTCAGTGAGCACTTTCCAATGATAAGCTACAGTACAGGTCACAATTGACATCCCTACGGCTTCGCGTAAGTTACTCGTAAGTTACACACACTTATGCGTAACTCACGGCTTTGGTTTCGCGTAACTCACTGCGTAACTCGCCTCATAAATCACTGAGTAGCTAGCAAAATTCGCGTAACTCACCTCGTAAGTTACGCGTAACATAGCTCGTGAGTTGTTGCGTAAGTTACGCGTAACTTACACGAATTGTGACCTGTACTGTACATGACATGGTTTCTGTATAAACTCAGAACTCGCTCGGAATATTGCGGTATTTTTGTTTAAAAGGGCCACTCGTAGTGAAAGGGTTAACTAGGCCTTCAGCAATTCACAACAAAATTGAGTTTCTTGCTGTGGGAGATACAATTGAATTGGAAGTATCTGAGGGGACGTGGGAAGTGAAAACAGAACCTCAAGGGTCCAGATTTTTTGGTTGAGCAGTTTTCAAATACCTTGTACTGCGACATCCCAAGAAACATAGCGGATGCTGGTCGCATGCTGTTCCGCTAAAGCATATGATGTGGTCATGTGACAGCTGCTAAGCCAATCAAATATGACGATTTTCCTGAGCCAAAGAGCAATGAACCAATCACATCAGTTGAATGATTTGGCTCCTTCTCCATCCGTCTGCTTAAATTTTACACCTCGGAAATGGTATGTTGAATACACTTCACATCTAAACATCTAGGGTTATAATAAATAACATGTATAACGCGCCACTTAATGCACTACAGCTAGGCACAACACAAATATACAATCTGACAAACCCTAAACTGATGACTCCTTCTTCCTAAAACGGGACCACGTTTGCTCACTTAAGGTAGGCAGATTTGTAGGGGGTGTTAGCATAAAGGAATCAACCATAAAGGTTTAACTGCGAACGATGAGCTTACTGAGGGATACACTTCCTGTGTTGCCACCAGATGTCTCTCACTGCCTTTTATGGTTTATTCCTTTATGGTGTTAGTGATGAGTGCCCCCTCCAGAAGATCGTTGAAATAAGAAAACGAAATTTCCAAACTTGGATACCCATGACTTGAACACCAGGGTCAGCAGAGGTGGATCCAGGATTTGGGAAAAGAGGGGGTGCCCTGTGCTAGGAACATTGAAATTTGCGCTAAATTCCTGAATTTTACGGTCGATTTTACAGATTTGCCGGCCAAAAGGGAAGGCATGCACCCGGGGCGCCCCCCTCTTGATCCGCGCCTGGTCAGGGCAGTTTCTTAATCTGCCAGTAAAATTACATGTACAAGCAATTCATGATGAATAACTTTCTTAAGCCTAGCGTACATCGACCTTGCGACTGGAAGCAACTACCGGTAATGGTGTTTGTGGCAATGGCTGGCGACTACCTGGAAACAGCAGCAACTGATCAGATGCTCAAACAGGCCGATGTACGCGCACCAGCAACGCTATTGCCGACTGTTGCCGCTAGTTCCAGCCAGTTGCTCATGCTCTACTCGTTGCCGACCGTTGCTTCTAGTTGTCTTCAGTCGCTTCCGATGTACGCACGCTAGCAATGAATTTCCTTTGTTTGTGGAGCAGACCTGGTCATGTCACAGAATCCGGAGTGGTCCAATCGGAAGACATCCAGATTGAAGACTGGATTGTGCCACTTGTTGCCGCAATGACCTGTCGTAACTGATGTGCGCGGAATGCGTACATCGATAGCGACTGTTGCGTTCAGTTGCTTCCAGTCGCAAGGCCGATGTACGCTTAGCCTTAAAGCCAAAAGATTAACACAACTTGTTCACTCATAAGCGAAGACACAGGTTCTTCATGCTTTAGACAACACTTCTTCTTCATTTTTTGCTACAAATTTCATCCACAGTAGACTGTAAAGAATTTTAAAAGGAGCCATCAACTTAAGGTAAGGCAGAATCTACAATCAGCAGTTACATGAGATAAATTTGACAACGCCCAGGTCGCATCTGATAAGGCAAAATATAACGAACCTGTACACTCTTCTTTCTAATTTCTAATCAATTGCACAAACTTATATTCACAGGGTACAATAATTGCCCAATTTGAGTATCGGTACCGTAAGGCCACTCAAAATTTCAAATTTCAATATCATTCACATCATCATTGTCAAAATCACACTTCCAATATCAGTACAAGATATACATTAATAACAATACATATATACTGTATAACACTTACAATAATTACATAACTTAGGCTTCTCTATAAGAGTTATGACTGTTTTACAAAACATTCTCGCCTCGTCCAAATCTGCATCGCAGAATTCAAAATACAGGTGTGAAAAACAAAGGCATGACAGGGTTATATCTAGGCCATTTTAGAGAGGTGCTGCGCCATGCCGCTAAAGGGGGCGCCACTGTGCCCTCTTTACCCCCAGCGCACCGTGCCCCTAAAAAAATTTTAAGCTCCCATTGCCTGCAGACCCTTTGTCATGGTCCCTTTTCGTCATATCACCTTAGAAACTGGCTTAAATTGCCTGATGACTGGAGTTATAGAGACCTTTTTACTGGCAAGCTTCTCAAATTCCGTTAGGCCTAGTAGAAATGTCGCGAATGAAAAGGTGCCCTTTTCTACCCTTTTTCACCGTCCCTTTCGGTCATATCACCTCAGAAACTGGCTTAAATTGGCTACTGACTGGAATTATAGACCTTTTTATTGGCAAGCTTCTCAAATTCTGTTAGTAGAAATGTTTTGAGGCACCTTTTCTAGGTTGAAGTGCCCTTTTTACAAAGTTTGCACCGTGCCAATCTGAAATCCTAGATATAACACTGCATGACTTTTTACGATGTTAGGCATGTTAGGGTCTTGAAAAGTAGCAATACATGTACCGGGTACATGTATCTGCAGGTACGTTCTAATATTTGCTATGGCAATTCGTCATTGTTTCCTAACAGCTTTACACTGAGACCAATGACACAAACAACTGCTCAGAGTTGAGCCACTTGCTGACAAAAACTCAAGTGAAGTGATTATTCAGAACGCCATGAATCTGTTGAAAATATGTGAGCTGCTCTACCAAAAGTAGGCGCTTGTCGCAAGTGATCATCATACATCATTCAGTTTAGAGGAGCAGCATGGTCTAGTGGTTAGCGAGACGGACTCCTGATCAGAGGGTCCTGGGTCCGATTCCCATTCCTGACCAATAATGAAACTGTCCAGGGACCATGTGCTCACCTGGGTGTAAATGTGCCAGAAGAATGATGACCTGGCCTCATAGCTGCAAAACATGCCACCTTGAGCGACTGACGGACAAACAGACACCAGACAATACCTAATGACCAATTTGCTACTTGGGCATTACGCCACACCTATTGGAGGCGGGCATTACGCTACGCCTCCTATTGGAGGCGGGCATATAAAAAGTTGAAAATCAGAGAGGAAGAGCTTGGGAGGGGAGGGGGATTTTTCCCTTTCTCTGCCCTCTAACAACAAGTATACTTTAATTATGAACATAAAAAATATGCAATCGAAAAAATCAGGCCAAAAATTTGACCTCGGTGGAGCAACTAATGGCTCTTGACTATGACCAAATTTTGTGCATGTCAAATGTGAGGAAGTATTTCTTCTGCAGTTCGTCTAAGGCACTGGAACATTGTCCTGGGGCTATCCCATTAAACTTATCCGTGAGTCCGCCCTAAACCCAGAAGGCGTGAGAAGTGTTTGGAGCCAACATCTCGACGCTACCAACGCCATGCACTCCGTGCACTCCGCGGCTATAAGCAACTTGTGCTAGGACCTGCTTGGTAGAAGCATTGGGAGTATCAACAGATACACATGGATCTGTATTGTTTTTAACACAGTTCCATGTCCCAGTCCCTATCCAATTCCACCCCTCACCTGGTTTCCTCATTGGGGTCATGATTGATATCCATGTGTAGCAACACATGTATATCAGGAGGGAGCTTTGAATGATGACTGAATGAGTTACTTCACCTACTCAAACCTCGCTGAAACTTCCAATGATGAAAGGTCTCTCTATTATATTTTCAATGCACCCCAAAAGGACTTACATCAATTATGAAATATAATCGAAAGACCTGAACTCATCATTGCAAGCTTCCTCCTATATCAAGCCGATTTCACCAGGCTGCCTACCGTCTTAGGTATCCACTCTACGGCCCGAAGGAAGTTTCTGACAATGCCCAAAATGCCCAAGCCTCTCCACAGACTAACTGACGTACCTGTAGCCAGGGAGAAGAAATCTCCCCACCTTTGAACATTTTAGCTTTCTGGAACTGAGCTCTGTCGTTTATCGTTGGATTGCCTATATGAAATGGTCCATGGACCATGTGCCCACCCGTTTGGACATAATAGTGAAATGACAGAGTGAGGTACATGTCAGTTATGAGCAATCTGGATCAAGTCATTCCCAAATTGCAGGACTTCAATGACTTTTGGGTTATGCCACCTGGTGGCCATATTGGATGTCCGATCGGGCCAAAACTTCACATGCATCTAGAGGGAGCCACATTACACATTTGAGCGATCTGGGGCAGGTCGTTCCTGAGTTATAGCACTATGTATAGCAGAAACGAACATTTTAGCTATTGTCCTGCAAGGCCATTAACCCTTTCCTCGGTTGCAACAAGTGCCTACTTTTGCTAGAGCAGGTCACATAATTGTTCCATAAACCTTCCGCAGAAAATGTGATGACTGCACATCAAAATGGTTTTGATGCCTGCTAAACACAACATATAATGATATCACCGCTACTTTTCAAGCCCAAATTCATTTCAAGCCTGGCTACCCCACATCGCTAGTACTTAGCCTGGGGATAGAACTTTTACTTGTTCTAGATAAGCACATTAGCATTGGATAAACCAAAATAAGATTGTCATACGATTCTTTCGGATCAAGTACATCCTAAAGGAATTTTCCTTCTCAAACTCCCCTAACCATTGTGTGAACTTCCAACATCTGCATTTTTTTTTAATACACACGTAATGAGGCAGCAAAGTGAAAAAGAAATCCATGAAAATAGCATCATCCATAAATTTTATCCACAAATAAATACCCCGTTTGGAAAACAGAGGTATGTCTGAGAAAGCTATCTCTCTCAATACAAGTTCAGTTGATGTAAACTTGGAAATTTTCATAGGCATTTCACTGGACAAACTTGGAAATTTGCATGGGATAACTTGGAAATTTGCATGGGATAACTTGGAAATTTGCATGGGATAACTTGGAAATTTTCATGGGATAACTTGGAAATTTTCAACGGCAAACTTGGACATTTTCAATTCACAGGGCAAACATGGACATCTTCAGCTAAGATGGATATTTTCATGTGCCCTTCACAATAGGAGCAGTCAGCCGCACGTATTGCCAAAAGATGGCAGCACAGTTCCAGTGGACCAATACAAAAGAAACTTCTCTTGATTGGTGCTCAATCAAGAATGAATGGGTCCGCTATATGCATTGAATAGGGCCGTAGTGACACCTATTGGTCAACTCGCTGACAACTCCTTTTGAGACCATAACAAATACAGGGTCTTTGCAGGGAAATCACCAACGCACTCACTGACATAGATCGAAAAATCTAGGCCAATATCTGACTTAACTCATAACTCGAGTTGTAAACCAGTGAAAATTTCATAGTTTACACAACGAATACCAAGGCCCGTATTCACAAAGGGTGATCATCGTGCGATTAAGACTTAGATGCCTGTAACTTCATCAAATGCATGGTGTAAGTGTGTGCATTTGGTAACGTTACATGCGTGTAAGTCTTAGTCACGCGATGATCACCCTTTGTGAATAAGGCCCCCAAGTGTTTTCACAACACCTGACCATACGATGAGGTGTCATCTTAAACCTGAGATCAGTATAAAGAGTTCACGAAGATTGCCGCGGCGCACTAAGCACATTTTTGTCGTTTCTTTAAGTTTTGCAAAAGTTCCTTCAGCAGCGGAAAATTAGCACGATGACAGTTCAATTCTTCAAGCGACACTTCGCCATTAAGGAAACGTAACATGTTGACTTTATCCGTCCCGTTCAAAATGGCTGCCAACTCGGCATCATTTTCCAAGATATCGTCCCTGATGTTGTTAAAAAACTTCGTGCCCTCCAGTTCGACGTCGCCATCCAATTTCCACCGTTTTCTCTCTGTCTCCTCAGCCTCATCCTCGTCTAAGGAACGTTTTTGCCCGCGGCCGTTCTGATTGGCTGGAATTTCCTCCCTGCCGCCATCTTCTGAACGACCATTACATATCCGTCCCAAATCGTTCAATTCTACAACGTTACAGTCTGATTTCTCCTCAATACTCGCAGGACTAGAGCTCGGATTATTTGCTACAACCGGACTACTGACCACATCATCCTTGCCGGCACTACCCGAGTCCGCACCATTTTCTGGGCCGCATGCGACCGATTTCGGACTCGTTTTCCGTGTCGAGAGAAACGACTCTAGAACATTCAACAGATCTAGCTCATTTCTCAAACCCCAGTGGCCGTCTGCATGTTTCTGAATCTCATATTTTGACCCAAATAAAAACAACGTCTGCCTCTCACACGGACCATTCTCATCGTTGTCAGTTTCTTCGTTTTTTTCACTTTTTGCAGTCAAGTCAAGAGCCGCAGGAAGATCGTTCACTTTTTCACCATCGTTCACGCCCTCACTACTAGAATTACCCGTTTCTGCGTGATTATCATCTAATTTGGAGCTATCTGATTGGTCAGAAGTGGTCATGTGACTAGGGGCAGCATCGTGACTACTGTCTTTGGTTTGTGTTGTGAGAGCGACGGACGTCATTTCGTACGACGGTGACAAGTGCGGAATGATTGTTTCGCTGACTGAAGACTTCTGAATAGCACCTGGGGATGAGATTTTGTGCGGCGTGCCCTTGCGCGGCTTTCGTACCGCTTGCTGCTCCGTGAAATGATCCACGTCTTCGTGATCGCTACCAACGCCCGAGGAATTATCACTGTCATGTGATGCTGCATTTTTTTCGGAAATCATGTGACCTGGCGTGCCGATAAACGCCGAAGGAAGACAATGTCCCATTCGGGACATCATCGCCATCTGCTGCATCTGGAAATGACGCAATACGTCTGCATTTCTTTCTTCATGATCATCGGCCGATTTCTCTCTCGGAAGGCTCAACGGTGATGAGGTATTACTGATATACCCTGGCGCCCCCGTCGGCGACGGTTTACTCGAACCGCACTCATTCGGCATGTCATCTGGATCGGGCTTGATTTTCACCGCATCGGGAGAAATCTCCGACTTAATCGGGAAGGCGTGATGGAGGTGACGACTCATCATAAGAGTCTGGGGAGTATAAGCCGGAGCGCCACCTGTGTAAGTTTTGTTTCCGATGTCCGTGGTCTGACTCCGCCCTGAGGTGTAAGTACCGTTCAATCCACTGCGTTCCTCACATTGGATTTCGTTGGACGTGGAATGCTGGAAGAAAAGAGCAAGATATGTCAGTTGAACAGGCGATCTGATTGGCTGGATAGAATGATGTTGCCATTATGAGACGATAAAGGTTTGTTGACTCCGAGGGCCGTATGCACCAAAGGAGATTATCTTGAACTCAGGTTGAGCAAGAGCTTTTCAGTTGTTCAGGTTTGCCAGGGTATGATGTGACAATGGAAAAGTTGTGGCTCAACCTGAGTTCAAGATAATCTTCAGGCGTGGATCCAGGGGGGCACACCGGTGCGTGCCCCCTTTCGGCCAACAAATCTGCAAAATTGACCATGAAATTCTGAAATTTGGAGCAAATCACTGAAATTCACTGCAGATTTCAATGTTTCTAGCACAGTGCACCCCCTCGTTTCCGAAATCCTGGATCCGCCCCTCATCTTCGTTGGTGCATACGGCCCTAAGGCTTCCCTTACATTGAAGTATACGGTATACAAAAACACTGGTTAACAATGGCTTCACGGTCATGAATCCTCGGGAAGCCTTTGTTAATCGGCGTTTTCATATACCGTATACTTCTATGTAACGGAAGCCTAAGTGACAGGCTACTCACCTCATCTGAATCCCCAGACCCATTGTCCTTCAAAAAGTCATAACCTCGTCTCTGGACCAGTGACTTGTCTCGTATGATGCGGTTAATGGAGCTGATGCTGGGAATGTTTTTCTCGTTACAGATGAAGTCTTCTAATAATCTGAAAATAGTTTCCTTTTATAAGTTATCAAGTTAACCTTCACTGTCAAAGATAGTCACTGCCACATGAAGAATGGATTCGACCTGGGCCTAGTTTCACAAAGAATCTTAAGTCTAAAGTTTGACTTAAGTCATCATGTGACCAGGTTTCAGCAAATCAGATGGCTTCATTTCAGACTTAAGTTTTTTCTTAGACTTAAGATTCTTTGTGCAACTGGGCCCAGGTATCGAACTTGGATCCTTGGAGGTGACATACGCCGTTGTTTCCATTGCATCAATCTGACAGTGAGGTAGGACTCTCCAGTACCATGGTATCATCCAAGCACTCCCTCACAAGTACTCCCATCCAAGCACTCCCTCACAAGTACTCCCATCCAAGCACTCCCTCACAAGTACTCCCATCCAAGCACTCCCTCACAAGTACTCCCATCCAAGCACTCCCTCACAAGTACTCCCATCCAAGCACTCCCTCACAAGTACTCCCATCCAAGCACTCCCTCACAAGTACTCCCATCCAAGCACTCCCTCACAAGTACTCCCATCCAAGCACTCCCTCACAAGTACTCCCATCCAAGCACTCCCTCACAAGTACTCCCATCCAAGCACTCCCTCACAAGTACTCCCATCCAAGCACTCCCTCACAAGTACTCCCATCCAAGCACTCCCTCACAAGTACTCCCATCCAAGCACTCCCTCACAAGTACTCCCATCCAAGCACTCCCTCACAAGTACTCCCATCCAAGCACTCCCTTACAAGTACTCGCATCCAAGTACCCCCTCACAAGTACTCCCACCCAAGTGATTCCACCCATGTGCTCCCCCAAAGTCCTCCCACCCACATGTAACTTTAGGCTTGTGTTTTTATTCCACCTACTTCTGTCTGATCTCCCACGCAAACATCTGTGGATTCTTGGCCTTGTAGTCTTTGACACGGTTGACGACATCAGGGGTCGTGACCTTGGGTTTACTGCCACCTATCTGCCCGGGGTTGATACTACCAGTACGACGATACCTACAACAAACATATCTTCACATTATATCTTGTAAAGACAATCCTCCTTCAAAATATCTAGAGAACTGCTTATATTCTTCAAAATATCTAGAGAACTGCTTATATTCTTCAAAATATCTAAAGAACTGCTTATATTCTTCAAAATATCTAGAGAACTGCTTATATTCTTCAAAATATCTAGAGAACTGCTTATATCCTTCCAAAATATTTAGAACTGCTTATATGCTTCAAAATATCTACAGAACTGCTTTATCCTTCAAAATATTTAGAACTGCTTACATGTATATGCTTCAAAATATCTACAGAACTGCTTTATCCTTCAAAATATTTACAGAACTGCTTATATGCTTGAAAATATCTACAGAACTGCTTATATATCCTTCAAAATATCGACAAACTTCTTTCTATGGCCTTTTGATTCACCATTGTTTGTTTCATAAGGGACACACTCCGCGTGAGCTACTGCGAAACTAATGTATTAGGCCAGCCCTGCATACCACGGTCTATACACACAGTACACCTGCATGGTCTATATTCCTGTCCGCAGTGAAGTACAGCTGACTGCGGACAGGATTTTGCAGTAGCTCACGCAGAGTGTGTCCCTTATGTCCTCACCACTTACGCTGAGACTAATGGTTTTCTATGGTTGACTTGCCCATAGAGAGCCATCATGAGTAAGTAAACTCTCATGTGCAGCACCTAAGGGTAGAATATCAAGTTCCACACCCACATACCTGTTAAGAATTTTACTGACACACCCATGCGACACTTGCAGTTGGCGACTTATTTCACACGGCCTGACCCCCTGCAGAGCCAGGCGAAGGATTTCAACCCGCAGATGATCAGGTAGGGGACGCCCATTCGTAAACATGCGGCCATATTGGTTCACGTTTTTCCCACCAGCTGAAAAGAAAATGTGAATTCTCTTTAGTTTGATAAACTACATCTCACAACTTTAGTTCACCTCTATCACACCAGATGGCACAACTGCTAACCTGCAAAAGAAATACCTGAAGTAACAATCTCGTAGCCAGAGTTCACAATCTCGTAGCCAGAGTTCAACATTGCCACATTATACTCTGGAAATGCCTAGACCGGTACAACTTTTGTACAGTGCAATGCATTGTTCAAGATGGATGAATTTCTGACCATTGCACAAGCATTAGGGATCCTAGCTACGATATAGTCCGACACAACCTTCGCGCGACCCAACGGAATGCGGAAATACGTAATCTGACAACAGCTTGCGGCTACCTAATTGTGCGTGTGAAAGTAGAGGAGAGTATAATTTGGTCACGCTGTCCAATCGGTTATTCAAGAGTCATTTATTGAATAAGATTTGTGGTCAGCCTGTGGTTTGTGGTAAGCCTACTTCCGCATTCCACTGGGTCGCGCGAAGGTTGTGTCGGACTATAGAGGGCAGCACACCGAAACCCGGTCCTATACAATGGACGCCTTTTGTGTGGGAAATTGATCAGGACCGGGATGTCAGTTTCATTTTAATAGTTTTAACCACTAGTGACACCTATTGAGGCAGTTAGTGTCCCCACTGCGTAGGGATTTGAAAGAGTTCGTACTTTGTTCCTCATAAAAACCACAGGCGGTCGTCTAGACGGGCACCACAGTGCTCGAAAAGTAGCTATTTTACTCGCCATTGGCGACCAGGAATTTACACTTGGCGAGTTGTTTACGAAGGCAGGACGCCATTTGGCGAATAAAATTTACAATTTTTGAAGATATAATTCGCCAAATGATATTTGTGAAAGCACACTTTTGAAAATAAGGCCTTGGCGCAAGAAATGCAGACATAACCCCAATGGCGCCAAAAGAAGCTTCGTCGGCCATGTCGGCACGGTAACCAACATCGAAATTGGAATCAATCGATCGCAGCGCCNTCCACTTCATCGCTACTATTTCCATCTTTCTGAGGAACATTACGCTGTGACAACCATATGAGTTGATGAAGTAAGGACTAAACACTCATTTGATCGCCTGATAAGCGAATTGGCAGGTTTGAAGTTATCGAAATCCTGATGAGTTTGTGGGTGTATTTTTTTTGTGACCGGCCTTTCTTGATTGTGTGTGTACAGGGCAGGGCGTCATGACGTCATGCATGGGTAGGGGCGTAGGCATTGTAGTAAACTGGTGCCCGTCTAGACGACCGCCTGTGATAAAAACACTGAATACCCAACGGAATGTTAAAATACAGTGGAACCTCTCTCTTAAGGACACCTTCGGGACTGACAAATGCTGTCCCTTAATTGAGAGGTGTCCTGATCACAGAGGTCAAAATGAATAGAAACAGTCAATTTGGGAATGAACATTGGTGTCCTGATTAGAGAGGTGTCCTGCTGGCAGAGGTGTCCGTTAAGGGAGGTTCCACTGTAGTAGTATTTTTACAAATACTGGAACAAATTTTAATTTTTGGTACGATTACTTTATCAAAATAATTTGTAAAATCGATGAGCACAAGAATCTTGTGCTGTGTTTAGCCGTTTTCAGAGGTCTTAGCCGAGGGACGATGGTGGCGACCTCTTCAGATTGCTGAAGTAATCAAGTTCCTCATTCTCTGGGGTTGACACCATCTCTCACTGAGGTTCAACATTTTAACACCAGATGGCATTAAAAGCAACTCAACTGCAGGACCATTATTTCACTCATTTCAAAAGCCTCTCACAATTTTTCACAAGACAACCACTGCCCAGGAGATAATACGTCGAGAGGCCACTTGATATGGACAACAACGGTAGACATTTGTCCCAACGGCGGCCCATCAGACCACAAAGACGTCTACTGGACCGTGTGGAAATAGGTCATTAATCTTCATCGTCATCTCTATTCATACCAGGTCGGTGATGCCAACCGACCGGCGATACCGCTATCATTCAGGCGGCACCAATTTTCTTTGGGAATCATCGCCAGTGTTCTACTGTGACCTTCAGCGAAAACATATGAAATGCTGGACAACGTGATGAATTGGGAGATTATGGAAGATTACACCCAGATACATATGTCACCAAGGCCCGTATTCTAGAAGCCTCCTTAACTCTAAGGTCCACTTTAAGCTTTTGTATTTTGCCCTGCAAACAAAAGCTAAAGGTAAACCTAAGCAAGCTTCTAGAATACGGCCCCAAGTCCATGGACCATGTGCTCACCCGTTTGGACATAATAGTGTAATGACAGAGAGAGGTACATGTCAGTTATGAGCAATGGATCAAGTCATTCCTAAGTTGCAGGACTTCAATGATTTTGGGGTTATGCCACCTGGCGACCATACTGGATGTCCGATCGGGCCAAAACTTCACATGTACATAAAGGTCATCTAGAGAGAGCCACATAGCGAGCGCTCTGGGTCAAGTCGTTCCTGATTTATAGCACATTTGATGATTTTTGGGTTACACCACCTGGATTTCACTCCCACCCTGTTTGAAAATCCAGGGCCTAAAATCATAGGTAATGCAGTCATCCCACCCTGTTTGGAGATTTCTGGCTAGAACACTGAATAACGAAGACGCAACTGTCCAAGTGTAAGCTGGACATTTGAGATCATTATGATTGTCTGACTTCCTGAACTGGCAACAGCGTTTTATTCACCAGAAACAGATAATTGAGAATTAAGAATCTTTGCGCCTCTCCCGAATGAGTCATTTTGATATAAATTCGACCCTCGGGGTGAAGGTTTTCCTCAAGGAAACATCACAAGGGATTTGTGTGGCCTGATCTCGCCGGGATGAGTCAGGGATTATTCTAACGACAAGTCGGACATCATTTCTATGCAACAGGTCATCACCAGTCAATAAGTCCTGTACGCTTCATTAATCGGACACTCTTGTTTATGATCTCGGCCAACACTGGACCGTATTGTCCGAGCCGTGGTCAGCTAGGCCGGAATAGCAATGTCATACTTGTATGCATGCGTGAACACGTGTTTACAACGCGAACGCTATGGAAACACGTGGGGAGATTATTGTCGACACCCGATAGCCGCGACCAACGGGAGGGAAACACGATGAGATATGCCGTGATTTGTATGAAGTCATCCGAAGAAATCAGTCATGAATATTCACTATGGGTTTGTGAGGTTGTGATACGGCTGCAGACTCCACTCATAAGTCATTATGTTACATTGAGTAATCCATGACTAAAAACGAAGAGGGCAGTGTTTCCGCCAGAGGGGGGATGGGGGGGGGGGATGAATCCCCTCCTCAAAAATTTCAAGGAGGGGATATCCCCCCCTCAAGTTTGCAGACTAACCTTTTTCAAATAACACTATTTTCACTTCAGTAGTGTTTTTCTTTAATTTGTCACATTTCAAATGCAATTTTCATGCAGAAGGAAGACTAATTTTGCATTTTGGAGTGTAAAAACTGACTCTGGAGGCCATTTTTAACCCCAAAAAAACCAAAAAAATTTTTGAAAAAAAAAATTTGTTGAAATTTTTTTTTCTCCCCCCTCCTTGACAATCCTGGCGGAAACCCTGGAGGGGCTCAAATAATTTGACTTTCTTTCTGTGCATTCTGCATTTTGCATCATCATGATAAAATTTTAGAAGAGTTTGTTTGTTTGCGATTTTCTCCAAGACTCAGTGTTCTAGCCAGGCCAGTTTCACAGGGTGGTACACCCTGTTCAAATTTTTAGAACCCTGTTTGAAAATGTGACTTGCAATGGATTTTCTATTACACCACCCTGTTTGAATTTCACTCCCACCCTGTTTGAAAATCCAGGGCCTTAAAATCATAGGAAAATGCAGTCATCCCAACCTGTTTGGAAAAAGTTCTGGCCAGAACACTGAGACTGATGCACGAATCACCCCCAAACTTGATATGCACATGCAGATAGACCTCGGAAGCGTCGCCCGAATTTTGATATGACTTAGTTTCCGAAACATTAGGCTTTTAACGAAAATAAGTTTTCAGTTATTGATGGAATGGCCTGGCCTGGCAGTGAAGTATTAACTGACATCCTATAGACAAATCCCAAATTCCAAGATCTGCGCACTTCCGCCGAAATTGTAAACAGAACCTCTGTCTGAAACTATGACGTGACGCAATCCATGATTCAGCAATGGTCGACTCTGATGCAACGTCATCGAACTCACTGTCGTCACATAGTTGTGGGGTTCTCTGCATCACGTCATTCAGTGCCAGACCGAGGTTCTGTTTGCCATTTCGGCGGAAGTGGGCAGATCTTTCTCATTTTCGTCGATTTGGGATTTGTCTATACTGAGATAACTCAGGGTCATATCTATCTATGGTAGTTGTTTTTACCCCATCATGGTCAATTTTGGGGGATTCACCGAACATTTTATGTGCATGACTATGGGGTGCCAACAGTGCAAAAAATATCATAAGTAAATGTTTAGTACATACGTCCGAGTAGGTCCTCACCTGAGTGTCTCGTTAGACCCTCATTTTTATCATCATCATCGTGGAGGCTGTCCAGGTCAGCACCGTTAACACTCTTCACCTGAAATTAAGAAAGAAATATTAATTAAATTGGTTGATTGATGATGTAACGAATCAACGTCATCCTCCCACAGCAGGGATTTTTACCTAACTCCTCTTCATCCACTCACACAAACTTTGTGTGTGATGTATGAAGAGAAGTGGAGGAGGGAGACCAAAGCCCCGCTGTGGGAGGATATAGTTTTCAGAACAACCTCCCACAGCACGGTTTTTTCTTCATCCATTCACACAAACTTAGTTTCTCAGAGAGCGCTTTCCAATGAATACCTATGTGACAGAGATTCTGTAAGATTTCAGGATTTGGGAGGTTAATGAATCATCCACTGGCAGTGTTCACTGACTTTGCTTCAAAACCTGAATTCAACTCAAGAATCGTTCCCAAATAATGGGCCGTATTCTCAAGGCCCCAAAGGGGGCGCTGCTGTGGCCTTTTTAACCCCCAGGGTGCCGTGCCCCCTAATTGTTTCTTTTTTAGGTCCCAGTGCCCCCAGACCCTTTGTCATGGTCCCTTTTGGTCATATCACCTTAAGGCGGCTCTCCACGTGAAAGTTTTCTTGCACAAGTTGGCTCACAATGGGCAATTCACCATTATTTGTTTCCTCACGGCTTACGCTGGGACCAATGACACAAACAACTGCTCGCAGTTGAGTTGCCCATAGAGAGCCAACTTGCGCAAGAAAACCCCAAGAAAACTTGCACGTGGAGAGTCGCCTTTAGAAACAAGCTTAAATTGGCTGTTGACTGGAGTTATAGAGACCTCTTTTAACTGGCAAGCTTCTCAAATTCCATTAGTAGAAAAGTCGCGATTGAAAAGTGCCCTTTTCTAAGTTGAAGTTCCTTTTCACAAAGTGAAGTTTGCACCGTGCCCTTCTGAAATCCTAATGTATAACCCTGCCACAAAAATCCAAATCTCAATTCTCACCTCATCATCAGTCAAAGAGCTTGAATCATTCCGATGTTTCGATCTCTTCTCATAATGATCACTCGTGCCGTTTTTCATCAGCTCCATTCCCGCTGGTTTCTGAGCCTTGGTCAGATCGAGGGCCTGGAGATGACCGGCGGCGGCAGCAGCAGCGGTCACCTGGAAAACAACACACAGAACTAAGATGGACATTCTATTCATCGTTTCCACGATGTAACTCTTGACAGTGTCCGCCATTGCTGACGTCGCCGTAATGACGCAAAGGTGGTGGGCAAAATTCATTGCTTTGCCGAAGAAAGCTGGTGGGCAAAACGCGCAACGTCACAACGTCATGTAGGCCTGGGCCTACGTCATGGATGCGATGAATAGAGGCTTGGACAATAGTGAGGTTTCACAAATCTGACAAAACACGAAGTACGAAATAGGAAATTGGACATCATTCCGATGACATAATGTATTTCAGGAGATGGTTGGTACCAAAATATCGCCTGCTGCAAGACCGTCCTTCAGCGTATGAGGTAGACCGATAGAGTTACAGTGTGTATTAAACTTTGAAATTTATCTGTAATTTAAAAATTCAAGATGCGCCATAACTCTCTCGGTCTTACATGATATGCTAAAAGATGCACTGGCCGCAGGGATATTTGTGGTAACAACCATTTCCAGAAATACATTAGGTCCTGGAAATGAAGTTGAATTTCGTATTTCATACTTCGTGTTTCGTCAGATTTGCAAAACCTCACTAATAACTACACAGACAAGGAAAACCTTATTCTTATTAAAACTGCCAAATAAGTAGGAAGAGCCACTCTGGTGTAGTGTCTCGGGTCTCTGGCTATAGCGGTCAGGAGGTCCAAGGTTCGATCCCCACTCAGCGTGACACTTTGGCCAAGTTTCTTTGCCTCACTTGGCTCACCCCACCCAGGTGTTAAAGGGGTATATTTTAGTCACGTGCGCTTTGTAGCAGACGGACTGTAACACTTCCCAGGAAGTGGAGCTTGCTCTGGATTGCTTAGGCCTTTAAAGGTGGGCATTTTGAGTGATCCAAAACAATTTAATTGGATACTGCGCTATATAAGACTCATTTATAAATAATCAAAATAGTAACTTAGGCTGAAATTCTCATTATATATTTTTAAAATGTCCCATAGCGCTTTCATTCCTGTTGGACATCTTCAGTGGGAATGAAGATTTCCAAGAGGAAATATTGGGAATCTTCATTCCCACTGAAGATTTCCAACGGGAATGAAAGTGCTATGGGACATTTTAAAAATATATATACCGGTAATGAGAATTTACACACAGATCACTGAAAAGATGCCTGCTGGACACAGGGCCGTATGCACGGGTCGGACTTTTCTCAATGCTTCAAGCATAGACATGATAGAGAAAGTCTAACTTAAGCTATACTTTAGGCTAAAGTCCGACCCGTGCATACGACCCACAGTTTCCAGACTTTCGGGTAATTTTTTTGGGAAGTCACTCCCCTACGTGAGAGATTCTCACAAAGGTTGATCTCAATGCGGAAGTCATTGTAAACCGCAACAAGAAACATCATTGTGGAAACGGACATTTAGTGTTGACGGGTCATGTTAACTCAAATTGTTAACCGTTAGAGTTGACAGGACAGGTTAATACAACTGTGAGAGTTGACACTGGTTCTGTTAAATCAGATTGTTAACTCTTTTTAGATTTGACAGGTTCTGTTAAGTCAGATTGTTAACTCTTTAGATTTGACAGGTTGTGTTGAGTCAAATTGTTAACTGTGAGAGATGCCGGGCAGTAAAGTCAAAATGTTAACTTTTTAAAGTTTACATGTGTTGAGTCAAATTGTTAACTGTGAGTTGACAGTAGGAACCTATGTCTTTCGCTACAGAAACCCGTTATTATTATTTGTGACAGTTGACAGGTTCTGTTAAAGCGGACTATTCATGCCGAGTCAAAGATTCCACAGAACAGTTTCTGGAGCGGCGGCCGCAACGCATTTACCAGTTGTTGTTACGAATAAAACGGGTTGTTTTATTACTTTTGGTTCACTTTGGACAGACGCGAACAATCCGCTTTAAGTCAGATTGTTAACTTTTTAGATTTGACAGGTTGTGTTACCAGTAAGTCAAATTGTTAACAGTGAGAGTTGCCCGGCTGTATTAAAAGTTAAATTGTTAACTTTGTAGAGTTGACAGGTTGCGTTAAAGTCAAACTGTTAACATTTTAGATTTGACAGGTTGTGTACCTTATTCTTGACTGCACTTGATGGCCGTGATGTGGGGCTAGTCATGTTTGAAGGTGGCATCTTAAAAATATAGAACCACGACTCATAAACAGAGAATCACTTCTTATACATTCTACATGGGATTCGAGAGTGTCGTTATCATCTGGATACAAGCTCATTCATTCTTGTAGCCAAAAAGCCCAACTGGCAACAGAACTGCAAATCTTAACAGAATTTTAAACAATCTTTAGGCTTTTATACATAGGCCCAAGCAATGTATCATTAGTGAGGTTTCGCAAATCGGACGAAACACGAAGTATGAAATACAAAATTGGACTTCATTTCCAGGACGTAATGTATTTGTTGGTACCACAAATATTGCCTGCTGCAAGAGCGTCTTTTAGCTTATGACGTTAGACTGATAGAGTTACGGTGTATATTAAACTTTGAAATTTATCTTCGTTTCCACTTCGTAGATACGAAGTGGAAATTTACGAAGTGGAAATTAAAATATTAAAGATGCACCATAACTCTCTCAGCAGGGATATTTGTGGTACCAACCATCTCTAGAAATACAGTGGAACCTCCCTTAACGGACACCTCTGCCAGGAGGACACCTCTCTAATCAGGACACCAATGTTCAGTCCCTAACTGGTCATTTATATTCATTTCAACCTCTGTAATCAGGACACCTCTCAATTAAGGACAGCATTTGTCAGTCCCGAAGGTGTCCTTAATAGAGAGGTTCCACTGTACATTACGTCATGGAAGTGAAGTTGAATTTCATATTTTGTACTTCGTGCCATATCTGTGAAACCTCACTATTGTATGCGATGACAACCAAGAAATTGTGTATCCAAATGGTAAAACTTGTGAAACTCTTGAAAAAGACAAATGGGGAAGTCTTGTAGCCAATGGTGACAAAAATGTCGGCATTGCAAACCCAGATATTTGAAGCATGAAGTGTAAAATTCTAAAATAGAAAGCAAAGACGACTTACCTGACTTTGATAATGCATTGCTGCCTGCATATAATGAAGATAAGGCTGTGGGACAACCAGTACGGTACTATTCGGAGGTTGAAACATTCCCTGGTTGAACAACCCGTTGAAGTTTGGTGGGTACTGCGGCATCCCCGGCGATGCTGGGTAACCACTGATCGGACTCATCATACCGGATTTGATCTGCGGTGACGACGGTTGTGACGAGGGATCCTTCGGAGAGATGCTCGGCGTCTTGCGCGGCGTCGCCGACTTGTCGGGGAATGACTCAGGTAAAGTCTCCGTCTTGACAACGTGTGCCTCACTCATGGTCGTCTTTATACGTCGTCGCGTTAGCGTTCACACTTGAATGGCGCTACGACACTTTGATGGGAGGTACCACAAAGACACGACGCAGTCGTCTGTACGAGTAACCATGGCAACACACGATGACCCCATGTAACAGTGATCTTGTTATGTCAATGCTCGTTTCTGAAAAAGCAACACATAATCACATTAAGTTAGATAAAGATGTAAGTGATTAAAACCAGAATACCAATGTTTTCCACCCGTCCGCATAAATGACGCAACCGGCAAACTTTTTCGAAAAATGCCTCAATCAATATTTGGACAAGTTTCGAGTTGGCTCTCACTCAATATTGACGTTTGAACATCAAGGTAAGAAGTGTCATCAGATCGTCGTGAGCCCATTAGTAAAGTAGCACCGTTTTTCCGACCGCGTTTGATCCTAGCTTAATCTCCTGTTTCTGCCATGACAGGACGAGCCGAGCGTGAAAATCTCGCTGCTGAACTGCGCACGCACCGCGGTGAAAAAGTTTAATACGTTCACCAAATATCCACGATTCGCCTTAATCTAATTAAGTGCGTATATCGAAAACTAACTGGACACACAAAGAAAAGAGATTAGCCGCTGATATTACCGGGATGGAAACTTTCCTACGCCGGGACACGCCGGTCAAAAATACGAACGCGACGCGATCTTTGCGATTTCAAAAGAGCTTGTCCATTTTTCCAGAAGATCTAAAGAGACTGATCAGCTTGTTGAGTCAATAAGTAATAACACAAAGAACTCATATCATTAGCAAATTTAGCATTTTTTCTAACGACGGCAGAAGAATCGCCAACAAGAGTATAAACAGAGTGCGATCTCTTTCAAGATGTTTAGCCTCCCTAAGGTTATGTCAGCATGGCTGCTCCGAAGACCACGTGCGTGCCCTCGTAATGCAACACAATTTTTTTTCTCGCTCTCCCATCCACCGTCCATTTTTTTCACTTGTTTGTAACAAACACCTAATTACATCAACTCGTGGAGATCAGTCGTGGTTTTAGAAACGGAAAGTTTGCCCGGCCTGAAGATCATTCTTTACACATTTGGAAGTTTCTCCACAGTTTTTCCATGGTTATTACATTAAGGCATGATACACAAACGCAAAAAAATCTGTACTTATATCCGAAGATACTTTCTCTCTCAGGTCAATCCAGTATCAAACAAAATGCAAACGTTAGACCCAGGTCAAAACTTCCGGAAGTTAACAAAACTTCTGGAAGTTATCAACAAAGTGCCGGTGACCTCAACTTTCAAGGCCACCAAACTGCCTGAAGTTCAACCCATGAATTGTTGAGGGCTCCAGCCTTATGCCCCATCACACTGAGCTAGTTCTCAGTACATTCTTGAAAATGTTGCCGAACAGGCTCTAACGGTATGTGAAGGGGTGGACATAGTGGCAACGTTTTACAGTCTTTTTACAAACTTAATGGATGGGGAGGATGCTCCTGAACTTCAAGACATACATTATTTGGCCAACGTTACACGTTCCAGCCCGTTCGACGATTTTTTTAGGACGGGGTAGGACGTTTTAAGAACTACTTCAGTGTGACAGTACCTTTACATAGACACATTGCTACCAAAGAGGGTGGCACAGAGTCATCAAACGACCAGCCCCCACAGGAATTTGTGACACCAGTAGCAAACTGACTGCTTCAACAGCAGAGGCAGCAACACTGAAGTTCATGAACGTCCTACTCGATTCAAGGTAAATCTGGAGGTGATGATCAGTTCACAGCAGCAATGGTCACTGGATCACTGGTATTACCCACCGGATCATGGTATTACCCACTGGCTCATGGTATTACCCACTGGCTCATGGTATTATCCACTGGATCATAGTATTACCCACTGGATCATGGTATTATCTATTGGAACTTAGTATTACCCACTGGATCATGGTGGAACTCACTGGATCATGGTATTATGCACTGAATCATGGTATTACCCATTGCATCATGGAAATTACCCACTGGAACTTTGTATCACCCGCTGGATCATGGAATTACCAACTGGACCATGGTAATGGTATTATCGACCGGATGTGGTATAAACACCAGATCACGGTATCACCCACTGGATCATGGCAGTATCCACTGGATCATGGCAGTATCCACTGGATCATGGCAGTATCCACTGGATCATGGCATAACTCACTGGATCATGGCATAACTCACTGGATCGTGGTATTACCCACTCAATCACAGGGTTTCCTCTTCCATTACTTTTTTTAGCCAAAGTAAAGAAAATCCCTATTGTTCAATAATGTTAAACAGCGTGTTCAATGGGGATTTTCTTTACTGTGACTAAAAAACGTAATGGAAGAGGAAACCCTGAATCATGGTATTACCTACTGGGTCACAGCAATGGTATCCGCTAACTCCCTGAATACCTGGCCTAGAGAAAGAAATGGATACGAAAGATACCAACAGTTTAGTCCTGGAGACAGCTTTCATGTTCCACGTCGAGCCCTTTTATCTGATTTCTGAGAGAAACCTCCCCAAGAGGGAAGAAAAACCCTTTCACAGTTTGGAGATGTCCTTGGATAAACTCCGTACAACAGGCCTCATGATTACTGTTAAACTGACTACATTGTATTATGCGTTATTAAATTTCCAGCACAATCGCGCACCATTGAGTGTTGACGCTCTTCAGTCAGCATTGATTCAGGAGGTACCAACGACAACAAAAGACGCGTTCACGCTCCAGGGCAGACGGCAACCAAATGCACAAGCAGAACAATACCTGTAATGATTGGTCGACAAATCTGTGAACTATACGCGTTAATTATTGAAATATACGACTAAGTACGTTGTCGTGGTAACGGAGAAACTAGTGGTTCACGGTTGAGCAGAATTTTTCAAGGGGTGTGTTATTGCATGATCGAATTTACCATAACCAGTTCTGGTTGACTTCTGGGTAGAGTTTAGAATAAACTGCACATTGTTCGTGTTTGCCCGCACGGAAATTAGAGCAAATGTCGTGGAAACTTGCACCCCGTACCCATGAAATAACACTTAGAGATATGTCAGTATCATGTAACCAATCCTGTGGAATGTTCGTAATTTACGGTTCAGAAGGCAGGGAGTTGCCAAAGCGTTGTACAATTTCTTACAAGGAAACAAAGACAATTTTGCCGACACAATCAGGTCTAGTTCAACCCGCTACATCTTAGCAACACAATATGTGACATAATTCATGCTTCATAGGCCTCCTCGGAGTTGCAGGGCAATGCAGAAGAACTTTCCATTATGATTATTACAAGTCTGCGAACCCAGAACTTCAGAGGTGACATGCGCCGATGTTAGCACTACGCCACCCTGACAGCCCACAAAGACTTCTGTCAGCCTTGTTACTTGGTTGCTAGCTGTGTACCTTGGCCTGTACAAAATGGGCACTTTAGTATGTACATGTAACTAAAGCCTAGCGTACATCGGCCTTGCGACTGGAAGCAACTGAACGCAACAGCCGCTATCGATGTACGCATTACGCACACATCGGTTACGACAGGTCATTGCGGCAACAAGTGACACAATCCAGTCTTCAATCTGCTGTGAGCGCGCTCATCGGACAGGCAATGGTACTGAATGCTACACGGAAACTGTCGATGTCTTCCGATCCGACCACTCGGGAGTCATGTGGTAAATATTCACGTGACCAGGTGTGCTCCACAAATGAGGAAATTCATTGCCAGCGCACGTACATCGGAAGCGAAAGAAGTCGACTAGAAGCAACCGTTGGCAACGAGTAGAACATTAGCAATTGGCTGGAACTAGTGGCAACAGTCGTTGCCAGTGCGTGTATACATCGGCCTGTTTGAGCATCTGATCAGTTGCTCCTGGTTCCAGGTAGTCACCAACCATTGCTGGAAACGCCATTACCGGTAGTTGCTTCCAGTCACAAGGCTGATGTACGTTACGCCTAAGCCTAGCTAGGTTTTATGAATATGGGCCTAGACTGGGGTAATGATGTGAAGTGCTTGTGAATGCTGCAGTAAAACGAATGCTGCAGTAAAAAGTCACGATTTAAAAGCGTCGCATTCATTACTGTCATTACAATGATGGTAAGTGGTCTCCTCCTCACCATTATCAGGCACCAGTCATCAACACAACTTTGGTGCATATGTATTTCATCAGAGAAGATTTCGTCAGGGAAGAACCTCATCAAAAAACCTCAAAGAATCCCCAAATAGTTGAATCTCCCACCATATCAACTCTCGCACGGAGATCCAAGGAAAAGACCGGCGTAAATATCTGACGAACTTTCACCCCAACAGCTTGAGGTGGCATCACAAAGCACGAAAAGAGAAGATAAAGACGTTTGTGGTAAAATCTGTGTCGTATCAAGAACACTACAGAACCGTGTACAATTTAGTGTGCAACTCTGCACACCACTCGTTGCAAACTGGCCTGAAACCAACTGCGAAATCTGGGAGTTCCAAACTTTACAGTGATCACTCGTAAAAAACGTACGGTCGCTTCAAACACTGGAATCATCAAAGAGTGACACAAGACGCGCCGCTGTTCAAACTTTGAAGTGTCGCGATGCGTTGACGGTTAATTTCCTAGGTTCTTAAGACTTCTGTTGCACAGGTATTCACAGTGTCTGAAGTCCCGACAAAAATGGCGGATAAAATGCCACCATGCGCTGAACTGGAAACGAAATTTCCACGCTCAGGTAGTCAAAGATTCGCATGAGTTCCTCAAAGTGAATCTGCTCCTTGGACCCGGCAAGGTGCGACCACGATATGGCGGAGTTCACACTCGGCTGAACGGAGCAATTACAGCAACTCTTGATTGGATAAGATCGTAAAGCATGGCTGATAAAAAATACGGCAGATTGTTTCACATCATATCCTGCCGTCATTGGTGATACAGTATCAGTGTTTTCTCCACCAAAAAGTCCTGGGGGCCACCTGGAAATGGGGAATCAGCCAACCTGAAACCAGGAGGTGCTACTGTTTTTTCTTGCATGTTGGCTCTCTATAGGCCTTTTTACACAGTGCCGGTTTGAGAAAACCTACCTCCACCCTCCTCGGGTGGGTTCGGTTCAGGATGGATAAATGATCACTTTTACACGGTGTGGGTTTGGAAAAGATCCTGTTCGAGGTCGGTTCTTCGAATGTGTGCCACTAGATGGCGTGTATCAACGTTTCGACATTATTTACAGTTATCGTAAGTATAAAATATTCTGGAAATATCACTAACTAAGCTTTGAGCAGTGCTTAAGAAATTGCGCGAATGATTTCTTCACATGTAACTTATGGCAAGTAAGTGAGTGACGTCACTCAGGTAGCGTGCTCAATCCCGCCCGAAGCCGGTGAGGTCGGTTTGCTTTTACACAAGAGAAAACCGTCCTGCACCTACCTCCACCATCCCGAGACTCACGCGGTGAACTGAACTGGCGCAAGGAAGGTGGAGGTCAGTTGTTTCACTTTTACACGGGGAAAAATAACCGAACCCTCGATCCAGAATGCACCCGTACTGTGTGAAAAGGCCTTATGGGAAACTCAGCCGTAGAAAACCTTTGTTTTGTATCATTGATCATGGCAAAAGTTGTTACGGGACCAACTTGGGTGAACTTTTTATCGAGCGCCATGCATCTATGATAAAACTCTCGCATGGAGCAGCCTAGGTGGCAAACGGAAGTTTTATGGTATGTTTCACTTTAAGAGAGTTGACGTTATCTCATGTGACGACATCCTGAGTTAAATTCACCACTTAAGAAGTTACAAACTCAGGAAACCAAGCACAATTTCGACATCGTTAGTCACAGTTCCGTCCATCAAAGGATTCAATTTCTTGAACTCAGTTAATTTACAAGGATGATCGTTTTTCTCTTCAAAGTCAGAAACGTAGAATTATAAATTTGTTTGAATGCGAGAAAAAACCAAGTTCCACCTCATGCATGATTCTGACATCTCAACATATAGATCACACAAAAAATTATTTAGCATAAATGTAAATTAAGACTTCACAAAGACAATAGTAACAACATCTTCCCTTCAGAGATCCCAGGGAGAATATTTTGAAGACTTCAAACTTTACCAATTTGACTACAAACATGACAAATGCGCCAAAATTGATCCACGATCTTTCATGTCTTCATATGGTTTTGACATTTGCACCTGGTATAGCGTTCTCAAAGGGAGAGCCTGGCAACCGGCACAGATTTCCTTTTCCTTAGCAANACTGCAGCATCATTTGTAGCCATGGATCAATGTACACTACAGCACCATTTGTAGCCATGGATCAATGGACACTGCAGCACCATTTGTAGTCATGGATCAATGGACACTACAGCACCATTTGTAGCCATGGATCAATGGACACTGCAGCACCATTTGTAGCCATGGATCAATCGACACTGCAGCACCATTTGTAGTCATGGATCAACGGAAACTGCAGCACCATTTGTAGCCATGGATCAATGGACACTGCAGCATTATTTGTAGCCATGGATCAATGGAAACTGCAGCACCATTTGCAGCCATGGATCAGTGGAAACTGCAGCACCATTTGTAACCATGGCACCATGAGTCATGGTGCCGGATGTCAATCTACACCCGATTTCCTTATCAAAGAATCCAGAAACAGCACAGAATGACCAAAATATCTTGTCAAATCATTGCCGACAAAGAAAACCAATATGACATGATCAAACAACGCTACAACAATCGACAAACAGAAAATCAACATGACCAAACAAAACCTACCATTGTGCATTACACAGCTCTGAAATTCATCAACACGCAACGATAAATTTTCCCGGAAGTGTCACTAAAACGTGAAGTAGACGAGCTAACAATGCTCGTACCACTAGACGATCTTGCCGCAAACTAATTATGTCTCGAATAACTCTCTCGTTGCAAATCATGCGAGTGTATCGCGACAAGTCGAGCAGAACGGTGAGAAATTTGCTGCGGCAGTTGTAGGGGTGCATCGGCCAGATGATGGACTACATCGGGTAGAATCAATCTTCTTTGTCAACATCGGTCAAGGTGGTGTAGTCAAAACATCGGTGCCTCACCTCTGAGGTTCCGGGTTTGACCCCACACCGAACCCCGTTATTTTCATGCAGGCAACTGCTCTGACACCAGAGCAGGGTTCCGCCAGAAAATTTTTTAGGGTACTATTTTTTTTGCAAAATCAGTCAAAAATCCATGAAATTATAGAAAACGGCCCTTTTTTGTTCCTTTGAGGGTACTACCTTAGTACCTTCTGGCGGGAACACTGCACAGGTTTTGTCCGGGCAATCTGTTGCGAAATTTTCAAGATAATTCTTTCAGAGTAAAGCCACCCACACGTTCAATATTATTGCACAATATGAGGACCAAAATGGGCGATATTATTGCTAATCTTTCTTCCACCCATCATGCCAGAAGCACATGTCCCTATTTTGTGCCCCATATTGTGCAATAATATTGATCGTGTATGGCCGGCTTAAGAGCACATTTCAATTTTAAAATTTATGAACCAGGCCCACAAAATTGGTCCCTTTTTTGCTCGTTCAGGGATATGATTGCCTCTCTGTACAACCCTCTCCCCCCACCGTGCGTATCGCAATATGGTTATGACAAATATTTCTATGACAAATATCATTACAAATCTGCATGAATGAATCAGAATAAAGCATGACTGAAATATTTATGAGCTGAGAGTAAATAATGTTGAAATCTGTGACAATAGGCCTGTCGATGCTTGGCCTTGCTTGAAGCCGAGACAAGACTGGCTACAAAAGTGACACTAGAATGAATTGCAGTCCGCTGTAGACATCCTTGGTAAAAACAATTTGATAGACGTTTGCAAATCGTAAAATGCCATAACTTTGTGGCAGAATAATTTTGACTCATAATCAGAAGTGCACATAAATCGCAAATGTTATAGTCGTGTTCCAAGTTGTAACGACTAGGATTACGACTTCAATATTCATTATTTATCGGCACTTCTGATTTATAAGGCCAAATTTTTCTGCCTTCAATTTATGGTGTTTGACGAATTGAAAACGCTTATCAAATCATTTTTATCAAGGATGTCCACAGCGGACTGCAAATCATTCTCCTAGTTGACATGGTTAAGTCGGAATTGGCAAGGTGCTAAACCTCGCTAATTCTGCCATTATTTGGACCCACCTGAGTTGTTTCACAATAATTCCTTCGTCGAGATATTTATCCACGTGAAATGAGAGGAGAAATATGCCAAAGTATATCCATATAAATCACAGAACCGTCACTCGTCAATCACACCCATGCACCGAACCAGCCTCGCTGACCCCGTCACAACTTCTGCCCAGCCACGGACCAACCATCGAACAAAACAAGCAAACAGCTCATGCGCGTTATGCTACGCACAGCTGCCCCGTCGATCCAGCACGGACTCGACATTCTTACTTTTCAATGGACCATAAACACAAGGAAGACAGCTGTTAGGCCGATATTTGCATCCCAATACACACACCCAGTATTCAAATATTTTTTAACATCTGCGACCGTCCATGTATTCTTCACGGTAAAATCTATACAATGTTTGGGTGTCGCTGCCAACTCAACTGCTTCATTGATATTTTTTCCAGAACGCACGATAGGGATCATCATGATATTATTGTTCTTGATAACAATTACATTGAATTGCATTCAATTGTTGGAATAGGTGCATTTGTTCAACAATTAAATCAGTGTAAAACGTCGTGTTAGGATGACATTAGCGAGGTTTTGCAAACCTTATGAAACACGAAGTACAAAATACGAAATTCAGCTTCATTTCTCGGGGCTAATATATTTCTGGATGGTTGGTATCACATATGTCCCTGCTGCCAGTGCGTCTTTTAGCATATCATGTAAGACCGAGAAAGTGATGGTGCATCTTGAATTTTTAAAGGGGCTGTTCATTTTCATCAATTGAGGAATCGGTTGTGATCCTTGAGAAAATGGGAGAAAGCTATGAAGCTGCAAATTACAGGGATTACTCTGAACAGTACAACAAATAATCCCTGCAATTTGCAAGTGCATAGCTTTTTCCGTTCTCCCAAGGATCACAACTCAGATTTTTCAAATGACGAAAACGAACAGCCCCTTTTAATATATACACCGTAACTATCAGTCTTATGCTAAAAGACGCTCTTGCAGCAGGCGATATTTTTATGGTACCAACCATTTCCTGAAATACAGTAGATCATGGAAAAGAAGTCCAATTTCGTATTTCGTACTTCATGTTTGGTCAGATTTGCGAAAATCTCTGACCAAAAGACATCATGTTTCTGACCTTATTACATAGCCGACCAATAAAAGTTCCCACATTCTGGACCAAATCAGGATTCAGCAGCAGCTCAATTAGGAGTCATTTCACCAAAACAGGTCAGTCGGCAGAGCTGTCGTTCCATATCATTATTAACATAAATTAGCGGCCACTTATGCGGCACCACCCAAGTGACTTGACGAGGGGGGCCATCTCACAAGTCTCCAAGGTTACAAATACTTTTGCCATGTACCGGCACCCTATCGTACTGTACCACCCCAGGTCACTCCAATGACGGCCATCTCACAGGTCTTTAAAGTTAGGAATACTTTCTCCAGGTACCCTAGCTATCTTACTGCATCCACCCAGGTGACTCCAATGAGGGGCCATCTCACAGGTCTTTAAAGGTAGGAATACTTTCTCCAGGTACCCTATACTGCACCCACCCAGGTGACTGATGAGGGGCCGTCTCACAGGTCACCAAAGTTGCAAAAACGTAAACCACTACCGTTTTAACAACAACCATATCACGTTGCACCCACATGATTCAACAGTACAGGGGGCCATCTCACAGGTTGCCAAAGTTACAATACCACTTACTTCTTTGTCAAGGAGGGGCTGTCTCATACGTGTATCCCCCATTTCGCCAACTCCACATTTTGCCTACAAAAGTTCCTCATTTCACATGCTCCCCATTTTGCCTACCCGCATTTCACCTACCCTCATTTCACCTACTCCCAATTTTGCCTACATCCCCATTTCACCTACTCCCCATTTCATCTCATAAGTCTAACTGATCAACAATACTCGTGCTAACTTGTAATTTGTGACATTCATTCATGATTCATTTTCTTTCAGATCAACAGAGGGTGCTCCTGGCAGACGACAACACAGATGAGCGTTTGAGCCCACCCCTCGATAAATATGGGACATCGCTGGATTCTAGTTCACTGGATGCATACAATGGCCATAAATATCTCAAGTCATGTGAAACATTGGACTGGCACAGGTCACTGGTTACAAACAATTTTAAATGAATTACGCCCGACCTTTGGAAGGTCACAAGATATCAATGGAGTCTTAATTAGAATTCGAGATATCCGTGAATTATCTGAGAATTAGTGCAGAAATGATCGAGAAAAAATAACCATTGTTATCTGAGTTTTGGAGTTTGATGTTGATGTCTGCGAACCCAAGAGTTGTGTTACACTTCCCAAAACAAAACAGATAAATTTAGGGTTGGTAGGAGCTTTTCCACTTGTTTTGATCAGCCACATTTCACAGAGGGGTTTTCACTGGAAAATCCTAACTTTCCGAGGAAAATCCGAGGAGCCTGATAGCCTAGTGGTTATCACGTCCGCTTAGCAAGTGGCAGGTCCCGGGTTCGAATCCAGCCTGGGCCATAATGGGATTTCATACCCGGCTCTTCACGTCCGTCACATGGGACAGTATTAGCCATGGTGCCTTGTACCTTGTGTCTTTGCAAGGGCAAGTAAAAGACCCCATCCAAGTGAGGAACATGAGTAGCTTGTGATGGCCTCCTCCGTACTTACCAGGGCCAATAATGCTATAGCGTCGGCCCTGACGGAAAAATTAAATACAAATACTGGAAAATCCAGTTTCCTCCTGCATTATATCGGCCAAAATTGCCGACAAGTGCTCTGCTTGGTGTATCTGGACTCTTTGATCATTGCGTCAAATCATGACTTGGAACGTTCCGCACCGATCAAAATGACATCATACATGATTTTTTAGAGGCGGAAAAAGAGTTAATATCCATCCATTTTAATAAAACCCCTGTTCGACTTTGTGTGGTAATATAAATATCCACCAAAGGCAGCTCAAAGTGACACGGTAGAAACTTGGCCAACTCTTCAAAGGGTTCATTTCAAAACTCGCCGAGGCATGACGGTACCAACTGAACCATCGACGGTACTTCACTTTCAAAACCACTCTGGCGTAGAACAAGATAGAAGTCAGCCTCTCGTACCGCACGCAGCGGTTACAGTACACGCTCCGCTAAACCACGATAAGGCAAAGTGAGGCATAATGGAATCAGTGATTATGGTGCGTCCGCCATCAGACCGTGGTAACCAGCTAGCGCCGCGCCAGTGAACACTAACAATTGTCGGTTTAGATCATTGGAACGCGACTGATGAGGGGCTGCGGTGAGGTATTCATCACCGACGTGCAGGGAACCCTGCCGTCGACACGTGACTAGAATACTCCATAGATACTTGTACGGTGCTGATCCGTACGTCACATGCCACTGAATCTGACCCCGATAGTGCATCATGGGTTTAATCATGTGACGGCATGAAATGTTTGCAACTGGACGAACATTGATCAAAGGTTAGTGATAAAACCCAAAATGAAACGAAACGAAACGAAACGAAATGAAATCATCGAAATGGGACTCACAAGGCCTAATTAAGTGTCATTATGTTGCAGATGTATGCTTCCACCTTGAGATTGACAGTTTTTTTTGACATACCGGTACCACACAAAATCAAATTGAATTATTATTTTTAAATCAATCAGAATCATCATGTACAAAATTTCCTTCGGTGCTCCTCAAGTTACCACCAGTTTTTGTTCAGAGTTTTCTTCACTCATTCGGTTGGTGCATAAAGCAAGTGTCAATGTCAGAGCAGGTTCTACGCTAACCGCTAAAATATCAGTAGTATACATACATAAAAGGAAAATAAATTGATGCAAATCATGCCCATTTCGATGATTTCATTTCGTTTCGTTTCGTTTCGGGTTTTATCATTAACCCGGCATGAAATGTTTGCAACTGGACGAACATTGATCAAATCATACGGATAGAAAGTTGAAATTGAGGATCTCATGATAGAAACAGATTAAGATGGTTGGGGTTGTTCAAGCGTGAAGGTGCTTTTCTTTGATAGGTCCAAAGGGCGGCCATCTTTGACTCAGCCATGACCATCAAGCACCATCTTGCTCACTGAGTGTTCAGGATTTGACAGTAGACCATCAGGACCAGTCGCTGCAGGACTCGGTGTTCTACTAGCCAGAAATTTTTCCAAACAGGGCCAGGCGGGATGACGGCATTTTTCTATGATTTTAAGGCCCTGGATTTTCAAACAGGGTGGTGTAAAATAGATCAAGGTCAAGACCCGTAAGATATATTATGAAGCTGTTAGGGATAGACCATCACACAAAATTTCGTCACTTTATCACAATTAGTTAAGGAGTAATGGCCAAAAATGGGTTTTTCGCATATCGCCCCCTGGTGGAAAGACAGGAAGTTGGATCGAAATTCCAAAAGTGTTGTGCACAAGAGTGGATGAGTACCTCATATATACCAAAGTTTCAAGCTCCTCCGTTGAACGGTCTAGGAGGAGATATCACTTTCGGACGGACAGATGGACAGCCAGACTGACGGCGGAGGGTAAAACAATATCTCCCCGACTTTTTTCAAAAAGCGGGGAGATAATGAAGCAAAACAGCCCCCCCCTGGGTCTTATGGCATGTATTGGGTGGGGTTGAGTTTACACAGGCCTCCACTCGAACAAACTTCCTGCAAATATAGCTTTCAATTTTGCATCTGGCAAAGAATTGAATGCAACCATGGAGGGAAGATAAATTTGCTGAACTGTAAACAAGGAATTGCTACCGAACAAGAGGAATGCAGACACGGAGCCATGTTTAACTTTTCTCATTCAAAAATCTCACCACCCATCTCTCTAACTCCATCAAACTTTCATGAAAACCCCTCAGACAATAAACCATGCGGAACATTCAAGAAATCAGCTGCCTTCGGTCAATCCTCCATGTCTTGCCTGGCGTTCCAACGCTGCAAGCCACACACCCCACTGGCGAAAAACGGCATCAATACCAGCCGAACAAGAGAAATAATCAGTCAAGTCGGCGATGCGGAAGAGAATTTCGCTGAAGCATAACGGTTGTGTTCGCCTCAATGGCGGCAACAAAAACGTTCTTCGGCGGTCCAGCTGCCTGGCATTGTGCCAACGTGCATAACCGCCAAAAATAAGTCGGGCGTCAGTCGACCAAAACAAATGCATGGACCGCGGAAGAGGAACTGGGGATGGAGCTTTGTGTCCGGAATCACGGGAGGCCAACGGACTGGCGACAATTATCGGATGGAATCCACTTTCTTTTGTGAACGACTTTGACTCAGGAGTGGCTGCAGCTGAATTTTACGCCTCAAATCTTTCTTATATCATGAAAGTGGAGGCCACGGTCGACCAGAAAGATCTCAGCACAATGATTTCTTTAAAATGCAACATGGAAAAGGACAATTTAATAAAGTTACCTCATAAATTTTTTGGGAATTTCAACATTTGGATTGTTTTCCCACATAATTCTTGCCATGGATCGAAAAATTACAGATGAATTTTATGAGTTATAACTTAACCCGTTTAACTGTGTGATTTTTTTAGTTCTAATTTTTCTTTCTTAAAAAAATTTGCCAAAATAGCATTTGACACAAAAGGTTCCAGACGTAATATAACATCCTACGCACTCTGAAGCGCCATTTCCTTGGAAGGCTTCTATTGCGCCTTACGCAAGCTACGATCCTCGGGTGTTTTCAGGGATTCCCCCAAATTTCGTAATGACGTAATATGATGTCCAACCCAGTTAACTTAGATGGACGCCTGGTTTAACATGGGCCATCGAACCATCTTTTTTTGAAGATGGGGATTTGGCCTAGTGGTTAAGGCGTGCTGCCCCTTAGTGCTGGCGATTGATGCCTTATGCGAGGGTCCGTGGGTTCGAATCTGGTAGAAGGATGCGATGTCTTTCACCTTAGAAACCCGTTTCTATTTCCTACCCTGAACAGGTTAAAAAGAGATGTTCAGAGAATACCTGCTTTATCTGACAGAATATTTCGTCAAATTGTCCTGCAGTAATGCTAATAAAGACTTTCATATTGGTCCATAACATTGGAATCGTTGGCTCTGAATCCCGAGTCTTTTTTAAATTGGAACTCACAATACACTGCTCCTTGAAGCCACCACAATGATATCCATGAAGACTTTGAAAGAAAACGGCTCCGCCACCCGAAGACAAAGTCCGTTGGCAATTCACCCTGGAGGCGTATCACCCAACCGTGGTCTATGACGGCACACGCCGAGCCTGAATGGCGAGAATCATCATTGCCACTTTGCCTATTGTTGCCCGGTAACTCTACAACAATCAAAATCATCCTTCCCTTCATTTGTTGTTTAGAACTCTCGTTGTGATTTATTGGGGTATTATTCACGCGGGGCCCGCGGCACCCGTCACGGACATTATCCGCCACACCTGCGTGGGACGTTCCGCTAACAAGGAAGCGAGGAGAGCGGTCGAGAAGAATCGAAACCAGTGCCGCGTTCCGAGTCCAGGTGACGCGAATTTGTCAACTATGAAAGAAAACACACGCACATAGCGCGACCCCTGTGAACACATTAAAACATTTTTATGTGAGCATGTCTTTGTCAGACCAATGATTTTTAAAAGAAATTGTTTTTTTATCAACCTCGGATAAAGTTTTTATGTTTCAATAAACGGTTCGTTCTAAAACACGTGTCAAATCGATTCTCAAGAATCTTGGGCCGTTATTCTATTTAAAAAGATCAGCGAGTTTTGAAGCCATTTTTTTGCATCATGGGTATATCTAGGCCATTTTAGAGCGGCGCTGCACCGTGCTGCTAAAAGGAGTGACATGCTGCTGTGCCCTTTTTTAACCCCCTAGGGCACCATGCCCCAAACAATTTTTTTTCTTGTTTTTAGGTTTTAGTACCCCCAGACCCTCTGTCATGGTCCCTTTTGGTCATATCACCTTCGAAACTGGCTTAAACTGGCTGTTGACTGGAGTTATAGAGATCTTTTTAACTGACAAGCGTCTCAAATTCCGTAAGTAGATTAAGTGTCATGAATGAAAAGTGCCCTTTTCCAGGTTGAAGTGCCCTTTTCATAAAGCTTGCACCGTCCCCTTCTGAAATCCTAGACATAACCCGTGCATCAGAACAAGTTCAGTGACACAGCATACAACGTTAATTTTTCGAGAGAGGACATATTCTCTTGGTGACCAGGTTATCTTGTTTCTCATGAAGATTAACCGCTAATTAAACAGAGACAAGTCATGCGTTAACGGGCGGCCAAGGTCGACTTGCCCCGTTTAGAGCAAAGAGTCGAGTTTCTTTCGCCGTGAATCCAATAGCTAACGGACCTAACCAACCATGAAATAGCAATGAAAGAGTGATGGACAAAAACAACCAGGCCTTAGCAACCAACAATTAACAGAATGGCTTGCTGTTGTCTTGTGTGTGCACACCCCCACTGTCTTTTGTTGGCTTCATGTTGGGGATTAGCCCGAAGGCAAGCCGCCGCTATATGAACTCGTGATCGACAATATGACCTTGCACATCATGAAGGACGGAGAAAAAAGTGCTTGTGTTAGGAGCATATGAATTAAGCTACACATTGTCTTTGAAGTTGTGTAAGTTTTCATAGCTACTCACAGTGCCCAAGTCAAGATTTCGGAAGACGTTTGTGTGGCGGTCTAGGAAAACCTGGCGGATGTTGCATTTGAGGAGTGTTAACCCTTTAGGCCTCAGTGGGTAAAAAATGTATGGTCAGATCCCCTCACAACGGCCTACACCGGCCTGCCAAATTTGGCTAGTTCACAACCCGTTGTTAAGATGGCGCTTGCATCGGCCGGCGCAGGCCGGCTTGAGGATCTATCATCATAGATATGTAAGCTTATTGAAGTTCCGCAAAATATTTAAGGAGCCAGATCCAATTTTTGTGAAATTTCGCAGGGGTCTCTGAGGAGTTTCTAGGCGGCCGTTATGAGGCCAGGGTTAATGACCTTGGTGAACTCGCACATTTCAATAGCTGAAATGTACTACATCACAGGTTAAAGTAGTAGATCAATGCACAGGCAATCTGACAGTCCTTGTTGATCATTCGGGGATGTCGCCTACCGCCACAGATGTTTTAAGGGTCTGACCAGAAATCGAACCGGCAATAACCAATGGAAGAGGCACTGCTTTTGGTACTAGACCACTCTGGAATCCATTGTGTCACATCCTGCAGTAACCTAAAGAATATCACGTGATCTGTTGAAAAAAAATCCTTGAAATCAAATACAAAGACCAACCACTGAGATAGGAACCTTTCCTTATGGCTACGGTGAAACTTTTGTCTCCGAGCAAAAAAGCGTGGACAAGGACCCAAATCTCTCAAAGCATTGACCCTCTTGTCCAGGTCACCAGACAACTCTCCCATTTCACCAAATCATCGTTATCTCCAGGAGGGAGTGGCGATAATTGTCGTAACGTCGTCAACGTTCTAATGACCCGTACAGCCGATTGTAACCCCAGAGGTGATACACAGATCTCCCCTAATATAAACATAGTGATTAATTCATGCACAGTGATTTTCTCTGACGTTTTTTCTGCCCGGTTGAGATTTTCACTGAGATCTCGCCGGCCAGGCACCTGGTTTGCGTCTTGCCAGTCTGCAACGACCGCCGCCCAATTTCACGCCCCAATCTGCCACCAGCGCGGCATGCTCCATTGCTTTCTTATGCATATTATATTTTTGGATAACGAGACGACAATGGCCGTAATTTGACAAGTCAGTAGCGTATTGGACCCTCCGAGGTGGCACATCATAATGGAAGCACTCCATTTTCGGTGAAAAATGGGACGGCTTTGTTCGGGGATTAGCGCATTTCTGTTTTGATTCACTCGGCTGATTTACTGCCGCAGTTTGAATGTCACATGATCAAAGTAGCCGTTTTCCACAGAATGCCCTCAAAATCGTAAATTGCAGACTTGGAAAGCAAAATTCAGAGATCTTGACCGAAGACACAAAGTAATGAATGGAATTAGCAAGATAAGTTCTGTTGACCAAGCGGCACCTCACACAAATGTGACCTCACAGCAAAACCCGTCTTAAATCGCACAAGATATGAACCAGGATGAATCAAAATAACTCCAGTAGATAAAGGAAGAAATGTAATCACTCAGATTTTACAAAAGAAAGACAGACAATAAGCCTAGGCCTACTGGAATTGACAAAACGTTGGTCTCAAACTGCCAACTAAAGTTAAGCCGAGAGCAGATCGACCTTGCGACTGGAAGCAACTACCAGCAATGGCGTTTCCGGCAATGGTGGGCAACTGGCTGGAAACAGCAGCAACTGATCAGTTGCTCAAACACGTCGATGTGCACGCCCCAGCAACGTTATTGCCGACCGTTGCCGCTAGTTCCAGCTAGTTGCTCATGTAAGACTGGATTGTGCCACTTGTTGCCGCAATGACCAGTCGTAGTCGATGTGCGCGTTCCGCTCACATCGACAGCAACTGTTGCGTTAAGTTGCTTCCAGTCGCAAGGTCGATCTGCTCTCGGCTAAAGTTAAAGTTTGGGTTCATAGGCTGATATCAACAATGGTAGAGGTGTCATCCGACTTTACACTTCAGAGAAACTTAGCACTGAGGGGTGGTGGGTGTGTTTCAGAGGTCCAAAGAGCACATACNNNNACCCCCCCCCCCCCCCCCCGAGTATTGCCCCGTCTTCCAACACATACCTCGGACAAAATTTTTGTAGTGACGGGTCACATATACGTCAGAGCAATCGTGTTATCGTGTAATAGCCAGGCATTTGATGGCTTGCGACAATAGTATGCCCTGTTCTGTTCAAGACAATTTCCACACAAACCAAGAAAATCTGGACTTCATACCCCTATCAAAATTCACAAACTGAAGAAAATGAGAGAGAACTACTTACATGTCTCAACTGTCGACCTGACCGCACAAGAATGCCTGCCCAAGACATGAGAAAGAACTTGAGAGATTTTCCAATAATTAACCTAACTTTCCTTTTCAAAGCATGCCAACCAAGCATAGCATGATTATGTAAGATTCCATTCACATTAGGCCAAGATAATGAATTTGGCGTTTCACACCTCATGATCTCAATGGGACCCTAGCTAAACAATAGAGGGCAGCACACCGGAACCAGGTCCTATACAATGGATGCTTTTTGTGTGGGAAATTGACCAGGACCAGGATGTCAGCTTCATTTCAAGTTTTAACCACTAGTGACACCTATTGAGGGAGTGGGCTAGGGTCCCCATTCTGCATCGGGGCGAATGAATGGGTGTGTTTCAAAATAGGTCACCCAAGAAAATGGGGCAAAATTCAACTTTGAAGTGATCACAAAGATTTGTGCCATTGATATTCCAAAAATCAAATGTAGTAATCAATAATATCATAAAGGAATCAACCATAAAGGTTCAACTGACAAATTTAGCATTTTATAAATGTGGACGGTATCCCTTTAAAACCCAACAGATTTGCATTCTGACTCTTCCATATGATAGGCAAGACTCTTCTGCACATTCACTGCAAATTTTGTTGAATTCCGACTAGTTGATCTTTTGATACAAAAGGTCTGAATTAATGAGAACCCCACGAACGATGTGTGTTCAGGGTCATCGGTGTACATTTGAATAGGCTGACGTACATTTGTACATGGAACACTAATTGTGCTGAAAATAGCTCAGTTATCGTCAGAAATGGAATTCAAAGCATCATGTTGGCAGGTTCATGTACCTCTTCACCACAAAAAAAGTTGAAGCTCCTGCCTATTATGTAAAACCAAAATTCAGGCAGTGAGAGACATCTGGTGGCAACACAGGAAGTGTATCCCTCAGTAAGCTCATCGTTCGCAGTTAAACCTTTATGATTGATTCCTTTATGATAATATAGACCTTTAACTATTAGTTTCTCCATCTGGGATGTACAGTGTATGCTTATTTGGGAGGGTATCAAAAAATATTGAGCTACCAACAAAATCTATCGTTCCATCCGACACCAAAACTTCTTTTTATTGTCAGACTTTAAAGGGCTAATAGATCAATCAGTTTGCAGTGTCATAATTTAGAGTTCCATGATACCTACATCTGACATGAATCTATCTATATAATAATACTGGAAGTCGGCTCAATAAAGTCACACTTGGAAGCTTTGTTTTGTCTCGAAATTCGGCATGATGATAGAGGATACCATATCCTGATGCAACGGGTGGTTGATTTTGCAAAAAGAACTTTGTTGTGGTCGCAATTTTACTTTTTTTAGCAGTGTTGTTCGATTGCTTTCTAAATTCTCCCTACTGCACCCCATTGGGTGCACCTATTCCACCAGGGCCGGGCATTCCATCCTCGGTTGAATCGCAATCGCCGGTCACCACGGGTACTTGCTAGTATTATATATTTTTGATATTGTAGAGTTTCAAGAAACAGCCTGTCACCAGTAGACAAAAGAATGGTGAAATTTTTTTAGTGTCGGACGGAACACTTTTTGAAACACACCCGAATAAAGGGGCCACTTCACATCACCTTAATTATTTCAGTGTTCAATGAGGTGGAGATTTTCAGAGGTCCACTTAAGATCGACCAATTTGGTCGAAATTGAAAGTAATTCTGAATCACCGTCCGGAACATGTTCAGTCAGGTGTGTGACACAAACGGGCCTGTTTGTAAATAAAACAACTTGTTTGGACAATACCTCCTGTTGTCTTCAGTTCACTGGCTTGTCAAGTTGTCCAAACATTTGATGGTCTGATAAGAGCTATTTGGACACTGATTGGGCAACTGTACTTAAATTAAGATAGATTAGAATAATTTGTGTCTAGTCTGTTCCAAAATTGGTGGTTTGGGTAGAGGGAGTAGAGTGGCCCAGCAGGTGGGGGACACTGGAGTGGGCAGAAGAACAGGACGGTTAAAACTCTAATTGATAGCTATCCAAAGCACAAAGAACGACACACAAAATGATATAATACAAACATGACAAAGGGTCGTCTCCGAATTTCACAAATTTTCGACCCCAATCGGGGTCTTCCTCAGGCACTTTCTAGTCGAGCAACCAGAAGTCCTAATTGATAGCAATGTGGATGACAATGAAATACACGCCTTCTTCAAATCAAATTGTCTGTCCAGAACCTCATCCAGACAGGCTGGGGCAGGGCCTAGATTACCAGACACTTTGAGAGGCAGATTCCTGGGTAGACTCATCTTCGATGATCGAAGGCCGATCTGCTATCCACTGCGTTACACCGCACATCACCCTTCGAGAAATTGACAGGTCCACGGCGTATCTGCCGCCTCGAGAAGAAGAGGCCAATCAGAATCGGTGTTGTAAAATTTGAATCGTGGTACAAAGAGTGGTAGCCGAAGACCCGATATAAAGTGCAATATGATTGGTCGCCCGGTAAAGTTGGCATCGTGCCAAGATACGCCGCCGACTGGTCTATTTCTCGAAGGGTGATGTGCGATGTAAACGTAGTGGTGAGCAGATCGGCCTTCGATTATCGAAGATGGGGTAGACTGGTACCCAGTTCTAACTATTTTACATCGGACTTTTTTATATGTTAGGACCAGCTGTGCCTATCACTTTCGTGAATTTGATTGGCCGGTGCTGGCAGAGGTGTTAAGTTTATGAACTACAGTGGAACCTCTCTATTACGGACACCTTTGGGACTGACAAATACTGTCCTCAATTGAGAGGTGTCCTGATTACAGAGGTTGAAATGAATAGAAATGATCAATTTGGGACTGAACTTCGGTGTCCTTAATAGAGAGGTGTCCTCCTGGCAGAGGTGTCCGTTAAGGGAGGTTCCACTGTATTAGTATTATGTTGATACCTTTTCTATTTTCAAACCCTTCACGATTGTTGGGTTTTCTTGGTCAAATGTAGGTCACCTTCTGTCTGCATTCCGGTACATCAGCCGTACTCAGAATACGAGCAGTCAGCCATACGTATTGCCAAAAGATGGCAGCAAAGTTCTAATACCAATACACAGGAAAATCCACGTGATTGGTGCTTGATTAAGAATGAATAGGTCCACTATATGCATTGAATTGGGCCGTAGTGACACCTATTGGTCAACTCACTGACAGCTCCTATTGAATAAATTTACATAATTTACAAGAAATTTCCAATTGACATCACTGCCTAAATTCCGCCACAAATGGCGGCCAATACTGGTCCTACCAAACAAGTCACGTCTGATTGCATCGTGCAGGTCGGTAGGATCAGGTACTACTTGTCTAATTCATGGGGGGGGGGGGCAGGCATGCACTCCCCTTTGTGTCACGGAAGTAGGCCTATGTTGGCAGTGGCGGATCCAAGGGGGGGGGCGTGCCCAGTGCACGCCCCCGTTCAGCCGCAGAGCAACAAAAATTTTCTTAGCTATATAAACAGGCCCCTGATTTTCAGTAAAAATAGTGCCAATGGCACTGTGCCCGCTTGGCTTTTTAGCACAGTGGTGGAAAGAATAAGCCATATCAGAATCCCATACAAGCCATATTTGACCAAAGCGTACATAGCAGATTTTGTGAGTTTGGTTTTGGCCTCCTGGTGGCAAAGTCAAGAATTAGATTTCACCAAAATTTCGTCAAGAAGTCACTACAACCTAGAGGTAAATACATACAAAGGTTCAATACAATAGCTCACACGATTATCAAAATATAGCCCTTTTAAGTTTTTCACAAAACGCCCCCTACCTACCAAAATAGGAATCGCATCGCACCCAAAATCGAACTTGACCTAGATTTTTGGGTCATACACACCTGTATGCAATATGAAAATGATCCTTCAAAAACTGAAGGCGCTATCCATCTGACAAGGAAAAATTTGATATTTTCGTTTTGGCCCCCTAGTGGCAAAGTCAAGAATCAGATTGCGCCGAAATTTCGTGTGCAAGTCACCACAAGCTAGAGGTACATACACACAAAGTTTCATCGCGATAGCTCAAGCCATTCTCAAAATACAGGCCTTTGAATTTTTTCACAAAACGCCCCCTACTGGCCAAAGTAGGAATCGCATCGCACCCAAAATCGAACTTGGCCTAGATTTTGTGGTCATACACACCCATATGCAATATGAAAATGATCCGTCAAAAACTGAAGGCGCTATCCATCTGACAAGGGAAAAGTTTACGGACACACGCACGCACGCACGCACGCACGCACGCACGCACTAACGCACGACAGACCACCACTAAAGGCGCCAAGCACAGCATAAGCCCTTTTGGCCTATGGGCCAAGCGGGCTAAAAAGAAAGTTCAATTTGGCCTGCCCAGGAGCCAGGAAATCGAGGTTCCGGCACTTTTACCCCAAAATTTTCAGGGCTTTGCGCCTTCCGTGCTCAGAGAATGGGGTTTGCCCATTCCACGCACCCCCGTTCGGCAACTCCTGGATCCGCCACTGGGTGGTTTGCCAAGTGCGCAATAGGAATCTCCCAAATACACTGTAACCTCGCAGGGACACCTTAGGGGTTAAAAGATGCTGTCCTTAATTGCGAGGTGTCCTGAAATCATGTCAAGTGACGAAAACCCACAATCCTGAGGCACCACAGGGAGGTTCCGCTAAGTGGACCACCTGTGACACTAAAGGTCTACCTTCCTTCAAGCATGGCATTGTTCTTTGGGATTTAGAGCAAAACCTTGCAAAAACGAAGAAAATTCCTGTCGGCCCTATCTACGCATTCCTATTGGCCTCAGTGCCATTGAACGCGGGCCTTTGGTCTGTTTTCTTGGCAAATGATCATAAGATCGGTAAGGCCAAGACCATGTAAGATTATCGAACCGTTCAAGGAGAATAAGTCTGGTGAAAAATAAAATCACCAACAAATGAAACCAAGTTTACTTTGCTCATTCAAGTGAACTGGCGTGGAACTTTTTAACACTTTATTTGTGTACCTTATAAGTGATCCATGCTTGTCGGACTGGGCAAGAATTTAGACGGACTGTAATCACGGAGTTTAAAAGTTTGAAGTCCTTCCTTGACGGTTGCTCAACCGTGAATAAATGCTTCAAGAGAAGAAAGTGAATTTACTTAGGCCTCGCTAGATTTCGTTTACTAATCGTGATGTTTAAGTTTGTGGTGTAATACACAATGTGCACACATTTGCAAGAGTTCCGCAAGACTGGCCCCTTGTTATCTATACTATAATGGACGGTAGCCATGTTGGATTTTGTTATCAACCTGAGTTGACCTGTTATCTGCTATACCTTACTATGTAATGACTGTATAGTAGCGTATTGGACCCTCCGAGGTGGCACATCATAATGGAAGCACTCCATTTTCGGTGAAAAATGGGACGGCTTTGTTCGGGGATTAGCGCGTTTCTGTTTTGATTCACTCGGCTGATTTACTGCCGCAGTTTGAATGTCACATGATCAAAGTAGCCATTTTCCACGGAATGCCCTCAAAATCGTAAATTGCAGACTTGGAAAGCAAAATCCAGAGATCTTGACCGAAGATATGAAGTATTGAATGGAATTAGCAAGATAAGTTCTGTTGACCAAGCGGCACCTCACACAATTGTGACATCACAGCAAAACTAGTCTTATTAAATCGCACAAGATATGAACCAGGATGAACCAAAATAACTCCAGGAGATAAAGGAAGAAATGTAATCACTCAGATTTTACAAAAGACAGACAATAAGCCTAGGCCTACTGGAATTGACAAAATGCTGGTCTCAACCTGCCAACTAAAGTTAAGCCGAGAGCAGATCGACCTTGCGACTGGAAGCAACTACCGGCAATGGCGTTTCCGGCAACGGTGGGCGACTGGCTGGAAACAGCAGCAACTGATCAGTTGCTCAAACAGGTCGATGTGCCCGCCCCAGCAACGCTATTGCCGACCGTTGCCGCTAGTTCCAGCCAGTTGCTCATGTAAGACTGGATTGTGCCACTTGTTGCCGCAATGACCAGTCGTAGTCGATGTGCGCGATCAACTGTTGCGTTAAGTTGCTTCCAGTCGCAAGGTCGATCTGCTCTCGGCTAAAAAGTTAAAGTATGGGTTCATAGGCTGATATCAACAACGGTAGAGATGTCATCCGACTTTACACTTCAGAGAACCTTAGCACTGAGGGGTGGTGGGTGTGTTTCAGAGGTCCAAAGAGCACATACCGTGGACAAAATTTTTGTAGTGACGGGTCACAAATACGTCAGAGCGATCGTGTTATCGTTTAATAGCCAGGCATTTGATGGCTTGCGACAATAGTATGTCCTGTTCTGTTCAAGACAAATTCCACACAAACCAAGAAAACCTGGACTTCCCCTATCAAAATTCACAGACTGAAGTAAATGAGAATAAAATACTTACATGTCTCAACTGTCGAGCTGACCGCACAAGAATGCCTGGCCAAGACATGAGAAAGAACTTGAGAGATTTTCCAATAATTAACCTAACTTTCCTTTTCAAAGTGTGCCAACCAAGCATAGCATGATTATGTAAGATTCCATTCACATTAGGCCAAGATAATGAATTTGGTGTTTCACACCTCATGATCTCAATGGGGACCCTAGCTACAATAGAGGGCAGCACACCGAAACCAGGTCCCATACAATGGGTGCCTTTTGTGTGGGAAATTGACCAGGACTGGGATGTCAGCTTCATTTCAATAGTTTTAACCACTAGTGACACCTATTGAGGGAGTGGGCTGGGGTTCCCATTCTGCATCGGGAAGAACGAATGGGTGTGTTTCAAAATTGGTCACCCAAGAAAATGGGGCAAAATTCAACTTTGAAGTGACCACAAAGATTTGTGCCATTGATTTTCCAAAAATCAAATATATTAATCAATAATATAGACCTTTAACTATTAGTTTCTCCATCTGGGATGTACAGTGTATGCTTATCTGGGAGGGTATCAAAAAATATTGAGCTTACCAACAAAATCTATCGTTCCATCCGACACCAAAACTTCTTTCTACTGTCAGACTTTAAACGGCTAATAGAACAATCAGTTTGCAGTGTCATAATTTCGAGTTCCATGATACCTAGATCCGACATGAATATTATCTATTTTTGATATTGTACAGTTTCAAGAAACAGCCTGTCACCAGTAGACAAAAGAATGTGGAAATTTTTTTGGTGTCGGACGAAACACTTTTTGAAACACACCCGAATAAAGGGGCTACTTTACATCACCTTAATTATTTCCATGTTCAATGACGTGGAGATTTTCAGAAGTCCACTTAGATCGAGCAATTTGGTCGAAATTGAAAGTAATTCTGAATCACCGTCCGGAACATGTTCAGTCAGGTGTGTGACACAAACGGGCCTGTTTGTAAATAAAACAACTTGTTTGGACAATACCTCCTGTCGTCTTCAGTTCACTGGCTTGTCAAGTTGTCCAAACATTTGATGGTCTGATAAGAGCTATTTGGACACTGATTGGGCAACTGTACTTAAATTAAGATAGATTAGAATAAATTGTGTCTAGTCTGTTCCAAAATTGGTGGTTTGGGTAGAGGGAGTAGAGTGGCCCAGCAGGTGGGGGACAGTGGAGTGGGCAGAAGAACAGGACAGTTAACACTCTCCCTAATTGATAGCTATCCAAAGCACAAAGAACAACGCATAAAATGATATAATACGAAGGGTCGTGTCCGAATTTCACAAATTTTTGACCCCAATAGAGTGTTTGCACGTGACGTCACAGCGGCCATGTTGGAGGGATACAACAAAAGAACAGACTTCAAAACAATCGAAGTTAATCTCCGTAGACCATGACTGGCGACAATTGATAGCAATGTGGATGACAATGAAATACACGCCTTCTTCAAATCAAATTGTCCGTCCAGAACCTCATCCAGACAGGCTGGGGCAGGGCCTAGGCCACTGAAACTAGATGATAAGGTTCTCGTCACCGCCCGCATGCGATTTTGGCCCCGCATCAAAAAAGTTCGTCGTTCATCTTTTATAAAAAATCCGCGCCAAAAATCCGCATCTCCTTGCCGACGATCTTTACATCGACTCTCCAGCGCCGCGCGCGGCGTCTGGGTGAGTGAGCCTTTAAAAGCCGTCTGCCGTGATCGAGCTCGCTCGGGGAATCCCGCCTACCTCACTTCCAGGTGTTGTTTGCCAGATCCTCGGCATGCATTCAGTGTACATGATATGGTTCTGTGGTATCCGGGTTGTTGATATCAATTTTCTGACGAAGTGTCAGAGGGGCGGAAGCCTCGTTCTGAACACTATTGTCTGATTGTAACGGCACGTGGTGGATGAAAGATGAAAGTTGACGAAATTCCCTCACTGATTTTTTGGAATTGGTTGACGAAAACGTTATAATCTGGTTTCAGTGGCCCTAGATTACCAGACACTTTGAGACGCAGATTCATGGGTAGACTGGTACCCAGTCCTAACTATTTTACATCGGACTTTTTTATATGTTAGGACCGGCCGTGCCTGTCGCTTTGGTGAATCTGATTGGCCGGTGCTGGCAGAGGTGTTAAGTTTATGAACTATTAGTATTATGTTGATACCTTTTATATTTTCAAACCCTTCGCGATTGGTGAATTTTCTTGGTCAAATGTAGGTCACCTTCTGTCTGCATTCCAGTACATCAGCCGTACTCAAAATACGAGCAGTCAGCCATACGTATTGCCAAAAGATGGCAGCAAAGTTCTAGCGGACCAATACACAGGAAAATCCACGTGATTGGTGCTTGATCAAGAATGAATAGGTCCACTATATGCATTGAATTGGGCCGTAGTGACACCTATTGGTCAACTCGCCGACAGCTCCTACTGAATAAATTTACATAATTTACAAGAAATTTCCAATTGACATCACTGCCTAAATTCCTCCAGTCCAGAAATGGCAGCCAATACTGGTCCTACCAAACAAGTCATGTCTGATTGCATCGCGCAGGTTGGTAGGATCAGGTACTCCTTGTCTAATTCATGTGGGGGGGGGGCACGCAGGCATGCACTCCCCTTTGTGTCACGAAAGTAGGCCTATGTTGGCAGTGGCGGATCCAAGGGGGGCGTGCCCAGTGCACGCCCCCCTTCAGCAGCAGAGCAGCAAAAATTTTCTTAGCCATATAAACAGACCCCTGATTTTCAGTAAAAAGAAAGTTCAATTTGGCCTGCCCAGGAGCCAGGAAATTGAGGTTCCGGCACTTTTACCCCAAAATTTTCAGGGCTTCGCGCCTTCCGTGCTCAGAGAATGGGGTTTGCCCATTCCACGCACCCCCCGTCCGGCAACTCCTGGATCCGCCACTGGTTGGTTTGCCAAGTGAGCAATAGGAATCTCCCAAATACACTGTAACCTCGCAGTAAGGACACCTTAGGGGTTAAAAGATGCTGTCCTTAATTGCGAGGCATACCTGAGGCATCAGAGGCATCAGAGGGAGGTTCCACTAGGTGGACCAGCTCTGACAGTAAAGGTCTACCTTCCTTCAAGCATGGAATTGTTCTTTGGGATTTAGAGCAAAACCTTGCAAAAACGAAGAAAATTCCTCAGTCGGCCCTATCCATGCATTCCTATTGGCCTTTGTGCCATTGAACGCGGGCCTTTGGTCTGTTTTCGTGCCATCATAAGATCGGTGAGGCCAAGACCATGTAAGATTATCGAACCGTTCAAGGAGAAAAAGTCTGGTGAAAAATAAAATCACCAACAAGTGAAACCAAGTTTACTTTGCTCATTCAAGTGAACTGGCGTGGAACTTTTTAACACTTTATTTGTGTACCTTATAAGTGATCCATGCTTGTCGGACTGGGGAAGTATTTAGACGGACTGTAATCACGGAGTTTAAAAGTTTGAAGTCCTTCCTTGACGGTTGCTCAACCGTGAATAAATGCTTCAAGAGGAAAAAGCGAATTTACTTAGGCCTCGCTGGATTTCGTTTACTAATCGTGATGTTTAAGTTTGTGGTGTAACACACAAACTGTGCATACATTTGCAAGAGTTCTGCAAGACTGGCCCCTTGTTATGTTGAGCAATTATCGATAATGCTACCCATTGTTGTGGTTGTGGGTTGGCAGCAGACCAGAATTCAAGTGCAGTGGGCTGGAAATCGCCTAGGCCTACAACTCTTAACCCTTTCGTTACGTGCGACCCGGTCACCGGGTCATCGAAACCCCCACGAAATTTCCATGGGACCCGGTCACCGGGTCCTGTATAATGGAAGGTTTCAGTTAGAACAGATTTTTGTTAAAACAGTTTACGGATAAAACAGTTTTGAAAATTTGGGCCTCCGTAAGCTGGTGACCATACATACCAGTAACGAAAGGGTTAAAGGAGTACGGGTATGCGATCTCTAATGGGTAATTTGACTGCCAATGTAGAGGGAGCCACCTAGTGGCAGCAACACGAACTACACAAATCCATTACAAAATGTACGTAGTAAATCAGGTCCATTTGCCCACACGTAGTTAGTCCCTTAGGTTGGAGAGTGGCGCAGTGGTGCCGGCTGTTGAGAAAAAGTGGCAATGCTGGCTCCTTTAAGGCGGTGACAGACTGGCGCGTAAGCAATGCGTCGGGAAAGTGTTCAACCAATCAGGGAGGTGGTAACACGGACCGAAACAACTATCGAAGAATCTGATTGGCGGAATGCCTGCACGACGCGTCACGTACACGCCAGTCTGTCACCGCCTTTACTGAGAGTATATTTTGAGCGACCACAGAACAGACTATAAGCTAACCAGAGACGACAAAACAGACTATAACCCAACCTCACGCAGCATCATTGGAGAATGACGTTTGTATCACGAACGGTGATCTGAACCATAAAATATTAATTCATAATGATTTTGATGGTAATTGCATTTTGTTTAACAACGTTTGCTGGAGAGTGATCATTCAGGATTCACACAGTCATCATGGTTCGCTGATTTTGATTCTGTAAGCTAGTGTTGCAGTGATGGGCTAGTTGTTTCAGATACAGTGTTGGGGCACCGATAGCTAACGCTAGCCCTAACTAATGCTAATTTTGGTGTGGCGCTAACTACAGTATGTTGCACAATTGACTCCCTTCCGTGCCGTGCACCATCCACGAGCCACATGCAGCGTCATGCACCCGTGGTGAGCGGACATCACGCAGAAGAGATGCGTGACGCACCCGTACCATATGCATACCTTCCGCTTGACGATGTGCTTCTGGCATGATGGGTAGAATAGAAGAAAGATTGGCAATGATATTGCCCATTTTGATCCTCATATTGTGCAATAATATTGCACGTTATGGGCCCGCTTTAAGGTTCCTCCTTGGTAGTTTTGGTGGTGATAAGTGACCGGTGTTGAGCCTGTTCTATTATTGCTGTTCTGCGACCGTTCACCAGTCTTATGGTCACACGAGTTACAGGTGGTGTATAAATATGTTTGTATTTTTATGTTTTCTCTTTTCTCCGTTATTTTAACTTTGTTAGATATCGGTCAAACCGCTCTTATGAGCTCGTGTTTGTAACTTTATTACATACCGATGAAAATAAAGTTTATCTATCTATCTATGTTTTTGACTTGAAGAACACAGTTAGTGCATATATAGCACTACTATGTGCGCTTTATCGTCTGGCTGGCCCAAGCCCCCCCCCCCAACAGTAGAACCGGTGCGTCCAGCAATCCCTGTATGCCATCTGACCGGATTGCACTTACAGATGCAGTTATGACTCACTGCAGGAGTGAAGGTAGGCCTACATTCGGAACCGACTGTACCCCAGGGCATGGTCAATGGATTTTCACAGCGTTAACCACCTCCACGCGCCATGAATATCACCAGCGCAACAGTAGTGAGAACATGAGCACACGGTCACGTCGGACAAGAAGTGGCCATATTAAGCATGACAAATAACAATCATATCAAATACTAGGTAAATATGGCCGCCAACATAATTGAGCGATTTCTTGATGAACTTTCATGGTTGACTCGGGCGTGGTGAGCTGGACTGTACATGACCAGACAGGCACAAAAATAGCCTATACCTTTTTGGAGACACCTTTCTCACCGAACCCTTCAACACTGGACGAGCCATCTTTTTTATACCCTTGTCCACTATTATTTTCATACTGGGATCCAACACTCAAAAGTGGGCCAATCTGACAATTCTAGTGGGTTTTAGCCCAACGCCAGGAGAGTTAAATAAATGTATCAGAATTGAATCACCTCAGGCAAAATCACCCTAAATCAAGCGCAAATCCAGGGGGCACAACCAGCCACCCCCCTATTTTTCGGTGACCAACGTTAGAAAAATTGCCCTTTTACAAAGTGCCACAGAACTGCTTTGCAATTTGTCCCTCAGATGCTGGGAAATAGTGCCAACGACCTTCTAGATTTCAAAATTTTCTGGGGAAGTCCCCAAGACCCTTTGCCGTGGCTCGGCACTTGCCTTCGTCAGTCCGCCCTTGGCCTTGTGATCCCCCTTTACCAGAATTCCGGATCCGCCCCTGTAAATTCATACATGTAGACCCAAAACGTGAGCATCCTTCATCAAAATCAAATCAAAATCACAGGAAAACAAAATCAATTTACCTCCTTAGTATGAATGTACAATGTCTGAACACTTTCCAACAAAACGTCATATGATGCAACACGACGACACCATCCGCCGAAAAAAATAACCAACTGAAGCAATACCGTGAAGACTGCATCCAGATATCAACCACGAGCAGTACGTTATTGTCATGGTCAACTGATTACCACGGCAACTCTCACGCAGGCATTGAGAACTCTATATCTGTACATACATACGTCTAACAACCCGATAACAGCCCCCATATACACGAGCAATTCACACAATTAAAACAACAATGGATTGACTGGTGTGTAGGAACAGCAGGAGGGGAACGCTGAGAGCTGTGATGATGGCCATGGTTCGGTGCATCTAGTGGCAGGGCCGTAGCTAGCTTTTTTTCGCTAGGGTGCATTTTAAGCAGATGAGCTGAACGGACGTGGGCTTTGCCTTCGAGCACCAATGAAGCCAGTTTTGCAGGGGGTCTGGGGGCCTCCCCCAGAAAAATGTTGAAAATTAGAAGCTCTGAGATGCACTGTCCTGAGGTCAATTTCCTGCGCTCTGTCGAGACACGAACAATAATGATCTTTTATCCCATTTGATTTTGCTGAAATTTCTTTTTTTGAACAACTGGCCTGGGGGGGGGGCCATTTGCTAGCTACGGCCCTATGCTAGCTACGGCCCTGTAGCGGCATCGTATCAGTCGGCATGTAACATTCGAAGGAGGGACTTTTTTCACTCAGATGATGGAGTAGGCACAGATGAGATGGTCAAGAGCTAGTCCCCGTAATTACTTGGAGAACACAAGGTCATGGGTTGAAGGAGCATTCGTTAACCCTTTTCAGGTGAACTTCAAGTGAGCTCAATAGAAGGGCCCAAAACGATTTCTCAGAATTGAGATAAGAGTATATTTTTGGCATTTCATACAAGTTGTTCCTGAATAATAACGTCAAAATAACGTCAAAACCCTTTTGAGCCAGCCATTTTTGTCCCCCCAGTGTTGGAGCAAAAATTTGAAAGTGTTTTTTCCCCCATTTTTTCTGTCAGGGCCGATGCCATAGCATTATTGGCCCTGGTAAGTACGGAGGAGCTACTCATGTTCCTCACTTGGGTGGGGTCTTTTACTTGCCAAAGACACAAGGTACAAGGCACCACAGCTTATACTGTCCCATGCAACGGACTGAAGAGCCGGGAATGAAATCCCACATTGGCCCGGGCTGGATTCGAACCCAGGCCTTGCCGCTTGCTAAGTGGATGTAACCACTAGGCTATCAGGCTCCTTCTGTGTTCAGCCAAATACTTAGTTCCGCCACCAGTTTTTAGATGGCATTCACTCTCGTCACTCCAAAATTGAACCCCCCCCCCCCCCCCCCCCCCCC
>NMRB01000939.1:54852-65599 GCA_002633025.1 Notospermus geniculatus | reverse complement strand
CCTTCCGCGCCGAAGGGGCCAGTTTTGTGGGGGTCTGGGGCAACTTCCATCAGAAAAAGTTTGAAAATTAGAAGCTCTCAGATGCAATTAGAGGTCAAGTTCCTGCACTTTGAGACATGAACAATAATGATCTTTTATCCCATTTGAGTTTGCCGAAAAAATTTTTTTCTCCACAATTTGCCTGGGGGGCATTTGCCCCCCTTGTCCCTATGCTAGCTACGGGTGGCATGAGACTTTGGGCAAGTCTCTTTACCTTACTGGCCTCTCTCCACCCAGGTTATGGGTACCAGTCTCAAATGCTCAGATTGTAGCGCTGAATGAGCAGCTCATCTGAGTTCTACTGAAAGGTTGCAGAAGTCAGATGACACCTCTACTGTTGTTGAATGATATCAGACTATATACCCAAACTTTAACTTTGTTTTTAAATTCAACATTCTATCGATTTTCGATCCACAATATTGGGCACTTCCACTTGTTTTACATGATATTACTAGCACTTTTTCTACCGCGGTTTTGAAAACAACAGACTCGGTGCCGCGCCCAACATCAAAATATTGAACTATACTCGGTCAATCTCCTATCCGACTAATGATGCATAAACCAGGACAAAGTTAATAGCCGCGAAAACAATAGTGCACTTTTTCCAGCCTCTTTGTGCAAAAATTGTCCAAGTTAATGCATTTATCACGCAGCTATAGAGGAAATGGTTCTAATTATATTTAATGGTTATAAGTGAGAGAGGACCATGAGCATGCTTGGCATATTTCGGCCATAGTTCTATGAACAACTAGGTCAATAGTTAATGGGCCATTGATTGGAACGGCTGATAACGTTAACCCTCGAAGGGCCGAGATGCTGAGAATGTCAGGGGCATCCCACTTCATCGGCTACTCCGTCATTGGCAACCATTTCAGTGCACCCAAAGAACCAGTGATATTATGCCGTAAAGCGAAATATTTTCGCATCCTAAATGTTCGCGAATGGCCTAAAAATCCAACATTCGCGGGGAGAAATATTCACAGTAAAAGGGCTTTATAAAAATTTTCTGCAGGAAAGTATATTCGCGAGTGTTGCACCCAGAATCATGAAGAAGATCGACACCACACTTCTCAGGAAGCAGGAAGCTCCTGGCACAACCTGTACTAATCACCTGCATACTGCAATGCCCGTTATGTGTAAACACTCGTTCCGGGCACAAGGGAGACTCCGGGAATGACATCACAATGGGAATCCCCACGCTCCATTGGTCTGATGACTCATCGATATACATGTAGGATTTAGCGGAAACAAAATTTGTGTTGCGCTTTTTCCCCACTAAATCCTAAATCCCGCTAAATCCTAAATCCGCATATGGCGGGTGTCGATAGTAATTTGCATTCGCGGAGAACAAATTTAGCAAGCACTGCAGCAATTCATGATATTCGCGAGAATTTTTCCTCGCGAAAATATTTTGCTTACGGTACTCAATGAGCCAAGATCCAGATCTGCAGACCAGAACGGCCACAACAGCCAAATTTTCCTGGATCTGGTGCAGTGCTGCCACCTATTGACAATAAACTCCCTCACTGTGAGAGGTTTGGAATCCATCATTTTTGTCTGATTATCTCGTTTGATGACTGACACATTTGGTGCCAATTTTGTCACCGTTAAAAGCATCATTCGACAATAATTAGGTCGTTTGCAATAGGACATTCTAATTTGACAAAAAAATTCCCAAATTATATGTCTGCATGCGTATTTTTTAGAAATAGATGAGAACATGCAGCTAGAGTCCTGTCACCTTCTTCAATGACAGATGGAGCTCATTCTGATTTCCTTTTTCAAAATTATGTTTGTTATGCCCGCTGTACACGATTAAATTTTTCATCCAATTTTTTGGAAATTCATATTCTGGGCCTATTGGGGCTTCAATGTATAAACCCGCATGTAGGCCTTTATTGAGCATAATCAGAAAATTGGATGAAAAATTTGATTGTGTACAACGGGCATTAGTGAGAAACTGTCCATAAAGTCCGGCAACATCTAAGCGCGACCCAATGGAATGTGGAGGTTAGGCAATGTGACCCAGTTTGGCAAAACCCAGTCAAAGTCGCTGAACACCACAGGGTTGATAAGTTATGTAGGGAGTGATATCACAATGAAAAGACAGCGGTCCATTAGTGGCAAATAAAGCCGTATCGATTGTGCAACAAAGGGCAGATATGATCAAGGCCTATGTCATTCCGTAGCAACTTTGGCAGGGTTTTCACAGACCGGATCACATATATTAGTTGGATTTTCCACGGATCTTTAATCACATGCAACTCTTGAATAACCGATCGACAACGCGATCACTGAACAAACAGACTTTAGTGGTGCCCAATAGTGTGCAACGGATCGTCACCGGTTACGCAAGTCGAATGTATAATTGAAAACTGCAAATTCATGTCTCATTTCCTGACTTCCGCATTCCATTGGGTCGCGCTTAGATGTTGCTGGACTTTACACCCTTTACTGTACAGATCACAATTGAATTTGACATACCAACAGCTTCCCACATGTTACATGTAATTAAGTTACGCTCAAGTTGTATCTTTGGTTCGCGTACAGGCCTTTATATTCCCCCAAATTAACGACGTTTAACGTCAGAGCCCAAATTAAGGGCGCCCAAATTTGAGTCTTGTTTTACATTTAAATGGGAATCTCAGATGTCTGGAAATGGCGTTTTTTATCCTCTATTTTCAAAAAAAATTATAACGAGGGGGGAACCCCCCTCGCACTCCCCCCCCCCCCCCCNTTTCGACTTTTATCATTCAGTGTACGGAGGCCTTTAGTTACGCGCAGGTTCCGCAGATACATGTACAAGAAATGCACCCTGAGTTACACGTAACTTACGTGTGAGGTTGCACGTAAGTTGCATGCAGGTTACACGTAACTTTGCACGTCAATTCAAGGCCTGTCAATTGTGATCTGCCAAATCATTTTTTTTTCATTGCCGACCCAATACTGACTCAGCAAGGCCCTGTTTTATACAGAGCACGCAGTGATGCAAAGCAGTTGCAATTAAGGAAGTTTTGCTTTCTCAGCTTATTGTTTCAGTATCATATGTTTACTCGCCATAACAGTATACAGTGGAACCTCTCTATTAAGGACACCTTCGGGACTGACAGATGCTGTCCTTAATTGAGAGGTGTCCTGATTATAGAGGTTGAAATGAATAGAAATGACCAGTTTGGGACTGAACATTGGTGTCCTGATTAGAGAGGTGTCCTCCTGGCAGAGGTGTCCGTTAAGGGAGGTTCCACTGTAATTTATACTGTTGTATGGCATGTAAACATAAACTGGCAGTTGGCTATACTGGGACTATTCATCGTTTCCACGACGTAACTCCGACAATGTCCGCCATTGCTGACGTCGCCACAATGACGCAAAGCCGGGGGCAAAATCCACTGCTGATGATGCAAAGCCGGGGGCAAAACGCGCAACGTCACAGAAAGATGTTACGTCGTGGAAACGATGAATAAAGGCGGTGACAGACTGGCGTGTAAGCATGCAACACGTCGGGAACGCATTCAACCAATCAGGGAGGCGGTAACATGGACCGAAACACCTACCGAAGAATCTGATTGGCGGAGCGCCTGCAGGACACGTCGCCTTCGCACTAGTCTGTCACCGCTTTAAGGGTAAAACAAACAAGACAAATGAATTAACTTACCATGCAGCAGGATCTTTACTGGAAGGTTTTCAGTCTGAAATGAGAAAAATATCCTTTCTTAATACGGGAAAACCAAGATACAGAATAGCACAAAATTGACACACAAAATGATAATAAGCAAGAAGTCAATCTCCAGAATTCACGAATTTTCGACGCCAACCGGGGTCTTTTTCAAGTGGAACTTTACAATCTGAAACTCTAGAAAAGAGTTTCAGATTGTAAAGTTCCACTTGAAAAAGACCCCGGTTGGGGTCGAAAATTTGTGAATTCTGGAGATTGACTTCTTGCTTATTATCTTAATACGGGAAGGTTTAGTGTTCTGTCATTAAATCTTGGCCAAGTAAAAGAAACTGCAAGAACTTTGTTCTGCATGATCTCACGATCTGAATAAACAAAGACTTTTTCAGGCATACACACACACATCATAACCAAAACTGATAGGGCACCTCCCCGGACCTGATACCACTTCACCCCTAAAACATTATTTGACACGTAACACAAGAAAAGTGGACAAAAATATGCTTGAAACTGTTGAAAGTGTGACAAATACAGGAAGGATGTACCAAGAGACTGATTTTTTTTCTTGTTCTCAAAGCAAGGAAAATAGAGAATCGACTGTAACAAAATGCTCTTCCTCATGTCACAATGATGTCAGACGTCAGCTTAGCATGATACTTGTGAGATACGAGCCAACGAAACTTCTGTTTTCTCATTTGGGTGTAGAAGTTGTCAATATTTTCAAGTCCCTTGGTTGACTCAGGTCAACCAACACCAGTGAATTCCAGTAAAATAACCCAGAAAACCGATCCACTGACAAGTATGCAATTTTTTTTCACAGCATGCGAGTTTAACGGAAAATTTTTAATGAATAGATATATATTTCAAGAACCTCCCTTACAGACACCAGGCACGGATCCAGGGGGCACACCCGGCCCGTGCCCCCCCCCCCATATTTCGGTGACCACGTAACGTTAGAAAAATTGCCCTTTTTCAACATATTCAAAGTGCCACAGAATTGCCTTGTAATTTGTCCCTCAGATGGTGGAAAATCTAACGGCCTTATAGATATCAAAATTTTCTGGGGGAGACCCCAGACCCCCTCCCCCCGTGGCTTCGTGCCTTCATCGGTCCAGCTGTGGCCTCTGTGCCCCCTTTACCAGAATCCTGGATCCACCCCTGGACACCTCTGCCAGGAGGACACCCCTCTTTTAAGGACACTGAAATTCAATCCCCAACAGTTCATTTTAACCTCTGTATTGTAGACGCCTCTCAATTGAGGACAGCACCGGGCAGTCCCAAAGGTGTTCTCAAAAGTGAGATTCCACTCTACTGAGTCTCAAGATTTTCATGCAATCCATCTCAAATACCAGGCACGGATCCAAAGGGGGGCACACCTGGTGCACGCAGTCCTTTCGGCCAACAAATCTGTAAAATCGACCATAAAATTCTGAAAGTTGGAGCAAATCATTGAAATTCACCGGAGAGTTCAATGTTTCTAGCACAGTGCACCCCCTCTTTTTTGAAATCATGGATCCGCCCCTGAACACTTGCCATCATCTTCCCTTCCAAACAGGCAAACTTGCAAAAAGAGATAAAAATACCACTCACCTTTTCAAAACTAGACCAGAGATGAAAATATCAGATGTGCATCTGCACTGGGGGGCACTTGCTCTCACTATATTCTCCTCTGACAAAAATATGTTTTCAAACTGAGTCACATCCGCTCTGAAATGTCTTACTATCACAACTCAAGAGAAACTTTTGAAGTCCAACAAAATGGGAACATAGTTCGTTTCCAATCTTTTGTCAACTTTCCCTTCTAATCCACTGCCTAATGCGAGGGTCCGTGGGTTCGAGTCCGGTAGGAAGTTATGTCTTTAACCTTAGAAACCCGTTATTATTTCATGCTGCCTTCTAATCCAATGTCAAGTCAGATTCATTCAACCAGCACACTTCACTCTCACCTGCACCACAGCAGCGGATACGAAAAAGACAATTTATACGGAGCAAGACGAGTCAGTGTTATGTCCACAGGGAAACTCGTGAGTCAAATCAGAGCAACTCCCAAGCATGGAATGAAAAAATTCGGCTCTTTCCTGAACACGGACATGCTGCAGCCGACTAAAACATAGAGATATCCCTAGGCCTCTGGGGTGAACGAAATCGTGGTGAAGTTGTCTCCCAACGTGTTCGTTATCGAACTTTCCACCCGATGCACTCGCGTATAATTAGCCTCAAGTTGATAACTGTTGTATCACATCGAGATCTTGCGTCGGGGAAAGTCGGCAGAAACTTGACAAATCACGGCACAACACCGCTACGGATGAGACAGAAATACCAGCGAAGTGAGCTCTCCAACCTGAGCGAAGGAATGAGCCAGCCCAATAACAATCCTAACGAAAGCCATTGAATAACATGTAGTTACGCCTCGCTGGCTCCGTGAATTTAAATAACCAGGCAGGCGTTCGCTCAGTCGTGAAATTCACCCGTGTGGAAATACAGGAAGCTAACAGACCTGGAAAACCAGCTGCNGGCTTCAGAGATTTTTATATCGTGCCAATATCTGAGATGGGGGATTCAGAGATTTTTACATCGTGCCAATATTTGAGATGAGATTTTTATATCGTGCCAATATCTGAGATGGGGGATTCAGAGATTTTTATATCATGCCAATATTTGAGATGGGGGGCGGGGGCGGGGGTGGGGGCAGGGGGAGGAATTCAGGCTTTTCTCTTTATCATGCTGGAGAAAGCTAGAGATATTACTACAGATAGCCACTATGATTTTTAACTTTTAATACCACGCACTGGCCTCCAGTTTGGGTATGAAAATGATTCATCAAAAGTGATCCATTAAACGCTTTGAAACACAGACATCAAAAGAAAGGGAGCATCGAATAATTCAATCAAAAGATGAGGGAGCATCGAATAATTGCTGCTGAAGTACCCTAATCTCATGATTTCCCTCTTTCCGACAACAATAGCACAAAGAATACGGCGCAAATGACCGTGCAGCCCGTCCTAACAGACGAGGTGCGGAGAACAACCGTCTACAGACCGTGGTCCGCGGCACGCCCATTGTGCGACACAATCAGCAACCATGTTCTCGATTTCCGCCTGACCTGGTTTGCTCCACAGGAGAGCGTGTTCCTCTTCGGCTACAACGACGGGGACCTCGGCATGCTGGGTGGAACTAAAATCAGGGAAGGATGACTTTCAATGGGGCAACTGCCTTTGTTGAACAACGATTTGAATTTTGACAGGGTGTGATCACATTGTCCTGTTACCAGTTATTTTTTTTCACTTTATTGTCCACTTATTTTTGCTTCATGATAATGTGGTGCAACATCCTCCATAGCCCTGATAGCCTAGTGGTTATCACGTCTGCTCAGCAAGCGGCAGGTCCCAGGTTCGAATCCAACCTGAGCCATATGGGATTTCATTCCCGGCTCTTCACGTCCATCGCATGGGACAGTAAGCCGTGGTGCCTTGTACCTTGTTTCTTTGCAAGGGCAAGTAAAAGACCCCTTCCAAGTGAGCAACATGAGTTAGCTTGTGATGGCCTCCTCTGCAATAATGCTATGGCCTTGGCCCTGACGGAAAAATAAAATACAAATACATCCTCCAACCTCCTTGCTCAAGCAGGTCCTAGGCCAGTGGAGGTAGATGAGGCCATACCTCAAACACAAATCCCACCTCAGACTGTTCACACTAGGTCACGGCAGGCAAGGATCCAAGGGGGTGCACGGCCCCCTTTTGGCCAACAAAATCTGTAAAATCATCCATGAAATTCTGGAACTTGGCGCAAATTTCAAGGTTTCTATCACAGGGCGCCCCCTCTTTTGCCAATTTTTGGATCCGCCCTGCACTGTGGCGCCAGGACAATTCGTCCCAGGACAATTTGTCACTGGACAATTCGACCCCATGGACAATTCGTCCCCAGACAATTCGTACAGTTCCACAGCGTTGTCAACCTCCTGTATTTCATGGTTCCCTGCACAAAAGACCAGAACCAGACAGGGGAACCTTGTAGATTAACAGTACCCTCTTCAGATTATCCTGTGGTCACGGTACAGTGCCATTGCTTCCAGAACCTCCCGTATTTCATGGTTCCCTTCACATAAGACCAGAACGAGACAGGACAAACTGCTAGATTAACAGCCAGAGACGACCAAATGAACCGTATCTCTTGCTGGCAAAGCTGGGCAAACCTTGCGAGAATAAAAATAACACAGGAAGGGGTCAATGGAGCGTGGAAAATGTGAGATACAGGTGCAGGGTGGAGATAAGAGGGGACAGAATATCCGAGATGTCCAACAACCTAATCATTTGCCAATCGACATGACATGGCTGGGTTGTTCAAGCAAGGAGTTAGCCGAGGGGTGAATCATGGTGCAGCCAAGCGGTTGTACGGCTGGTATGGACCGATGGGGCCTAATGGTGAAAAAAATTTGCTACAGTTGCGGGAAAGGGTTACCTAAGGGTGATCGTGAAGTCAAGGTAAACCTTGTTAACCAACAACAAATCTGCCTTAACTTTGGAGCTGGAGGCAGGCCTTTCAATATGTATGTAACTGGTCAAAAGTGTGCCCAAATTAGGGTTAATTGCTCAAATTTAACCTTGTTCCACTTTATACTCTTCCATAAAGTATCCTGGCAACACTTTGTGCATAGAAACTTGACTTGGTTGCAGCATGATGTCCTCATACATGTAGCAGGCGCAGATCCAGAGGGGGGGTCGGGCATGTCAGGGGTCGTGACCCCCTGCTCATCACCACCAGTTGTTTTTTTTCAATAATTTGCAATAATCAGCAAAAAAAACGTAAAAATAAAGCTTCTGTCGTGAGGTGCCAGGAAATCGCATCTACCGCCTTCTAGATTTCAAAATTTTCTGGCCAGACCCCCGTCGGCACGGGTACTTTTGGCACCCACCTACAATGACGTACCACAATGACCGCCTTCAGCAGCCCTGACCCAACTCTGCCAAATCTTGGATCTGCGCCTGTTATAGGTTGGTTGGGCAGAAATCACATCCAAGACATGCTACAATTCTCTAATTCCTATCAGCGTGAAGTGTGCCCAAAGAAATGTAGGGTCTAACCAATTCTATGTAACTGAAAGGCCTGGCTGGAGGATACACACCAACAGTCACACGCCACTGGATTTCTCCCCATTTAATTTTCATCCTTCGCAACCACTAAGTCTGAATTACGAGCAAACAGAACTGAACTTTCTGAAAATTCATCGCCTCATAATAAAGAAAGGTAATGAAGATTTTCTTAACGTAGCCCTCATTGTCTTTCCCCATCTCATCACCCAGGCGTGAGCACATATTGTTATATCAAGTGCAATAATAAGATTCATGAAAACGCATATGGTCCGTCGCGTTCGGCCATCGCTGGATAACGCCACGGCTCCGTCAGGCATGCTCTGTTGCATAACGGATGAAATTAAAGCCGTACAGGTCACGAGGGGAAGCTACCAGGTGGAAACGTGATGACCCGGTTGACCTGTGCCGCATTGTTAATCGTGTGACGTGATGAGTTGTCGGCGCGACGATGATGCATTGTCACGTCGTGTAAAGTTTATCTTTTGTTTTAGATTAACATTTAACCCTCTTAAGAAGATGAGAAGAAAATAATAGCGAGGGCCAAAATGATCAGACGCCAAGAGTTCTGGTTTCTCTGACAAGTGTGTGTTGGGAGTCCTTGAAGGAAGAAATATAATTGTAGAAAAGTTCAGTTTACATCTAAAATTCCTAGTTTTGCTAGGGGTTGGTAGTTTTTATGGAACAAATTTAGAACCCCCGATAAGTGCCCAAAAAAAGGTCGCCGACTGATGGAATAAGCCGCATCCAACAATAGGATTTCCATTGTGTGCCATGGCATAACGTCACTTCCGATCGGGGATTCTGGGCCGATATTCATAAAACTACTTAAGTCTGTCTAAAGTGTGACACTTGTCCTTTGTTCAACACAAAAGATAAGTATCACACTTTGACTTAAGTATGTTTATGAACATGGACCCTGAAGTTAAGCCGAACGCTTATGTTGGTCTGTTCAATAAGTAGATCTGTGGTTTAAAGGTTGGAGGAACCCAGTATTCTTTTCTTGGGGTTGAAGAGAACCCCGTAAGTATTGCACAATGTGTAAATGTTGTCTAAACCAGTGTACCCAGGTTTACATGGTTAGGATGGTTAGCGGTGACGATTAGGGTCAGGACTAGGTTTAGGATAAGGTTAGGGGTCAGTGACAATTAGGTTGAGGGTCAGGGTTGGGGTTAGGGGCTTGGATTGGACTAGGAATTAGCGTGTAGGATCAGAACTGGACGACATTCACTTATTCAGCGTAAGTATTGGCCTGCATGTGTGTATGTGGGCTAGCCCTATTTGTGCACTGGCTGGTGTGTCATGTCCTGCATGCATCTGTGCATTTGTACATAGGCCCCTTTCGAAAGTCTGGAGCGGGTGATAACAATATCCTCGCCCCAGGTCAAAATGCACACGATGTACATCTTTCACGTTTTGACCTGGGGCGAGGATGTTGTTATTACCTGCTGAAGACTTTTGAAAGGGGCCTACTGGCCTCTTTACGTCAAGGAGACATCTGAGACATCAAGATGGGAAGCGATGGATCTCTGCACACAGCTTCTTCAAACTTTTTTTGACCGACAAAGATAACTAGGAATAAATTTCACTAAGCAAATATGAATTCTGTAAGTTCTGATTAGTTCCGAGTCAGCGTTTCAGCCCCCTGAGCATTTCATGAACGAGTTGTTCCACCGCCATTATGCAAATGACCAAGACGAGGGAGTTGAGAAGTCAACTGTAGCAGGCGAAATTTCAAAGAGCTGAAGAAATAAAAACGTCATTAAAATAGCCTCACCTTTTATCTAATTTTTGCATTCATATAAAATCATGAATTGAAAATTCATCGGGGGAGAATTTGCCGCAGGATGACGTGACAGGTCGTGATGCCGCCACTGATGTTGGTTACGAGATTTCTCGTCCAACGTGGTGACAGCGATTCCAAAGTTCGTCGTTCTCGCTCATTACA
>NMRB01000939.1:26759-38152 GCA_002633025.1 Notospermus geniculatus | reverse complement strand
TTCAGTGACCAACGTAAGAAAAATTGCCCTTTTTTAATGTGCCACAGAACTGCCTTGTAATTTGTCCCTCAGATGCTGAGAGATCGCACCAACGGCCTTGTAGATTTCAAACTTTTCTGGAGAAGAGCCCCTCAGACCCCCGCCATGGCTTCACAACTCTTGACGCTCACTGTCATCTGTCCCCGGTAGCCTTCTGTGCCCCCTTTACCAGAATCCTGGATTCGCCCCTGATTCAACCACTCTAACTGAAAGTCGAGGTTATTATTCCATAACAAAGACTACACATACGATCCTGTACGAATTGCTACGATCATGTATGACACAAGTGCGACTATATATGAGATAACTGACTAAAATTTTGTCACGGGCAAATTTTGAACTTTTTGAAAAATTTTCTGCAAGCCAGAGAATCACTGCGAACATACATGTAGACGACAGTCTATTAGAACTGTTACAAGGAGCTACGATTTTTTCATTCGTCCCTTGTCGCAGACCAGAATTTGCCAGTGGGGCACTAGTATAAGTTAAAGCCCCACTGTATTGAATATGAAAAACACAAATCATCGCCGCGATTCTTGACGTCAGTGGACGACGTCACGACGTCAGCGTAGTGTAAAATGTACTACGCTCTGTCTGAATACATTGGAGCTCACCCTGCAGTTTTTTTCAATTTGTGCTGAAAACTAGGTCTTGATTCTCTGAAGTAGGCCTACATATCAGGCAAGCATTTTGGGGACCTTCACAAGGCTATGAAACGTCTGTTTGCACTCTCCTGACATTTTGAAAATATCGTAAAATTCAATACAGTGGGGCTTTAAGAATTTCATCTTCCTTCTCAAAAACATCAACAGGCACGTTGGGACACCACATTCACCACAGCACCCCGTGGAACAACGACACATTCATAATGAGAACAACTAATTGCCTCCTTGAAATTCTCGTACAAATTATTTCAAGTGGTAAGATCTTTGTCCATCCATTCTCCTGAACCTCGGGGACTCGACTTCAATAACAAGAAGACTGATTTCAACATAAAGAGTAATTTTCAGTAAGAAGAATGTTTTTCCCACCAACGTGACAAACCCCCAGCATAACGGGACTTCACCACGAACAAAACCCACGAAGACACCCCGGCGAGACTCGATACGGAGTCTACCATGCCCGATCATTAAGAAGCCAAGCCTAGCATCGCGAAGACCGAGGCTTCTAAACCCTCGCTCGCGAGCAGCTGCATCGGCAACCGAAGTTGCCGGCAGGGGAGGCTGCGCTGGCATATTATAGCAAATATGATCCTTTTAATCACACTGTAACAGTCTAAATAAAAAGATGGCGAACAATGGGCTAGGACACACGCTGCTGGGCTTTTCACTCCGACACGCGTCGCACTCACGGCCGATTTGTAGCTGTTTTCAGCCTTGATCAAAGCATGACATATGGTTCAGGAAGAATCATTTTCCGGTCCGGCGGGCACTTTATGCGTCATTGTGCACCTCGTGGGTGATGTATTGTCCAAGTTCTGTAGCAAAAAGTCAGTGTAGGGAGGAATTTCATGCTCCATATGATAAACAGTTGTGCTTGGATTATAAAGGGTGCCGTCAACTGAAATCACGGCAGACAATGCCGGCAATTGAATCAAGGGGGAGATTTTAAGTTGAAGCTAGACGGCGAAATCTGAAATCATGCTTGAGTGAAATACATGAAATAGGCAGCTATTTCATGAGAAGTTTGCTTTCTACTGTTTTGGACATACCCCATGGCACTTCAGTGTTCTCCGCATGGCTTTTCAAGGGTGGCCCACCCTTGTACCTTGGCATTTTACCACCCTACCTTAGAAGTAGCTACCCTACCTTACAGTCCAATTTTGTAATGGGTTCTATAACCCCCCTGGCACAGAGTGTTTCCGCATGGCTTTTTAAGGATGGCCCACCCTATCTTGGCATTTTACCACCCTACCTTAGAAGTAGCTACCCTACTTTACAGTCCAATTTTGTAATGGGTTCTATAACACCCCCTACCTTAAATTGTTGACCACCCTGTCTTAATTTGCAAAGTACGTAATAAGAAAACCTGGAATTTCAAGGGTACCACCCTACTTTAAGAAATCCTGTGGAGGACACTGCAGGTATTTTTCTGCAGATATTCGGAGATGACTTTCCAATTTATTGCAGGTATTTTTCTGATACAAAAATAATGTACCTGCTCAGTGCCACCTCCCATTAAAAGGCATTGACTGAAAATTTCTTGACGAATTTTATATGTGCCTCCATCTGATAGCAAATTCAACCCACCCAAAAAAACACCACCCNTTTTACCACCCTACCTTAGAAGTAGCTACCCTACCTTACAGTCCAATTTTGTAATGGGTTCTTTAACCCCCCTGGCACACAGTGTTCTCCGCATGGCTTTTTAAGGATGGCCCACCCTATCTTGGCATTTTACCACCCTACCTTAGAAGTAGCTACCCTACTTTACAGTCCAATTTTGTAATGGGTTCTATAACACCCCCTACCTTAAATTGGTGACCACCCTGTCTTAATTTGCAAAGTACGTAATGGGAAAACCTGGAATTTCAAGGGTACCACCCTACTTTAAGAAATCCTGTGGAGGACACTGCAGGTATTTTTCTGCAGATATTCGGAGATGACTTTCCGATTTATTGCAGGTATTTTTCTGATACAAAAATAATGTACCTGCTCAGTGCCACCTCCCATTAAAAGGCATTGACTGAAAATTTCTTGACGAATTTTATATGTGCCTCTATCTGATAGCAAATTCAACCCACCCAAAAAAAACACCACCCGATTTTCATCACCTAACCTGCCACAGCGACTGACCGCCGCCACGTCGTCATCCACGGTGATCTCCGCTCTCTCACCACTGTAATGGGAAAGTAATGGGAAAACTGGAATTTCAAGGGTACCACCCTACAAAGAAATTCTGTGGAGAACACTGCAGGTATTTTTCTCATACAAAAAGAATGTACCAGTGCTCAGTGCCACCTCCCAAAGGCATTGACTGAAAATTTCTTGACGAATTTTTTTATATGTGCCTCCATCTGATAGCAAATTCAACCCACCCAAAAAAACACCGCCCAATTTTCATCACCTAACCTGCCACAGCGACTGACCGCCACCACGTCGTCATCCACGGTGATCTCCGCTCTCCATCCACTGTTCTTTGATCAAGCATCCATCATCAAGCCACGCTTAATGAGTGTCCGGTAGGAACTGCGCTGACGATCTTGATTAGGTCACCACACCAGCCATCAACTATCCGATCTGATTGGAATACGGCATCATTTTTTCCCGCCGAGAGACCACCACAGCGAGTCCACCTATCTACAAAATTAATGCCTATTTGACATTGGCCGGTCCGAGGGGACGCATTGCCATAATTCATAAACTTGAGAACCATAAAAATGCTTTCAACTTATTTATTTTATACCTCCGGTGTCCCTTATGAGGGGCGTAATGGTCGTAAAGAGATGGCCAGGCCATTTGTCTATTTCCAGACATGCTTGGGCATGTCTAGCGTGAATTTTCGCTAATTATCCGCGGTCTGAGGTGTGTATGATTGATGTGAACCGAGGTACAACTAGGGGGAAATAATGAGCATGGATATATTGGTGGTCGAATGAGAGAAATTGACTCGTGGAAATGAGAGACCGTGACCAAGCTCCCGGGACTCGGGCAACTCCGCCTGGTGCAATCGTACACCTATCTGCGGCATAGTGGCGTGAAAATTACGCATTAAATTTTCACAAGGGTCCAAGCTTGGGTAAACCTTAATCTTAGTATTGATTAGCAAGCTCGGGAACCGTTGTGGGAGCGTGGACGCCATTATGAGAATCTTGGCCGCTGTACTCGGCCAGCCTAAAGACACACGTGGGGATAGCGGAAGAAACCGAATGACTGTAAAGTTGGTTGACCATAGGTCAGGTAGAAAAATGTCAAAAAAAAGCCTTTGAAGTACACACAAAGTCTGGAACTTTTCTTTTTCATTCGTGACTTTTCTATCAGCAGACTTTAGTGGTTGACCCGCGTGATAAAACCCAATTGAGTGATTTGAGATGGATGTGGTTCGCAAGGGACTGACGTCGACGACAAGCAGAAAATGAAGATCAATTGTAAAGAAGTTTGTGAAATGTTTCTTCACGGGAGTGGTACACTAGAGTATTTCTTGAAAGCCCCATTTCTACATTACAAAACCTCCCATTTCTTGCACCTTGTGGGAAATTGATGCTATGAAACTGACAAGTTTTCTTTGTGACATGGTTCCTGCAACTTTTTGGTCAGCAAAATTAAGGCCTTTCTAATTCATCTGCCCCCAGGTTTGAACAGACGGTATCTTCTTTTGAAGTTTTTTAAAATCCTTGGAAATACAGTGGTGTGAATTAATATTCGAACAGAGGGAATTCAGCTTTTCATTAAAGGCAAAATTTATCCAATATCTACATCAAAAGTATTTGAAGTTAGTCCTAGAATGCACTCCTCTCGTCTGATATGTTTTCGCTGAATTCAGACACTGCATATCACGAGAATGGCGAAAATATCGAAATTTGACCTTTCTTGAGATTTGCTGTTAATCACCATTTTGTCTGGATATTTTGTGGAATTTTTTCCCCTTGCAACAACATGTTGAATGGGGGTATTACCTGCCAGCGTTTGGAAACAGAAGTTGATATTCATACACCTGTGATTCAAGTTAGATATCTTTGATATTTTCCAATATGCATGATATGTCAAATTTCGATATTTCACCACTCTCATGATATCCAGCATCTGAATCCAGCGAAAACATATCAGACTAGAGGAATGCCTATCTAGGACTGCCTTCAAATACTTTTGATACAGATATTGGAATGCCGAAATGACAAATTTTGCTGAATTCCCTCTGTTCGAATATTAATTCACACACCACTGTAAATTGGAAAAAATTTGAAGAAACTTTCTTCAGGCGGTTCACAGGAACAACATTTCTTCAAATAACTTTCAGTCAATACCACAGTATGTGAGAAAACTTTGACAGAAGATGCCGTGTGCTGGACTCTGGGGGCGGATGAGTTAAGGCCAATCCAGGAAAAATTTAACGCCAAGCTATCAGGAGTTTTTATGTGGGTTGTGCAACTTGCGGTAAATATTAACGCAGGAGAATGTTGTAAAGAACACATAAAGGACATGAAGGAAAGCAAGCGCTGAGGGCGGGATCCCGACTTTGACGACCGGGCGGTTTTCAACATCGTTTTTTCATGCGATCTGATCGAATCCGATTGTGGTTCAAAACTCTTGCGTGCATGTAAACGCTACCCAATGCAGTCCAATGTCGATTTAAAATGGTCCCGAATCCACATTGGACCGCATTAGACCACAAAATGCAGAAGTGATGTAAGAGGTATCTAAAACAGTAGAGTGCTCAATAACCTTGTTTACACTAATAAAAGTCCGGGCTTTTTGCATTTACACCTATGAATCGCCGTGTCTAAATACATGTAAAGCCCTTTAAACCCACACATGCGGCATAAATGCTCAAAAAGCCAGGGCTTATTTCAGACCCGGGCTTCGAAAAGTCTGGCTTTTTCAGACATGTGTAAAGCCCCAGTCACATATCCACTCCGGGGCCCGTATGGCGAGTAAAAACAGTCATTCTGGCCAATGTCTACGGTGCCTAGTTTGATCTAGTCTAATTTCCACTTATCCATTGAGGCAATTTCGGCATAATTCATCTTAGATCCGAGTTTCAGTCTGTAAAATCCACGACAAGCCGCTGGGTGGGGAAAATCGTACGGGGCCCGGTGGATTTGTGACCTAGGCTTAACCAAGGCAAATGACTGAAGGAGAACTGATCTGTGAATGTGATTCTGATGATCGAAACAGACATGACCCTACTCTAAGCAGACAGCAGATAGTAAAATCTCATAGATTATTAACCAAAACTAACTTTGTTAATTTCTCTATTGTCTTTGTGAATTAATGAGGCTACATGTAGGGTCAGTCATTTTACAAAAAATCAAGATCAACTTGTACAAAGTACATTCAGCATTGCAAAAGTTTGTCTGGCTGTAAATCCAGTAGTCTTGAACGTTAGTTGTGGTGTTGATATTTTTGGTGACTGGGAGGGGAATGTGGATGGTAGTCAGCTGCCCTGCATTCAGAGAGACTTTAGTGAAAAGTCTCTCTGAATGCAGGGCAGCTGACAGGGATCTGTGGTTATAAGTATTTATTAGCAAATGCAGATTTGTAGGGAAATGGAAGGGCTGGGGAGATATTCATCCTGCGACAAAACGTTTTCAGCCAAAAAAAAATAAACAGAGAAACTGACACGTGAAAAAAATAAAAATTCCTATCGCAAGGCTCGAACCCGGTGCCCCGGATTCAGAGCCGGACGCTCTACCGATGCGCCAGCCGGCCACGTCATGACGGTGGCTGCTCAATAAATGTTTATAAACATATCCCAGCTACTCAACATATTTTTATGTTAATTAAAAATGACGTTGCAAATCAGAATAATCTTCCAAAAATCGCATTTTACAACATCCACAGAGCAAGTCCCCAGCAAATCTGTCAGCGTATCGCTACATAATGTACCCATCTACGTTCACAGTCACTAAAAACGTGAACCAACCGTCCGGTATATTCCATCTGGACATTAGGTGCATATTTCCTATGAGTCCAGTTCTATTGACTGACCCATGACAAGTCTTTGGCTAGCTTCGCTGTTGGCCGCTACGCGGCGCGTTGGGCCCTTGCGTCAAGGTGTTGGTGATTGATGCCTAATGCGAGGGTCCGTGGGTTGTTGGAATCCGGTAGGAAGATGTCTTTCACCGTAGAAACCCGTTACTATTTCATGTTCTATAATAAGGCAGTAGGCCCTACATGTAATTTCAAAGGAAGTAACATTTTGCAACCCAACAAAAACTGTGCTCTTGGTTGGCTTAAGATGGAAGAGAAATGGTGGCAGGTGAATTTGCCGCCTACTATAGTTTGGTGGCGCTGCCTACAATATATTTTCTTGTAAAATGACACTCCTCGCTTATTCGACCTTATAAAGCCACATAAAGGCCCTAATTCCAAACCCATAATAACTCCGCCCTCAACTGTATCAGATCAGGGGAATGCACTCTCAAGTTTGCTGAGCAATGGGTTCACAATTAACATTTTTACTCAATTTATAATAAGCAAGAAGTCAATCTCCAGAAATCACGAATTTTCGACCCCAACCGGGGTCTTTTTCAAGTGGAACTTTACAATCTGAAAGTGAAACTCTAGAAACGACTCAATTTATGGTTCAAAGGTGAGAAAAAAACAAGGATACTTGTGACTCTGGCAGCCTATGGCTAGTGGAACAATCTGCCTCCTCATCCAAAATCCTGGATGGGGGAAACCCTGTCATTAGGCTACTGTCATGCCGAAGCCAGTTCTCAAATTTTGTCACCACCACCACAATGATTCTGTGTGTCTGTGAGTGTGATTCGCATAAAAACACTACTAAGTTTAACACTGAAATGCAGACAAAACAGATAAGAATTGATCGTGTCAACGACCATTCCAATAACGATCTAGGGTGTTTGAAATCATTAGCAAACATCACGGATCAATTGACACCATGATAACGGTATACAATGTACAGCTATACAATGGACAGTACACGTCACACATGGCACAATTCAATTCAATTCAATTCAAATATGTTTATTGCGCCTTGCATTACATAAGTGTGCATCAGCGGAAATACAATAAACAGGTGCATGTTTGATAGCCAAAGATAAGAACAGAGTAGTACAGGGTGGGTGAGGACATGTGCATTGGCAGTGGACCGTAACACGCACAACATCTGGCCGTGACCAATCACCAAAAACGGTCCCATTTTACAAAACGTGTGCACACAATTATCTGAAAAATGTAATTACCTGCATTACTAGAAGCCGAGCTTCATTTCTGGCATCTTCTCGCTCGCATTTGGCCTTGCCATCATCGAGTTTGCACCGTCTTAAAATCGGTCAAGCGTGCACGCCTTCAACTGTGCCGCCATTATGGTTCCCTATTTTCGTCCTGCCCACGCGACGGTGATGACGTCATACCAGGAAGTAAAGGAAATGTAAACAAATGCACGTGGTCTGTTGGGGCGGGAGGTTTTGAGATGGGGGAAAACTTCCTGTTCAGAGCATGGAGGTATTATAATACCTTCATGTTCAGCAGGGCCGTAGGAACAGGGGGAGAGGGCAGCTGCCCCAATATTTGGCTTGTCAAAAATAATGCATTTGACTGCCTTTAGTTCCAAAAAGCCCATGAAGTCGAATAAACTTATGAACCACACTTACCAGCTTACATGCATCCTGAGAACATCAGGGGTTCTTGGCGCTCGCTCCCTTCGTGTGCAGTGATGAAGGCAGCCAGCGCTAAGAACCCCTGATGTTCTCAGGATGCTTACATAGCTCTAGAGTGTCTGATTTTGCTAACTTAGTTCTTGGAGGAATTATACCGACTGCTCCAAGCTTAGTTTCATCTCCCCCAATATATACCAGAAGCTAAAGATGTAAACACTTGTGGAGCCTAAATAGCCTAGTGGTTTTCACACCCGCTTAGCCAGTGGCAGGTCCTGGGTTCAACCATGTGGGATTAATCATCTCTGGCTCATCTGTCTGCCACATGGGACAGTAAGCCGTGGTGTCTTTAACTTGTGCCTGAAAGACATAGACCCCATCCAAGTGAGGAAAATAAGTAGCTTGAGACGGCCTCTTCTGCAGGCCTACTTACCAGGGTCAATAATGTTATGGCTTCGGCCCTGATGGAAAATCTAATACAAATACAAATTGTCAACACCTGGTTGAAAATAAGAGAATCCAACCAATTTTTATCATTGAAATTTATTCATTCATCAAATCTCTCAGATACATGACAAAAATTTGCATTATACTATTATACTACATGTATAATCTTTATAAAATAAACATGAATGCACAAACAAACACCCTAGAGTCACCCCCTCCCCAAAGATGAGGTGTAGGAAGTGATAAACTGTGTCTTATTACCGGTATATATACTGTAAAGCAAGATAATTTCGCGGCTGGAAATTTTTGCGCATCAAGAATTATAGACATATTCGCGGCAGGATATTTTCGCGAGTCTCTGCCATTTTTTTCAGTTTTTTTTCACAGACCGTATTTATCACTTGCGTGTACTCGTATTTGCGACAGGAAATTTTCGCGACTCATACACTCTCGCGAAATTCGCGAAAATTTCCTGCACGCGAAATTTTCCTGCTTTACAGTAGAATATATATTTCTATTTCTATATTTCTATTATATATATTTCTGTGTTGGCTGGGTGACAGTGTATAAATTCTGTTTTAACTACTTATTCATGTACATTTTTCTGTGAATTTTTCCCACAATCTGATATCTCTGCAGTGTATAAATTCACATTTTCACATGGTCGAATTATGCCATCTGACTACAGACTGAGGCAACTCCACTCACACTACCAACAGTATATCAAACTTGGCAGTTTCTTTCCAGGTTTCAGCCAAGGCACCAGCCTGGGTGGCACTGCAATGCCACCTGTCGTCTGAAAGTGGAACTAAACCTCATAGTGGAGATAAGTTTCTACCACAAATGCAATAGGCAAATTATCAAGGGAAATGATGAATGTTTCACTCTACTTGCAGTTTCTAAGTGCTGTTTGCAATAACAGGGAGATTAAGATCAGCGACCTATCACGGATCCTTATACGTACATGTATACAGATAGAATTCTGTACAACAAGGACAAATTTTGTGTACATTTCGATCCGTATACGTGTAAAGATCCGTGATAAGTCGCTGATCTCAACCTCCCTAATGTGTCATGGTAAGCCTAAGTAATGTTTGTTCCATGTAGTGTTCCAGCCAGGCCAGTTTCACAAGGTGGTACCACCCTGTTCAAAACTCAAGATACAGAATAGCACAAAATTGACACACAAAATGATAATAAGCAAGAAGTCAATCCCCAGTTCAAAACTCAGAGGTCATTTTACCACCCTGTTCAACTTTTTACCACCCTGTTTAAAAATGTAACTTGCAATGCATTCTCTATTGCACCACCCAGTTTGAATTTCACTCCCACTCTGTTTGAAAATCCAGGGCCTTAAAATCATAGGAAAACGCAGTCATCCCAACCTGTTTGGAAAAATTTCTGGCTAGAACACCGCTACCTTTGGCAAATCGCACTGAACTGACCTCGGGTAACTGACAAGACCATGACGATCAAGATGAGTGGGCTCTCAATGAATTATGAATGGGTCTGCTGGGCAGTTGAATTTGAAACGTAGTATAATTCCCTCGCATGGTGCAAACTTAGCTGGTCAACTTACCACCAGTGGTATAACATTCGAGTTTGCAATTTGGTCAATTTCCAAGTTCAACGAAGGCAAAAAAAAGAAATGTTCTGTTTCTGGTTACCATGCGTGTCTGTCAGCATTAGGCCAGACTTTTTTTATACCTTGTTTAGCGCACTTCAATTTCCAGAGATTTGTAGAGGTGGTCGGAAAAAAAATAAAAATAAAAATTTATTTTCTCCCTTCACAAAAGCATTCTGTAAAACAAGCAGAGCGGAGGAAAAAATAAAATTAAAATTTTATTTCAAAATAAATATTCATTGTTCTAACCACGACAGACTATTCATAACAGGCCTCAAAATTCAGAAATTTGCCTCCACGGCATTTGTGAAACTAGAGGCCTGACGGCCTGGATAGCTACGCTGGGCTAGTTCCTTTTAGAATCTGTCACAGCTCTAGTCAAATTGCTTCTGCCACGTCAAGTATGGCCCAAAATTGCGCGATAGCTTAGTATAGTGGTCTTTAAGTAGGTCAGTAGGTCGTGAAAGTGGGTCAGCTAGAATCTAGTCATCATAAGCTTTAGTTTGACACCAAAGACGACTACCTTAGGGTTAGTAGTCTTTAAGTAGGTCAGTAGGTCATAAAAGTGGGTCAGAGATAATCTAGTCTTCATAAGCTTCAGTTTGATACCAAACATGACTACCTTAACTCTAGTAGTCTTTAAGTAGGTCAGTAGGTCATAAAAGTGCGTCAGAGAGAATCTAGTCTTCATAAGCTTCAGTTTGATACCAAACATGACTACCTTAACTCTAGTAGTCTTTAAGTAGGTCAGTAGGTCATAAAAGTGGGTCAGATAGAATCTAGTCTTCATAATTTTCAGTTTGACACCAAACACGACTACCTTAACTCTAGTAGTCTTTAAGTAGGTCAGTAGGTCATAAAAGTGGGTCAGATAGAATCTAGTCTTCATAAGCTTCAGTTTGACACCAAACACGACTACCTTAACTCTAGTAGTCTTTAAGTAGGTCAGTAGGTCATAAAAGTGGGTCAGATAGAATCTAGTCTTCATAAGCTTCAGTTTGA
>NMRB01000938.1:193876-217410 GCA_002633025.1 Notospermus geniculatus | reverse complement strand
CTTTGTTATTTTCTCGGTCCGCTTCCTTTTAACAAAGCATTTTCTGCCGGTGCGTTTTCCGGCTGCGCGAAAAAGCGTCAGTGGGTTCGGGCCTTTACTCTTCTACATCAAGTCAGTCCGAGTGAGCTACTGCCAGGTTCGGGGCCAAGAATCCGTAAAGACAAGGAATAAAATATAAATAACACCATGAATTTACTATCCTCCTCTCTTTTTTGAGCAGCATACACCTTCACCACCATCTTTGCAAGGACACCAGGAGATAAACAGTCGGTTTTTGAATTCGAGAGAACCAATTTGACGTCGAGGATAATATGCGCAGTTGTGTGCATATGGAACATGGTTTGCGCAGGTTTTTGGTATCAGGGAGCAACATGCCACCTTTTGCCTAATGTTACCAACGATACGTTTTATTTCAAATTACCACCAAAACAGGTTGATCCGCCGGAAATGTGGTGGACAAACTAGATTTCTCGGTGTTCACTTGTCCCCGTTTGTACCAATGCCTCCCAATGAACGACTGACGGAATAACCTCCGACGTAACAATGGGTGTGGCACTGATAATATACCATCTCTTCGTTTTTGAGTGCCCCCAAAACGAAAGAAAGGGCACGGTCATACGGAAGGCATCACTTGTAAGTTCAGCAATGGTCTATGGTGCGACGTTCAGGCGAACATAGCTTACAAACGATGTGTTCGCATGTGCAACTTTCTGTTTTCAAATTGTGCAAGCTACGCTGAAAAGTAAGTCTTAGCAAATAACTGCCCATTGGTCAGATGTTTCCTGAGGTGTTTCAACGGCCAGGCGATTATACGATTTTCTCCATTGCTGAATATATGGTAATCGTCGATTATATTATCGGGAACGTTGAGAACAAACCGTAAGCGTGAACGTGTTTTCTTGGTCGTCGGTAGCGACGCGCCGGACAAGGTCGAGCAGCGATTCCTGACTTCAAACGTGTACACATCGAGTAGCGAGCCAACTCTGCGATAGTTTTGCGAAATCTTACAACCCACGCACACAAGGGCCTCCAGAGCAACGAATTGGTTCCCGAGGAGGTAAGCCTTTTTACTTCGTGTGAATCCGGGATTTGTGCGTAACACGTTTGAATAGATCTCGTACATGTGCTGCTTCTCAAATACACCAATGCTGAAGGCACCCGATGTTTCAAAAGTGAACACAAATAAATTGCCATTGTCATCAAAATAATAGTTGTCCAGCACCAACGAGAGAGGATTACTCCTGTCCTCGTCAACAGAGCTATACGCTACACCGGGAAGAACTCTGACATGCTGTAGTGTCAGCAAAAAACCCTTGTCTCTAATTCTATAGACGTTGAATCGAGATTCAACCGTCACTTTTGCACTCTTACGAGGTGCGTGAGCAGGAAAATATGAAATCTCTAACAGTGCAATATCGTTGTGAGCAATGATTTTCAATCTGCTAAAAACTGACCGTTTTGGACCTGGCGTTCTTCTGAGTTTGACGTATGGCAAAACAAGTTTTCGACGATTAAACCCCGTCAGGTCGAAGGCAATGCAACGTAAATCATTATTGATATAAGCCCCATTAATCTGTATGCAGACTCCAATTATGCCATTGCCGTAATCACCAGCGATGTAGGTGAGATCCAAAATTTGATACTTATAAACTAATTCATAGCAAGTTGCATCTTTCCTTCTATAAACGTGGACATTCGCCGGATATATTCCTTGTTCACCTGGTATCAATCCAAGGAATGCTCTAGATTCTCTGTGGTAATGTGACTCTATCTTGGGAAATTCACCTTTGATTTCAACTGGAGTTCTCTCTTTGTACACACCCGGCTGTGGACATCAGTAGAGTATATTCCATTGCAATTCAGCGAAAAGTTGTAAAACGCATCGTAAGATTAAAGCCTAGCGTACATCGGTCTTGCGACTGGAAGCAACTGAACGCAACAGTCGCTTTCGATGAACGCGCTTCGCGCATACGACAAGTCATTGCGGCAACAAGTGGCACAATCCAGTCTTCAATTTGGAACGCACACATCGGACAGGCGTACTGAATGTACATGTATGCTACACGGAAATTTTTGATTTCTTCCGATCGGACCACTCGGGAGTCATGTGATCAATATTCACGTGACCACAAACCACAAACCAGGAAAATCATTGCCACCGCGCGTACATCGGAAGCAACTGAAGACGACTAGAAGCAACCGTTGGCAACGAGTAGAACACGAGCAACTGGCTGGAACTAGCGGCAGCGGTCGTCAATCGCGTTGGCGTGTAGCAAATAACTGCCCATTGGTCAGATTTTTCCTGAGGTTTTTCAACGGCCAGGCGATTATACGATTTTCTCCATTGCTGAATATATGGTAATCGTCGATTATATTATCGGGAACGTTGAGAACGAACCGTAAACGTGAACGTGTTTTCTTGGTCGTCTGTAGCGACCCGCCGGACAAGGTCGAGCAGCGATTCCTGACTTCAAAGGTGTACACATCGAGTAGCTTGCCAACTTTGCGATAGCCGTGCGAAATCTTACAACCTACGCATATAAGGGCCTCCAAAGCAACGAATTGGTTCCCGAGCAGATAAGCCTTTTTACTTCGTGTGAATCCGGGGTTAGTGCGTAAGACGTTTGAATAGTTCTTGTACATATGCTGCTTTTCAAATACAACAATGCTGAAGGCACCCGATGTTTCAAAAGTGAACACAAATAAATTGCTATTCTCATCAAAATAATAGTTGTCCAGCACCAGGGAGAGAGAATTACTCCTGTCCTCGTCAACAGAGCTATACGTTACACCGGGAAGAACTCGGACATGCTCTAGTGTCAGCAAAAAACCCTTGTCTCTAATTCTATAGACGTTGAATCGAGATTCAACCGTCACTTTTGCATTCTTACGAGGTGCGTGAGCGGGAAAATACGAAATCTCTAACAGTGCAATATCGTTGTTAACAATGATTTTCAATCTTCTAAAAACCGACCTTTTTGGACCTGGCGTTCTTTTGAGTTTGACGTATGGCAAAACAAGTTTTCGACGATTAAACCCCGTCAAGTCAAAGACAATGCAACGTAATTCATGATTGATATATACCCCTCTAATTGGCAAGCAGACTCCAATTATGCCATTGCCGTAATCACCAGCGATGTAGGTGAGATCCAAAATTTGATACTTATAAACTAATTCATAACAAGTTGCATCTTTCCTTCTATAAACGTGGACATTCGCCGGATTTATGCCTTGTTCACCTGGTATCAATCCAAGGAATGCTCTAGATTCTCTGTGGTAATGCCATGTGGACTTTAACATGGGAAAGTCACCTTTGATTTCAACTAGAGTTCTCTCTTTGTACACACCCGGCTGTGGACATCAGTAGAGTATATTCCATTCCAATCGAGCGAAAAGTTGTAAAACGCATCGTAAGATTAAAGCCTAGCGTACATCGGTCTTGCGACTGGAAGCAACTGAACGCAACAGTCGCTTTCGATGAACGCGCTTCGCGCATACGACAAGTCATTGCGGCAACAAGTGGCACAATCCAGTCTTCAATCTGGAGCGCACACATCGGACAGGCGTACTGAATGTACATGTATGCTACACGGAAATTTTGATGTCTTCCGATCGCACCACACGGGAGTCGTGTGATCAACATTCACGTGAGCAGGTGTGCTTCACAAACGAGGAATTCATTGCCAGCGCGCGTACATGTACATCTGAAGACGACTAGAAGCAACCGTTGGCAACGAGTAGAACATGAACTGGAACTGGAACTGGAACTAGTGGCAACTGTCGGCAATCGCGATTGCGGTGCGCGTACATCGATCTGTTTGAGCATTTGATCAGTTGCTGCTGTTGGAAGCAACTGAACGCAACAGTCGCTTTCGATGAACGCGCTTCGCGCATACGACAAGTCATTGCGGCAACAAGTGGCACAATCCAGTCTTCAATCTGGAGCGCACACATCGGACAGGCGTACTAAATGTACATGTACGCTACACGGAAATTTTGATGTCTTCCGATCGGACCACACGGGAGTCATGTGATCAACATTCACGTGAGCAGGTGTGCTTCACAAACGAGGAATTCATTGCCAGCGCGCGTACATGTACATCTGAAGACGACTAGAAGCAACCGTTGGCAACGAGTAGAACATGAACTGGAACTGGAACTGGAACTAGTGGCAACTGTCGGCAATCGCGATTGCAGTGCGCGTACATCGATCTGTTTGAGCATTTGATCAGTTGCTGCTGAATCCAGGTAGTCCCCAACCGTTGCCGGAAACGCCATTGCCGATAGTTGTTTCCAGTCGCAAGGCCGAAGTACGGTAGGCTTAATAGGTGTGATGTCACCACTCTGCAGATAGCAGCACTGTCAGTGTTATGACGCCATCATTGCTTGGGGCGTCATCTGGATTATGGCGATCTCTGTCCAGGTACTTCTGAGTAATTTGAAACTATCTTGGTTCGCCATGTCATTTCAAAACCAATTTGGCACATTATACAGGGTTCCCACCCCTTTAGGACAAACGATTTCAAGACCCAAGTGGGACATTTCAGTGCCCCTCTCCCAGGTATACATCGTGAGAATATCAGAGTATCTTAAAGCACGACTGTAGGCCTATGCATTAGGTTTTGTATCTCGCGACGGCCGATGTAACATTTGACCTTCAGGCAACGTCCTACATGCATGCTCGACAAGACTGTTCAAATCTATCCATCTGAATGATTTAACTTACCAATTAGGCATTGAGAGTGTTGCTACACAAAAAAAGAATTGAGTTGAAGCATGTTACCTTACCTGATGAAGGCTTAGTCACGCTGTAACAGCACGTGAACTTCGCAAGTGATGGATGGTGTGGCGGTCACATTTGTTTCGATATAGTATCAGTCCAGCCTCGGTGTTACCACTGGCTATATATAGGTTGGACAGGAGAACAGGCGGGGAGGGATAAAGAGTCACCTAATGCATACACTCGTGCTTTACAGAGCTCGCTCCTGCTGCCACCGTGTTTGGTCACATTGCGCGCGAGCATCAAGAATCCATGATTCCATTAGGCCTATATAAGGAAACTGGTAGGGGAATGTTCTTAGTACTGCGAACAGGACAACGTCACTCTAGTACGCATCTCATCTTTGTTCCACAGCCAACTGTTGCACACAGGAGTTGTATCAGGTGGGCTGCTTTATTCAACTCCTGGATTTCCCCACCTTAATGCACTCTAAAAAATTCTCTTCGTACTGACAAGCCGGAACTCGTTCTCAGCCACATGCTTAAATTGAGAGGGTCTATCTTGTCAATTGTCATCCTCGGATAAAGACATCTTGTCATTGATTTAGAAATAGAATTTGAAAGGGGACGAATTTTCGGGAAAAAATGCAAACAAACTTCTCCAGAATGTCAACAAAGAAATGTTCGTGCATTCTGATTGGCTGAAATTTTGTGTTTACAAACACCAGCCAAATGTAAATAAAATCCGCTATCAATTCGCTTTAACAGCGAAAAGTTCGTGAATTGAGTTGTCGAAAGGGGCTGTCATTTGTCCAGGGTCCATATTCATAAAACTAAGTCTAAGTGTGACACTTATCCTTCGTTCAACACAAAATATAAATATCACACTTTGACTTAAGTATGTTTATGAATAAGGGCCCAGGGACCTTATTCACAAAGCACCGGAACTTCAAGGGCACGCAGGTCTTTTGTCAGGCTGACAGTGAAAAATAGGTCCCCCTTTTAGACAATAGTTTACGCACTGCGTTAAGTTACTAGAGCTTCGTGAATAAGGTGCCTGGTGAATGAATAATCATCTTTAAATTGAGGAATAGGAATAGGAATGATGATGATTAAAGCAAATGGCTCGCGGGGTTGGTTGACAGTTGTTTGTTGACATGTCCTCAAATCAAGCGCCGTTTTGAGAGAAAGGCGAAAGAAGGATTTTAATTTAATGGGAAATGCATTAGACATCCATAATTCGGAGGCATATTTTGCAAAATCTGCCGCTTCGAAATCATTGTGAATAGTACAAAATGTACATTTTGACCTACTGAATTTGAAAATGTCATAACCCATTTTAACAAATTTTTAATGGAACCTCGTCCCCAGATGCACATTCGCATATTTGCACAGGTTTTGCCTATAACTGGAGCACGGCTTTGCGTGGAGATTAGGCTCACTCTCTATGGGAGGTACCACCAAAAATCAAAACAAACCCCGCGAGCCCTTCGCTTTAAGGGACTCGGTAATTCAAACAAAATGATATCACCTTTCTTTGCCAATGTTGAGTACCCATTCCTAATCGCGTTTCAGTTGCCACTCATAAACTCTTCCTTCTATGCCCGATGTTGCTAAACTCCTCCCGCAGTTTCAAACCGCTCTGAAAACTGCTTCAGTAAGTGCCATTCTCAAGTATTACTACTAGATAGCCTTAGCTCCCGAATCCTGACCAGGAATCCCCCTGGAAATCTGCCGCGAGTGTGAATTCACAGTGTACATTTTGTACACGTATCTTAGCCAATCAGAAAGTGTGTTACGTCGGCGTCGGTTAAACCTGTGACGATGGCTTATGATTGGATCCCTCGTCAAAAGACGGCGTCTATTGATGGTCCTTCAGTTTTGGCGCCAATTATATCAGTGTTTAGAGGGTCTATACCTATGGCCAACTAAACACTGGGGACGAGTGTAGATTGTTCCGAGTTGCACGCCTTCGTGTGTACATGAGAAATCGCGCAAATGGGCAGTCCTAATAGCGGCAGCTATTTTTTTCGGGGCGCAGGTTTACACACTCGAGTGCGATCAGATGCCCAACCACAGGGACATAATGGATACCCACTCGTCACTAGTCAGCGTATAAGCCACTCATAAATCACACGCGAGTCGGAGCCGGACAGGTATATTCGTCGATTCCAGCTCTATGTTGTGGATTTGATACGATGTTACCCTTTTTCACGGATGAATGATAAGGCGTCCGGAAAGTCACAGGAAAAAAATCTCAAGTGGAGCAGCACCTTTAAGCGACATTGTCATAATCTGTAAAGGCGCTCTTCCATGTGAGAGTTTTCTCGCAGAAGGTCACTCTCGGACAGAAAGTCGCACGTGGACGAGACTTGACGAGTAGCTGCCTGAGAGTGATCAATAAATAATACATGGAGGGAACTATTATTTATATCAGAAATAGTATTTCACGAGCAGCAGAAATACACGTTATACCGGTCCCAACATAGCTGACGCTATAAGGGACCGGTATTGAGTGACGTAACGTCGCAGTTGATTGGCTAGCTTTTTCGTATTGTCTGATGAAACGTTGCAGTTGATTGGCTTGCTATCTTGGGGATGTGAGGTCACATGCCATGTTGAATTTCTATTGAATTTTCTGTGACGTCACAGCCTGGCAGCCTTATGCCGTCAGCTAAGTTGGAACCGAGAACCAGCCTATTGTTTTGTGGCGATTTTCCCACGTGAATAAAGGCGCCGGCATCCACGGAAGAGTACATGTAAATGTCGAGATTTTCTTGCACGTTTCTCTCAAGAGAAAAATCCTGGACCATTCCATGTGAGAGTGGAACATATCGACAGTCACTCTCTGCGACCCGTTCGTAAGTCTTCCCGAGTTTCTCTTGAGAGCAACTGACTGTTGGCATTTCCGCTCGAGAGTATTCACCAGCATATACCAACTGTCTGATATCTCGTACTAATGCTGAAAGGGTAGATGTCGTCCTCGGTATACACAGAGATTACCCAGGACCTCAATCTTCACTAAAACAATACCCTGGGTGTGGTTTCGGTAGCCGAACATCACCCAGCGTCGTAGTATGACACCTGGATTCGAGGTTGCCTCGCCCATGGTCACGTGACAGCCTGGAGAATGTCATGAACAGCTACACTCAACAAGTACCGCGGCGCGAGACCGCGAGGTTCCACGGGATAGCTAAATAGGACTCGTCCCTTGGCACCGATTGCGGATGCTGGGTGATGTTCGGCTACCGAAACTACACCCAGGGTATTGTTTTAGTGAAGATTGAGATCGTGGGTAATCTTTGTATATACCCAGGACGACATTTACCCTTTCAGCCATACTAATGCATTACAATTCTTGTCGAGAGTCGCTCGCCAGAATAGAACATGTTAGTCATTGCGAGCCCTCCCAGATAGTAAAGGTGCCTATCCACGGGAGAGTTTTCTCGGAGAAGTTGGCTCTCCGAGAGTAACTAGACTCGGGACCCAGTCGTTGTGTCGCTCCGGCCGCCGCACCACACTCCACAAACGACTGGGAAAGCAGGCTGCAAAATCAGGGGCTAGCGTACCGACGACCACAACGACCATCTCGACCAATGAAATTGCCCGAAAGCAATCTACTAGGGGAAATCTGGCACACTTTTGATTGGTGATGAAATTTACCAGAGCCTCTCGCCCGTTTAGAAACTTTTCAAAGTCACTAGCAGGATATTTTTTATCCGTAAGTACTGCTTATCGCACACGGCATCGAATTAGGCACCAGGACACCGCCCTTGACCTCGAAGAAAGTTGCGATATAATCAGCTGATTTGACATCTTGCAAAGAGCAGACGACGGCCGTTGAAGACGCAGTTTCTGATTGGCTGAACTCATTCACATCCGTTGTTGTTGTCGGTACGCTAGCCACTGATTTTGCAGCCTGCTTTCCCAGTCGTTTGTGGAGTGTAGTGCGGCGGCCGGAGCGACACAACGACTGGCTCCCGAGTATAAGAGTAACTGGCAGGTGGAAGGCACTCGGCGAGTAACTGTCAGAGAGTAACAGAGAAGTGTCGGAAGTTTCTCACAATGCTAAATATGTCATGTGGACGGACCTGAAACAGATTATGTCACTGAGAGTTGTTTAACTATCTGAGAGTGCTCGCAGTGAATAGAACATGTTCTATTCTGGCGAGCGACTCTCGACAGGAATTGTAATGAGCTATCCAACGGTTGGCATGGCGGTAAATACTCTCAAGTGGAAGTGCCAACAGACAGTTGCTCTCAAGAGAAACCCGTGAAGCCTGACGAACAGGTCGCAGAGAGTGACTCTCGACATGTTCCACTCTCACATGGAATGTGGTCCCGGATTTTTCGCTCGGGAGAACTGTGCGAGAAAATCTCGACATTTACTCTCCCGTGGATAGCCACCTTTAAACTACTCTCACTGACACAAATAGCACTTGCGAGAAACTTTCGACACTTCTCTGTTACTCTCTGACAGTTACTCGTCGAGTGCCTTACATGTGCGAGTAAAGGTGACATTCCACGTGAGAGTTTCCTCGCAGAAGACTGCTCTCAGACACAAAAAGTCGCATGTGGACATCGCTCTCCGAGCAGCTGTACGAGAGTGATCAATAAATGTCAGAAGTTTATAGCTGAGCGATTTTATGTCATGTGGACGCAGAAAAGGTAGATTATGTCAGACACTTTTTATAGTGTCAGACAGTGCTCGCAGTGAATAGGACATGTTCTATCCTGCAGTAAAGTTCCAGACAGTTTCTATGCATTTTGTTTGGAGACCTTCAGGCCAAGATCAGTAATCATGATAATGGAAGGAGGCAAAGACTGGAGCCGACAAGATACCTTCCAGTGAATTAGTGAATACCAGAATCGTCCATGTTTATGGGATGTTCAATCAAAACTTTATTGGAAGAGGAAATAGAAAATTCGGCCTCATTTCCTGGATCTTATCTAGTTCTAGAGATAGCTGGTACCGCAAATGTCCCTGCCAATGAAGAAATCAATGGCGTGGAAGGAAATTGCAGCAGCATTTGAGAGGCAGCATTTGAGAGGGAGGTTGGCGAAGTCCAAAGAAAGATCCATAATCTCAGGAACCAATTTTCGGCCGAAATTGGTTCCTGTGAAGACGTTGTAGACAGCAGTCGCTGCTGCCACCTGTGTTCTCCTCGAAGGCAACGCAGGCCTACTCGCACGAGGGAGGGAATAATGAACATAGCTGTTTTTTCCTGACAACATTTCTCTCACGTGGAAAAGGCCAAAGAAAATTCTCTCGAGAGAAACTTGCGAAAGCTAGAAACTATCTTGCTGATAGTGACTCTCTTATGCCAAATTTCATGTTGATATTCAAGTGTTTTGGTGGTGAAACCCTTAAAAAACCAGAAAAGGGGGCTAGAATTGTACCACTTTACCCTACATATATCTGGTATCAGCCAGGTGATTTTTGGCCCATTGTCAAATTTGGCCTCCTCTCCAGGGTGTGCAAGTCTGAAATTTTCCAAGCAATTTTTGGCATCATTGTATTATTTATACAATTGGTGAACACCACAAAGGCACTGGCTATTTTTGATCTTGATTTAAAATACATGTACTGTGATTTGATTTTTCAGCGCGAGAAAGGACAGACACTACCGGTGGTTGACTGTGAAGTTGTAATAAACATGATAAAAGCCAAAGGTTAGTAATTTTGTCAGAAGTAGCCTACATTCATCGCAAGTAGCATAGATAGACAAGGTAGCCCATATAAAATTAACCTTGATAGATAGATAGATAGATAGATAGATAGATAGATAGATATGTGCTTTATTTGACCAAATCAAGTAAATAACATAAAAGATAATTGTGCAAACATAATATAGACGAGAGATACAGGGTAATTACACACAAATAATTGTACACAAAAATAAAAATACACAGGTCAGGAGACCTGCGCAAGGCCAAAAAGACCGCTGGTGCGCAGGCCACCAAAAAGATAGAGTACACAAATAAATGATTGGTTTAAATCAAAATTAAAATTAAAATGACAGCAATGTAAGGGTTGAAAGTTTATAAAGTGGCTTGCAGCTACATGTATTTTGACACACAAAAGAAAAGGCAAGCGAATTAATGGTCGGTAAGGGAACATGCATAACAGTTTGGAATAGTACAGACAGTATCATAATTTTCAAGTAGGTATTTCTTGGAGTATGTAATAAAACCAGGTAAACTGTGGGTAAAAAACTTATCTGAAATTACAGGAGGTAAGCTGTTAATTAAAGTGATGGTTTTGAATTTAAGACTAGATTTATAGAATGAGTGACGATGAGGTGGAATGACGAGCCTGTGCTGATTTCGGGTATTGTAAGCGTGTCCGTCTGCATTAGTTGACAGACGGAAGGAAGTAGTGAAGTAACTAGGTAGGGTATTATTTACATACTTGTAATAGAATTTGGCAACCGAGATATCGTAAAGATGGGGAAGTGAGACGAGATTGAGTTTTTTGAAGAGTGGCGCAGTGTGAGCAAGATATCTTGCCCCGGATATGAAACGTATACTAGTAGCTTTCTTTTGAAGTTTAAAAAGTCTGTCATTATTACTGCCCCAGAGAAATAGATGGTAATTCAAGTGTGACATGATAATGGAGTTGTATAGAGTCACTAATATACGAAGTGGTAAAACAGATTTCATTCTATAAAGTATGCCGATGGATTTAGATATTTTCGTTGCAGTGTGACTTATGTGGTTGTGCCATGTCAGATTGTTGTTTAACGTTAGGCCTAAGAAATTAAAAGTATTTACGCGTTCGATTGTATTGTCATCTATTGTCATCCTTGATTTTTAGCTCACCGTGGTGAGCTTATACAATGGTTGTGCGTCCGTCGTCGTCCGTCGTCCGCCGTCGTCGTGTTCCGTTAGCAGGGCACGTTTTGTAACCGCCAGAGCTATTGATCTGAAACTTGGTACATATATACCCCTAGGTCAGATGACCCATGACACCACGTTTCGGTCCGATTCGACTCTTAGCTTGGCCACCAGGTGGCAGAAACCGAAAACACAAAAAGTGCAATAACTCCTGAACTAATGACTAGATTAACAAGGGTTCATCAAAATGGCGAACGTGGACTTGTCGTCTTGACAAACCCGTGTTTATTTTCGTCAAAATGACGAACGTGGACTTGTCATTTTGACGAATTTACATACCGGTACCGTACTCAGTTTGGTGATAATAAAAACGAACCCAAGTTCGTCATTTTGATGAGGCAGAGTTTTTCAGTGTGACGGACTAACTCACCAAGGGATCCTACATCCTTTTACACCGGCCTACTCTGGTTTTCTAGGATAAACACCGAGTGAACTGGACTCCCATCAATAGGAAAGTACTGGTATAGTAATCTGGAAGTCAATCTCCAGAATTCACGAATTTTCGACCCCAACCGGGGTCTTTTTCAAGTGGAACTTTACAATCTGAAACTTTAGAATCTGATTGTAAAGTTCCACTTGAAAAAGACGCCGGTTGGGGTCGAAAATTCGTGAATTCTGGAGATTGACTTCTTGTTTATTATTACCTTGTGTGTCAATTTTGTGCTTTTTTGTATCTTGGTATAGTAATCTTGCGTGATGTTAACCTACATACAAAATTTGTATGTTATAAACTTAATTACCTTGACGAATGAAACCTCTGAAATCGTAAGAACTAATAGGAACGCTGTCCTACACAAGTTAGGAGAAACTGGCCCTGAGATTGCTGAACGTACCTCGCACCGGCCGGTTTCTATTTAATTGTGCCTCTCTAAAACACCATCGACATGTGGGCCCAAATTCACAAAACCTTGCAAAGCTTATCGTTATTGCTAAAGTGCCCAGTTTGTACCACTGTCGTGCAATCCGTTACGAACGTCACGATTGGCCAGTCGCAGCTGATCGTGGAATATTTGTTGCTAGATTCCCACCATCACGAATCGCGCCACGATTAAAATCGTGGTCGGAAAGTCGTCTCCGAAATTCGCAACTTTTCGACCCCAAACGGGGTCTTCCTCAGGCACTTTCCAGTATAGTAAGAAGCTACAGAAAAGACAGTCTTACCGTATTATACCATTTTGGGTGTCGTTCTTTGTGCTCTATTTTGGAGAACTAAAACCGCCTCAGGTAACATAGTCCACCCCGGACATTTATTCCTGGTGTCGGGACTATGATACCAGTGATAGTCCGTCGGACTATATCCGTACTGTTGGATGGCCCTCGGACTATAATAATTAGCATATTTATAGTCACCGGACTATACCATCGGGGACTGTATCAACTACTGCACCGGGACGGATAGGTACCGGGAAACATAGGTACCGGGAAACATAGGGACCTGGGTACTGGGGGGACACATAGGTACCGGGACACAAAGGTACCGGGAAACATAGGTATGACCCCGTTCGAAGACATCAATCGTCTGCTGTTGCCGACCATCACCAAATGTACCCAGGTGTGACAGGGATCAAAGTCCCCCTGGAATCAAAGTCCGGTCTTATTTTTCAGCGTGGGATTAGAATTATGGCTATAGAGACCATGACCATTCGAATATCGGGCTATTGATTGGTGGACGTGTATTCCTAGGAGTTTGATTCCTGTCACACCTGTATGCCAGACCTAGCATTCGGAACGACCTGAGGCGAACTGCTTATCTGTCCTCTGGGCGGCGCATTTCACCTCGGACACAAGTCCAAGGCAGCCATATTGTTTATCAACAAACCCACGTGACCGCCGGCGTCAGGGCCGTGGGACTATTTTGGCCGAATTTTGGCCTGTTAAGATGTTCAACCTTATCTGATGGATAAATTGAGGCATATTATATACAAACGCACCCGTATCTCCCACAATCGGCCAATATTTATCCAATAACGCAACGTTTTTGTGTGACCTAGTTCGTTCATGCGTAGGGTTCTGGAGGTGTGATGAGGCGAACCGCATTTGCACTCTCACAAACGGGCAGCAATTCTTGCGCATTCAAGATGGCTGCCTTGATAGATAGATATGTGCTTTATTTGACCAAATCAAGTAAATAACATAAAAGATAATTGTGCAAACATAATATGGACGAGAGATACAGGGTAATTGCACACAAATAATTGTACACAAAATAAAAATACACAGGTCAGGAGACCTGCGCAAGGCCAAAAAGACCGCTGGTGCGCAGGCCACCAAAAAGATAGAGTACACAAATAAATGATTGGTTTAAATCAAAATTAAAATTAAAATGACAGCAATGTAAGGGTTGAAAGTTTATAAAGTGGCTTGCAGCTACATGTATTTTGACACATATATACATGTACAAAAGAAAAGGCAAGCGAGTTAATGGTCGGTAAGGGAACATACATAACAGTTTGGAATAGTACAGACAGTATCATAATTTTCAAGTAGGTATTTCTTGTAGTATGTAATAAAACCAGGTAAACTGTGGGTAAAAAACTTATCTGAAATTACAGGAGGTAAGCTGTTAATTAAAGTGATGGTTTTGAATTTAAGACTAGATTTATAGAATGAGTGACGATGAGGTGGAATGACGAGCCTGTGCTGATTTCGGGTATTGTAAGCGTGTCCGTCTGCATTAGTTGACAGACGGAAGGAAGTAGTGAAGTAACTAGGTAGGGTATTATTTACATACTTGTAATAGAATTTGGCAACCGAGATATCGTAAAGATGGGGAAGTGAGACGAGATTAAGTTTTTTGAAGAGTGGCGCAGTGTGAGCAAGATATCTTGCCCCGGATATGAAACGTATAGTTTTCTTTTGAATTCCTTGGAATTGTGTCCGAGGGGAAATGCGAGTCGTCACGGAAATTGCCGAGCAGTTGCCTTCGGAAGTTCCGAATGCAGACCTAGATGACCTCACAACAGCGATTTTGTTGTACCAACGTTCCCAATCTCGTACCCAGAGATTCGTTACGCTCGGGCCGAGGTTGTATGTCGCTCCACTAATCTCTGGAGACGACTGGCCATTTCACGCCTTAGGTGTGATTTTTGGTATCGTGCAATTTTAGACCGAATTTTAACCACAAATGCACTGAAATGACTTGAGATGACTTGAGTATAAAATGTACACACAAAAATGTCCTTAGAAAGGTTTTTTCGAGGGATCTGTTGTATTTATTGAGGAAAATCCACAGCCTACTTGGCGCACTGTATAAACTTGGAGTGAAGCGGGATGCGCGGTGTGTAACGCATTTGCCTTGCATTTTGGTTCCCGAAGCCACCGCTAGGGCTTAGCCGTCACCAGAGATTAGTGTAGCGACCGTCAACCTCGGCCGAGCGTAACTAATCTCTGGGTACGAGATTGCAACGTTCCTAGATCCCGATGTACCAACGTTCCTAGATCCCACATTATTGAACAAATTTATTGGGACATGTCAGAACGCAAAGGTTACAGTAGGCCCTGTAGGTTTGGGAGACTATCAACTTCAGCGAAGTAATTCTTTCAGGAGCGGATCCAGAATCATGGGAAAGAGGGGGGCACAGCCAGCCCACATCGTGGAAAACCTCGGTCAAATTTTAACATCTTTTCAAAATTTCGAAATTTCCCGGTCAATTTTTAAGATTTTCCAGAAAATAGAGGGGGCACGGGCCGGAGTGCTCCCCCTGGATCCGCGCCTGTCTTTGATAAAGGTCTCCTCGCACGTCCTTACTGACTTTTCCGGATCACTTTGCATCTGAGGCACGACCGCGTGGAACAAATCAGTCGCCGATATGGTGTGACGCGACTGCAGTTGCGTCTCGCCTGCGACGGTCGGGATTAGTCGCAGATCCAAAAGATCACGAATCGCAAGAGTTGCACATGTTGAATTTCTGCTGCGCCTCGACGAATCATGGTACCGACGGGCGTAATCCAGTCGCAGTCGACCTGACTTGAGTTACGTCGTCGGGTGATTATCCAATACATGTAGTTGGTCTATTTTAGTTAACCAATCAGTGATCCGCATTTTCATATGCAGAAATGGTATGGGCGCTGCCATCTTGAAAAAGTCACATGATCACAAGTCGCATGACAGCCAGAACTTTGCGATGCTGTAGTCGCAGGGGCTTGTTGTACTTGGAGACAAGACCAATCCCTACAACTTTTCAAAAGGCAAATAGTAAATTCTCAAGGACTTAGGAGCTGTAGGCCTAGTTCGAGGCTATCCTTCATTTCATGATTTACGTTGAATATCAGCCTTAATTCACCTATTGGTAGCTGGCGGCACTACGACGGTCCACTTCCGCCGTTGATCCATTCCACTTCTTAGAAATAACGAGCTGAATTTCATTGAATAATTTTGGCGATCATCGATTCATCGCGTCAAATACAACAAGCCGTCGCAGGTGACCTGAACACGGTTACGATTCCCTGCGCGCAGATGCTGCCTGTTCCTGGATGATCTTACAGATTTTTCGTTTTTGTGACCTGACCGTGATTGCGACACCTGACGCCGAATGTTCCGTCGCAGCGCAGGCAATCTCAGTGCACCATGACATCAGCTTGTCTAACTGTCAATGACTTTGACCGTTCTGTGGTCGTGTTTCATACTGATAATCGATCGATCCAAATCAATAATATTTCTTTGGCAAGATTTTTACATGTATTCAAAATTTAACGATTTTTGATGTTTTATTGTATGATTATTTTGTAAATAATGAATCACAGTTCTATACCTTGAAATCAATGGTGCCAGGGAGATGCGATATATTTCACTATGGCTGCAGTGGGTTTTAAATTAACGTTAAAAGAGAACAAAAAAACCGATACAGAGATAAAACCTGTACTAGGTATTACCAAATACCACGGAGAATCAACACAATATGAAGAAACCAAAACATCGTCGGGCAAATTTTGTGAAAAACGTGTTTTTCAAATTCATGTGCATTTTCCTGTACATTTATGTATACGCAAAGTATATGAAATTCCTGCCCGTACTTTCCATTTTCGGTACGTTTTACATTAACACTTTTAGTGAGTTATCCGTGGACCATTTGGTGGAAATTACCGTAATCAATTTCAGGCGACAAAAAATCAAACTGTCACTGGGGTTGTTTTCACCCGTTATTTTTGGACATAGAACCTGAATCTTAAGGTGTAAACTACCCAATTTTGTGGTTGTGATATTTCATCTGTTAAAATATATCTTGTTGATTTCCCTCAAGTAGTCCATGGAGAATCCTGTAAAGGTGAATCTAATGTAAAGTATGCTGAAAATGGAAACTGAGGAGAACGTAATTGCCATACTTTGTACAGGAAAATGAACAGGAATTTGAAAACACGTTTTTCACAAAATCCCCCCCCCCCCAACATTTTTTTTGTTTCTTCATGATCGTGTTTGGTCTTCCACGGTATTTAGCATTTTAAAAATGTGAACAGTATCCCTTTAACATGTTTAAACCTCAACAGATTTGCATTCTGACTCTTCCCTGTGATAGGCAAGACTCTTCTACATGTTTACTACGAATTTTGTTGAATTCAGATTAGTTGATCTTATGATACAAAAGGACTGAATATTAATGAGAACCCCACGAACGATGAGAGCGCAGGGTCACCTGTGTACATTTGAATAGGCTAACGTACATTTACACGTGGAACACTAACATATCAAGGAATCTGTCTCATTTGCACCGAATCGACGCCAGGCGGCGCTGCTCCCAATGCATTAACTGACTTTTACGGCATTAACTGACTTTTTGTGTATAAAATGCTCATTGAAAGTAAACTCGATGCATGAAAACGATGGGTAAAATTTGCAATCTGTCGAAAAAAGCCTTTAGAATTCAATGGGTCACAGAAGGTCGAGCTCTGAAAGGTTTTCCTGCCAATGAAGAGATTTGTTGCGAAAACACCACAGAAATAAATGGAAATAGCGGTCAATCCGCTCCTCACGACAGGGGTTTCCGAACAATATCAGCCTGTCATATGTTTCCTATGTTTCCTATGACAGATATGTACCCGGTAAAAACGCCATCCATAAGGTGCATAACGATGAGAGCGTGACGTGATGACGTGATGACCTTCACCTTAGAAACCCGTTTCTATTTTCATATCTATTATTTGTATCTCCTTTATGTGACCCCTCGCATAACATAAAACTATTTGGGTTCGGAGATTGTTTGGACTACTCGCAGGGTACTGATGGACGCCTCGTTTAAACATGGGCCATTTGACCATCTTTTTTAAGATGGGGATTTGGCTTAGTGGTTTAAGGCGTGCTGCCCCTTAGTGCTGGCGATTGATGCCTTATGCGAGGGTCCGTGGGTTCGAATCTGGAAGAAGGACGTGATGACCTTCACCTTAGAAACCCGTTTCTATTTTCATATCCATAAGGTGCATAAGGTGTGATATTCAAAAAGCAAATCACCTTATCCCTGTTGTGATCGGTCAATCAAATTGACTGCCCTCTTTGTTTAAACATTTTGATATGTTTATCATGTTGGTGACTTTGCGCATGCGCGAACTCACCGAGGAATTCCTCAACAGGCGAATTTTGTGTCAGTTTCATTGGCATGCGTTACCGCTATTCATGCACCTTCTCCTATTAATTTTCACAACAATCTGAAATGCTTCCAGTTACTGAGGTCTACACTCTAAAAACTAAAGAGTTAAAGGAACTCCTAAAGAGTTAAAGGAACTCCTAAAGACCCTGTACTGTACAGGCTCTTTAGGAGTTCCTTTAACTCTTTAGGAGTTCCTTTAACTCTTTAGTTTTTAGAGTGTATTTCCTCTGCGTGGAAATGGACTAGCCACTGTCGTGTGTGTGACGTCGCGATTCTTTAAAAAGCACCCGAACGCTATTTATAGCTCTGTCGCCAAATGGGACATTTGAATAGAAAGTTCTTGATATGTGTGCTGAAAATAGCTCTGTTATCCTCGGAAATGGAATTCAATGCATCAAGTTGACAGATTCATGTACCCGACTAGCATAAAAAAAGTTAAAGTCCCTACCTATGACGTAAAGCCAAAATTCAGGCAGTGAGAGACATCTGGTGGCAACACATGAAGTATATCCCTGAGTTGCTTCATCGTTCGCAGTTAAACCTTTATGTTTGATTCCTTTTTGGTAGTACCTAGTGCAGGTTTTATCCCTGTATCTTTTTTGTTCTTTCGTACTGTTAAACCCATTGTGTACACATGCTCCAAGAGTATGAACTGACCGCCGTTTTAGAGGGATAATAGGAGCAGTCAGCCGNTATTTTTTATCATACAGCCCTGTATGTCCACTAAGTATCCTAAAAAGATTGTAGTGGGTTTCAGCTCAATTAACACTTTTCTGACCATTAGCATCGTACATGTATCTACTATTGAGCCCAATGTATTCTCTGCTGCTGTTTACATCTTAGTTACGTAGATTGCCCGTAGATGGCACTGTCTCCTCACTCATCAGTATTGATACAATGGTACGTACATGTACAATGCGAATGGTCAGAAAAGGGTTAATTGAGCTGAAACCCACTACAATCTTTTTAGGATACTTAGAGGACATACAGGGCTGTATGATAAAAAATAATTTATTCATATCTGATGAGGGCGCATCCAGTAATGCACCCCTGAAAAACACCAAAAATGACATTTTGACCAACTTAAGCGCCATCTATACTGTTGCGCCCTCATCATCCCACATTAATTTCTGGTGTTATAGTGTTGGGCTTGCTAGTGGAGTTCTATCATGCATAAATGAGTGTGGGATGTTGAGGGCGCAGTCCACAAATGCCTCATATGTAAGTGTCACATTTACAAAAAGTAGCGTTTTGCAGCGCCCCCTACAGGTGGCGCCCTCATCAGCCCACCGAAATTTTACAATTTTTCGGAGCTCCTTCCATCGTAGATTGCCATCCATCAAAATGAAGGCGGGCTGTTGTGGGCGCATTGAGATATTTCAATTTCAAAAACAAATTTTTTTAAAAGTGCAATTTTGACCCTCAAAAAGTGGACCCTTCCAGAGGCCCTGGAATGAAAACCGTTGGGTTCCAGGACCTGAAAATTTGGATTTTTTCCTATCTACTATAGGCCTTCCAGCAAAAAAAAATTTAAGCACATCTGAGGGGGTCATATAGCACCCACCGCCTGAATCTTATAAAAATTGGCTCTTAATTGAATGGGCCGTCACAGAAGGTCGAGCTCTGAAAGGTTTTCCTGCCAATGAAGAGATTTGTTGCAAAAACACCACAGAAATAAATGGAAATAGCGGTCAATCCGCTCTTCACGACAGGGGTTTCCGAACAATATCAGCCTGCCATATGTTTCCTATGATAGATATGTAACCGGTAAAAACGCCATCCAAGGTGCATAAGGTGTGATATTCAAAAAGCAAATCACCTTATCCCTGTTGTGATCGGTCAATCAAATTGACTGCCCTCTTTGTTTAAACATTTTGATATGTTTATCATGTTGAGGACTTTGCGCATGCGCGAACTCACCGAGGAATTCCTCAACAGGCGAATTTTGTGTCAGTTTCATTGGCATGCGTTACCGCTATTCATGCATCTTCTCCTATTAAGTTTCATAACAATCTGAAATGCTTTCAGTTACTGAGGTCTATTTCCTCTCCGTGGAAATAGACTAGCCACTGTCGTGTGTGTGACGTCGCGATTCTTTAAAAAGCACCCGAACGCTATTTGAATAGAAAGTTCTTGATATGTGTGCTGAAAATAGCTCTGTTATCCTCAGAAATGGAATTCAAGGCATCAAGTTGACAGATTCATGTATCCGACTACAATAAAAAAAGTTAAAGCCCCTACCTATGACGTAAAGCCAAAATTCAGGCAGTGAGAGACATCTGGTGGCAACACATGAAGTATATCCCTGAGTTGCTTCATCGTTCGCAGTTAAACCTTTATGTTTGATTCCTTTTTGGTAGTACCTAGTGCAGGTTTTATCCCTGTATCTTTTTTGTTCTTTCGTACTGTTAAACCCATTGTGTACACATGCTCCAAGAGTATCAACTGACCGCCGTATTAGAGGGATAATTGAGTGAGCGGGGAACGAATGAGATAGGATGAGAGTGTGCCGTGTATTTGCAATGTCGAAAAATTACCTGTGTACTTCGAATTTCGAGTGTAACTAGAATCAGGTTTAATGAAATAAAACCACCAGCACCTGCATCAGAAAACTCTTCGGCATACTCTTGTAGGTCCACGATATTTTTTCTGAGGAAATTAACTGCATGATGAAGTGGAACTACTACCGTAGTCACTGATAATGATTTCCATTAGAATATCACACTTCACGTCACAGTCTATAGCCGATTCCTAGCTGGTAGCCATTAGTAGCGGTCTCGTTAATAAATAACGATGAAATAGCATACACTGTGAGAGAACACAGACAACGGATGGCCATTCGGATCGAGGTACAGAATAGAGTACTAAAGAACAGTACTTTCGACGTCTGAATTGTCCATGAATATTTCTTGTTGACTCCCAACTTTAAAAAGATGAAAATACTTGTTTTTGCGATTTTCGTCGTTGCTTATGGTTTGCAACTCAAAGGTGAGTGAGTTTTCTGAGCCATCGGGGGAAGCAGTGTGTGGCATAAATTACATGTACATTACTCCCCATTGTAATGGTGCTAGCAGTGGATCTGGGGCTATATTCACGAAGCTTTCGCAACTTTGCAAGCAAACATAATTGTAATTTGGATAAATCATACATCATCAGATAGAGCACTTCAACACCTTCATTTTGAGCGGTCGAACAGGTTTCCAGGAGCCCTCAGCCTAGAATTATGGTAATTTTCATTTCCCCTACCCCAAAATCTTTTGCTACTGGTAAAATAAGGTTGTAGCTTCAGTGGAAATTTTAAGCATGTTCGGCTGGGACGAAATTGGTAGAATTCCATATGCGAAAAAGCCAGGACCTATACTCTAAGAAAAATGCAAAATAGCTTGTCTTACGCGACTTGCAACCTCGACCCCCCAAACGGCCTTGTCCCGCACGCCTATAATGGCCCCAGGTCGATTTTGACGCCACCAGGCGAGCGGGGGGGGGGGTGACTGAATGGGCATAGCCTTCTTATACATCGCACATTTGCGAAAGTGGCGCATCGGGAGTGAATCGGCGATGCTGCTCCGGCCGTCAGGGGCCGGAGATGAACTTGCGATGGAGTCCTCTTCTTGCAAGTTCATCACAGCGGCCGGTGGATCTGTAACAGGCGTCAACTATCAGAGTCAGTCATTGGGTTAAATCTACGTTGATTTCTTGAATGTGACACTGTGGTACATTCATTTTGATTCATTTCCTCACATTCATTTTAGTTCGTTTCCTCACATGTATAATCATTTCCTCACATGTATAATCCCGGTTTCCAACAGGTATTCTCACTTTCGTCATCAAGTCAGGACCAGCATCTGGCACCGGAAATGACTCACCTTCAAAATCTCCACCATGCCAGACCAACTATGTCCCAGTCAGATGCGAAACGACAAATTACGCGGTGGCGGATGGTTCATATTTCCACAGTGACGGCACTTGTGTTGCTATAAAACGCGGCGAAGCACCAGGTTCGACTGTGTCGGTAAGAATCGTTTTTCACAGTTTTTGTAAAATAGGCCCAGATATAAAGAAAACAGATTTGATTTATAAGTTCACTTTACATGGACTAACTAACAAATCCAGGTGGCGTTGGTATAAAACTGCATTGCGCATCCACCGAATTAATGGGCCCATGTTACGTAGCACCCATTCCAGACTGGAGATAAATGCAAGTAAATTTGCCTCTGAGCGCAAGTGCCATAAACTTTGGGCGTGGCCTGCTCCACAGGGGAAGGGCTAACTTTAATTAACTTCGCAGATAATTCTTATTTGACCTCTAACCAACATACCTAAGAAATTTGAACCCCTTTGGAAGAGGTGATTTTCCACCAGTGGGCCTGTTTTATAAAAATCCACTTTTAGGCAAGCCGTTTAATTCCTCCAGCACATTCAATGCTTCCCTCCAGTGTTCGCCAATGCCCGCTGTACACGATCAAATTTTTTACCCAATTTATTGGAAATTCAGATTCCCGGCCTACTGGGGCTTCAATGTATAAACCCGCATGTTGGCCTAGACCTTTATTGGGCATATTCAGAAAATTGGATGAAAAATTTGATCGTGTACAGCGGGCATAAGTCATGAAATTTGGTTATACGCCGCCAGTCTGATGAGAAACGGGCGGCACTTTTCCAGCTGATAATGCCAAGCAGTAATTGGGGGAGAAGCCAATGACTTTTTAATTGGCTCAATCACGACGGACACATACATGTCACACACGCCAACTTTTTCGAACGACTTAAGCTGTACTTCCACCTATCCCAAACCCAACAAAACTCCAGGTTTCTTGCCCGTACACCTATTTTTGCCGTGTCTAATAGACCCGTGTTTGAAACCCCCCTGTTTATTAGACCCGCCGAGCGCGCCGGGGCTAATTCAGACACGTGTGTCACCCAGGCTTTTAGATTGGTGTAAGTGCAGAAAACTCGGCAAAATAGGCCTATTAGTATCAAACCCGGCGACAGATGGCGCGGTAAGTGTGTTGCGTATTGCGCATGCGCTATAAACCAAAAAGTCCGCGAAATTTGAGCCGCAAGCGCGACCTCTCTCGCCTGTTTAGTAACTAATGAAATGTACTGAAAATAGGTGTAAGCGCGTGGCGGATTTTTTTCAAGTCCGGGGAAGACCCGGGTCTCAAAAAACCCACCAATTTGGGATAGGTGGAACTAAGGCTATAACGTAGCTTATAAACAAGAAGTCAATCTCCAGAAGATTCACGAATTTTCGACCCCAACCGGAGGTCTTTTCTAGAGTTTCAGATTGTAAAGTTCCACTTAAAAGACCCCGGTTGGGGTCGAAAATTCGTGAATTCT
>NMRB01000938.1:169107-190777 GCA_002633025.1 Notospermus geniculatus | reverse complement strand
ATGAAGCTTGATTTCTGGTACACCAAGTGCAATGGAAATTAACTCGAAATTTGTTCTCCAGGGGGCGCTAGGTGACAAAATAGAAAACAGCACTATTTAAATTTCCCGCGCCAGTTTCTTTGACATGTTGGATGCTCTTTTGTTCATGGAATGAGGAATCATGGGAAATGTCGTGTGCTTGCACAAAGTGAATCGAGATGAAATACCTATGATCATCGCATAAAATCCCAATGATCATAGACAATCGCCTTATGAAATCATACGTGAGTGGTATTTTAGAGTACCACCAAACAATAACTGAAATTATTTTTCATCACAACGATATGAGTGGGTTCAAAATATGACGATATATATTGGAAAAAAATCACAATGATCGTATCGACAACAGCGATCTCGGCTTCATGCACGTCATTCCAAGTCTTCGACTCGGGCTGCTTTCCATAGTGTGCTGCCTTAGAAATTGTTAAAATTGCACATATTTAGATTATTTGATACATATTTAGTCTGATTGGGACCATTAACGATGAAGGGATATGATAATTTTGGTGCTATCAGCCGATCGAGGCCTATCGTCGGCCCCTCGTTTTTCACTGCTCGATCTCTAATCGGCTTCTCATTGGTCATTTCGAGTCTCCGACTCTGGCTGTTTTTGTTGCGTATGACAATAAAAATTCCTTATATTTCACACATTCCAGTAGCATGACATCTTTAGTTTGATTGGGACCATCAACGACGAAGGGGCAGGGGACTCGTGGTTTCATCAGGTGAAGTTCAGGACACATCGCTCTCCACAACGCGACAGTCTGGGCGACACTCAATATAGATTTTGTCTTATTTGTTTTCATTTGATAAACCGAGAAGAGACGAATTCTGTCCCGGCCGCGGCTTATCCTTCCTCAAGGACGTTCATGTTGAACTGTCGGAGACGGTCAAAACACCCTGCTGTATTGAATGGCAAGCTACTATTGAATGGTGGACAGCATCGCCAGATCTATGAAGTTCCATATTATGCCCTTTCTCACTTCATCCACCATTAGTGACGTCAGTCGTGGATTGGGTTCCCATATTACATGTAACTCCTTCCCACCCAAAAGATATCTAACTCACTTCACCACCAATTGCAGGCCTATCTGGTATTAACCCATTGTCACCGAGTAGGTCTAATACAACATCCATCTCGACTCCTAAGTGATATAGGCCTATTAACCCCTTCCCATCTGATGCGAAGGTCCGTAATTTCGAGTCAGGCGGAGAGTTCGTAACGGACTACTAAAAGCCCAGTTGAGCCAAGGTAGTCATAATTGGTATCCAACTAAAGATAATGAAGTGTAGGTTTGAAGTGACCTACTTCAATGACCTACACGTAGTGACCTACTTAAAGACCAGTTGAGCCAAGGTAGTCATGCTTGCTATCAAACTAAAGATAATGAAGTGTAGGTTTGAACTGACCTACTGACATGACCTAGTAACCTACTTAAAGACCAGTTGAGCCAAGGTAGTCATGTTTGGTATCAAACTAAAGGTAATGAAGTGTAGGTTTGAACTTTGAAAAACACAATGTATTTGTAAGCAGAATAATCCAGTTGGAATCATTTCATCGTTTTTGTGTACCATCTTCGAAGAGGACAACATTTCTTACTTTTAAATATACTTGCCAAAGTATATCGCAAACGCCAGACTATGTATGTTCACCTCATATGTCCGTAACAGGAATGACATTGTTGGGGTAGAAGATACCTTTGACGTCAAATTTCTAGGTATCGAACAGGAATTCACCACTGCTAATGCAAGTTCCTTACCAAGGTCTACCAACACAATTCATATAACAATAGGGACATTTAATTAAACCATGTTGATTTTCCAAAAATCTCCCAATGCAAAATGTACCATTTCCAGAGAATGACTGATATATCTTTGAATGTAACATGATGATTTTCCTACCCATAGACAAGAGCATCGCTGAGGGTGGGAGTCTTAAGGCCCGTTCACATTAACACTTTAAAGCGATCTGAGACACCGGCCTGGCCAGAGCGCATTTCGGAATGCGAACTGCGGAATTCGGTCGGAGATCGGTCGAGATGTGAACGCGGCTTTAAAGCCCCTCTGTATTCGATATGCGGTATTTTCAAAGTGTTAGGAGAGTGCAGGTAGTCTCATAGCCTCGTGAAGATCCCCAAAACGCTTGCTTAATCCGTACTTGTTTTCAGCGCACATTCAGAAAAACTGCAAGTAGGGTTCCAATGTATTCAGAGAGAGCTTAGTGTATTGCATACTACATTGCCAGTGTGAAAGGAATCCAAGTCCCCTGGAATCAAGGTCCGGTCTTATTGTTCAGCGAGGGATGACAATATATGGCTAGAGAGACCATGACCATTCGAATATAACCTTACAATAGCGGGCTATTGTTTGGAGGATCTGCATTCCTAAGACTCTAATTCCTGTCACACCTGTATTAACGTCGGCGAACGTAAGCACTTTCTGAATTAATAATCATTTTTTTTAGGTGGAGGGAATATGCTCGCAGTTCTACTGCAAAGCCAATACCACTGCAGGACGGTAGGATGCAGTGCACCGTCATAAACTGCCCAGAGGCAAAGTGCAAAGCGGAGGCACATTGTTTGAGTAAGAACGAATAAATATACGCCATGCTTTCTTTCGTTTCCAGCATTGCCTGTAAAGGGATCATGATTGACGAAACACGAAGTACGAAATACGAAATTGGTCATAATTTCCATGGCGTAATGTATTTTAGGAGAAGGATGGTTGGTACCAAAAATATCGCCTGCTGCAAGAGCGTATTTTAGCGTATGACGTTGGACCGATAGAGGTAGGGGTGGTTCAACATTTTCAACATTTCCACAAGTCTACGCACCCTAGACTAGGGGGGAAGGGGTTAACACCGGTTGTACACCGGTTGTACACTTTTTGTCATGTTTGTGTAACCTGAAAATATTGATCTCTGTAGGTTTGATGGGGCAGAAGAATCAACATTTTTTATGTACATTCCTGGGGGAGGGAGGGGGTCATGAAAAAGTCTACTCTCTGTAGACTTGTGAAAATGTTGAACCACCCCTTACGGTGTACATTAAACTTTGAAATTTATCTTTCGTTTCCACTTCGTAGATAGGAAGGGAAATTTAAAAAACTCAAGTTGCACCGTAACTCTCTCGGTCTTACATGATATGCTAAAAGACGCACTGGGAGCAGGGACATTTGTGGTAGCAACCATCTCCAGAAATACATTAGTTCTGGAAATGAAGTTGAATTTCGCATTTCGTACTTAGGGTTTCGTCAGATTTGCGAAACCTCGCTCAGGCCGCATTATTGGTATTGACAAAAAATGTCCTTTTTCCAGATGAATGCTTTACTTTTCGCACAAAACGTCATATAAATTATTCATGGTGTGCGAGTCAGACACTTATTCTAATCAATATAGTAAATAATTTAGTTACATTTATGCGTGTGGTCACCTCTCTGCGCTTATTGTCCATGTAACGAGAATAATGCCGCCACATTATTCGGAACCCACAGTCGATTTCAACCAATTCAACAAGAGCGCTCAGCATTACATGTGGATAAACAGGGCGTTAGAAAATATGTTGCAGAAATACACCTTCCCAATTTGACTAACTTTACATAATCTTACATCATTTGGTTGATCTGAGTAACTGACCTAATTGCACCTTGCACCCCTCTGGTTATAAGTGAGCCATTCCAATCCTCTATTTAAAGTGGGACAGATTAAGCAATCATGTGTAGCAAGGCAAGGGGGTTTGGTTACGGCCCAAACATGCTACAAATTTAGCATTCACTCTAAAATTTGTTGGGTCAAAAATAACCCAAACAAGCCTGGTGGCAACTGGGGTTCGCTATGTCGAATAAGCATGGTTGGGGAGAAGTGAGGAATTAAAGCCTCGCAGTATTGAATTTTGCGACATTTTCAAAGTGTTAGGAGAGTGCAGGTAGAGGTGTCATAGCCTTGTGATAGTCCCCAAAATACTTGCCTGATAAGTACTTCAAAGAATCAAGACGTAGTTTTCAGCACACAACGAAAAACTGCAGGCAGAGCTCTAATGCATTCAGATAGAGTGTAGTACATTTTACACTACACTAACGTCGGAGGACGTAAGCAATTTCTGAATTCAATACACTGAGTGAGGTCAAATGTTTGAGTTAGTGTTAGTGTTAGAGTTAGTGTTAGCGTTAGTGTTAACCTGAACCCCGATGATCGGAGATCCTGTTAACACCGAGTTAACACTGAGTAAACTCCTGGTAAACACTTGGGAATCCCCATCTCTGGCATGCCCTGAACAGATTCCATGAATGATCCTGTGTGAATCCTCTCTGCTGCTGTACATTTGTACACGTTTCATGCATAGCCTGGAACTCAGTTCAGCCAGTTCATCACGTCTTGGAAGAGATATGAACTGAGGACTCACAGAGAAGAAAACGTCAGCAACTTCATATTGTATGGTAGCTGGCTGTTGACTTTGCGATAGGCCTACCTGCGTCACGGGCAGCCTGCCTATGAAAGGAAAGTCTCCATCCCTTTGTGGGATGTGGCATAGAGTGCTCTTCCTTCATCTCTAAACTGATGATAATCATCAACCACCTGCTGTAGGCCTACCTGTTCCTGAGTTAGTCGCAACCTCACAGAAGCTGGTTCTGCTGAGAAAGCAGGCCTTCTCTCATACATGTAGTTTAAATCCATCCGAAAAGCAGTAACTGCTTGAAACATGGACACAAACAACATGGCTGCAAATTCTCTTAATTACTAAACTCAAACACTTGTCCACTCAACTGTGGAACACTTGGTTAACCTCTAGAGGTTAGTGTTAGCGTAATACATTTTGCTGTACAAAATTATAAACACCAGCCAAAAAGCTCAGGTTTACTCACTGTTAACTTTACACTTAAGTGACTGACGTGTAAAAGTTGAGTAAACTTTGGGTTAACTACGGGTTAACTAAACTTTTTGTAGGGTGGTCAAGTTTCTGGATTAGTGTTAGTGTTAGTGTAACACTAACACTAACTTAGACCTTAACTCAAACATTTGACCTCACCCAGTGTGGCTTTAAGGATGTGGAGGAAGTTATTATGACTGTAATGATGACTGGCATTGACTGGATATGCCTAATACATGTTTTACATGCATTTCAGAAACTCAATTTGGTATCATTGCAAACATGTTGCACATAAATCTTATTTTATTTCTTTTGCCATAGTTTTGTTATTTGAATATATTTTCTCAGAAACGCAATGAACTTGATATGAGCAATAATGCATACATGACTCGCGCGATGTGTGTGTATTTGAAGAAAGAATATTCAATTGATTGCGGTAATTATGACCAAAGGGGTAAAATAAGAATTATCCCCAACCTATACATAATGATATCTGATGACGTTGATATACGTCAAATGAGTGTTGTATTGTTTTTGAATGCATAAATGTTTCCAACTGGTGCTTTGGTAACACCATAAATGTCAACAAGACGTGAATATTATAGAATAGTGACCGACTTTACTCTCTGGTTTGGTAAGAACCTAATGCCTTCGACCCTGCAGAAGTCACTGGATGCCATGCCTTGATGTTGCTCTATTGACTGACTCAGGGTGAATACAGTGGCGCCACCAAATAGCCTGGTAGTCTATCATGTTTCGGAGGTGTTTTGAAAGTGCCTTATGGTCGTTTGCATTTCTCTTGACCACCACCGTGGCGTGGTGGTCTTTTTTTAGTGCTCGGATCTCCAGTTTTTGTTCATGCAGTTCAGCTTTAATAATCATTTTTTTTAGGTGGAGGGAATACGCTCGCAGTTCTACTGCAAAGCCAATACCACTGCAGGACGGTAGGATGCAGTGCACCGTCATAAACTGCCCAGAGGCAAAGTGCAAAGCGGAGGCACATTGTTTGAGTAAGAACGAATAAATATACGCCATGCTTTCTTTCGTTTCCAGCATTGCCTGTAAAGAGATCATGATTGACGAAACACGAAGTACGAAATACGAAATTGGTCATAATTTCAATGGCGTAATGTATTTTAGGAGAAGGATGGTTGGTACCAAAAATATCGCCTGCTGCAAGAGCGTATTTTAGCGTATGACGTTGGACCGATAGAGGTAGGGGTGGTTCAACATTTTCAACATTTCCACAAGTCTACAAACCCTAGACTAGGGGGGAAGGGGTTAACACCGGTTGTACACCGGTTGTACACTTTTTGTCATGTTTGTGTAACCTGAAAATATTGATCTCTGTGGGTTTGATGGGGCAGAAGAATCCACATTTTTATGTACATTCCTGGGGGAGGGAGGGGGTCATGAAAAAGTCTACTCTCTGTAGACTTGTGAAAATGTTGAACCACCCCTTACGGTGTACATTAAACTTTGAAATTTATCTTTCGTTTCCACTTCGTAGATAGGAAGGGAAATTTAAAAAATTCAAGTTGCACCGTAACTCTCTCGGTCTTACATGATATGCTAAAAGACGCACTGGCAGCAGGGACATTTGTGGTAGCAACCACCTCCACAAATACATTAGTTCTGGAAATGAAGTTGAATTTCGCATTTCGTACTTAGGGTTTCGTCAGATTTGCGAAACCTCGCACAGGCCGCATTATTGGTATTGACAAAAAATGTCCTTTTTCCAGATGAATGCTTTACTTTTCGCACAAAACGTCATATAAATTATTCATGGTGTGCGAGTCAGACACTTATTCTAATCAATATAGTAAATAATTTAGTTACATTTATGCGTGTGGTCACCTCTCTGCGCTTATTGTCCATGTAACGACAATAATGCCGCCACATTATTCGGAACCCACAGTCGATTTCAACCAATTCAACAAGAGCGCTCAGCATTACATGTGGAAAACAGGGCGTTAGAAAATATGTTGCAGAAATACACCTTCCCAATTTGACTAATTTTACATAATCTTACATCATCTGGTTGATCTGAGCAACTGACCTAATTGCACCTTGCACCCCTCTGGTTATAAGTGAGCCATTCCAATCCTCTAAAGTGGGACAGATTAAGCAATCATGTGTAGCAAGGCAAGGGGGTTTGGTTACGGCCCAAACATGCTACAAATTTAGCATTCACTCTAAAATTTGTTGGGTCAAAAATAACCCAAATTGATTTTTTAACCCAGCCACGGGGTCACTATTACTCTAACCCAATGGTGGGTCAAGTTGACCCAATTTCTTGCGTCAACCTTTTTGACCCAGTAAATGGGTGATTAAAATAACCCAAAATCTGGTTCAACTTGACTCAGGTTTGGGTTGTTCGGTCAGTATTGATCCCGTGGCTGGATTAAAAAATAACCCAATTTGATTGTCAAGTCTGCACTAGGTAGAGGGCAGCTTCACCATGAGGCAAAGCCCACAGAACTTTATTAAATTTCGCATAACTTTAACCTTAGCCAATAGGCCGAGAAGTTATGTATAGCGTTTAAATGGACGGGGTATACCAATGCACAGCAGGAAATCTTTTGTATGGTAAAGAGAAAACTGATTTTTGTTTTCATAATTCAGAAAGAGAAACATTCACAACTTTAAATTTGTTTCTCAGATTTCAAACCATACTTTATTAATATTCTTGTGTACTTGTTTTCTTTCGTATGCAGTTCTCTATAATTTTTTGGCACATTAGAACATAATTGTTATCTCGCCAGGTAGAATTGGTTCATTGGGTAGATTTCGACCCAATACTATGTCATTTTGACCCAACCAAAAGAACCCATAATTTCGACCCCCATATTTGTTCAAATCTAATCATGTGCTGGGTTATTTTGACCCAGTTTTTCACCCAATTTGCTTGACCCAGTAATTGGGTTACAGAAATGACCCAGCAAATTTTAGAGTGTTGTAAAATCGTTAATTTTCATCGGATTTGAAAAGGGCGTGTTCATTCTCATTTGAGACCAAGATTTGTGATCATTGGGAAAAGTAGAAAAGCTATGAATTTGAAAGTTGCAGGGATGATTCTATTTTGTATTTCATTTTTCCGTCAGGGCCGAAGCCACAGCATTATTGGCCCTGGTAAGTACGGAGGAGGCCATCACAAGCTACTCATGTTCCTCACTTGGATGGGGTATTTTACTTGCCCTTGCAAAGACACAAGGTACAAGGCACCACGGCTTACTGTCCCATGCGACGGACGTGAAGAGCCGGGAATGAAAATCCCATATGGCCCGGGCTGGATTCGAACCCGGGACCTGCCGCTTGCTAAGCGGACGTGATAACCACAAGGCTATCAGGCTCCTCAAGGGATGATTCTATGGTGAACATGATCAATATTGGATCAATTGTCAAGTCAATCATAAGTCATTATCTAGAACAAAAGGCTAATCAATGTGATGAGGCCCCGCAAAAATGCCATAAAGTCTAAATCTTACTTCAGAAATTGGTTGTGCTGCTCATTAGAGGTCCTGATCATGCAAGATTTTTCATCATAATTACCAAGAACACCCCAAAAAATTATTTTGAAATTCTTCGCTTAAGAGCGAGTGAGCTATTAATAACCTAGGCCTACTAAAAATAGTGATTCATAACTTGAAGTGACTTATGTCATGGCTCTTTTTCTTTGACAATAGGATCGAACTATTTTTTCACTGAGGGGTTATGGTTTGCTTCAATGAAGTAGGCCCTACATTGAATGGTGGCTATTGTACTGAAGTGTTGGTGGTTAGGCTTGAATGAAAAGGCAATTGATGCCTATTATGCACTGTTATATACCATAGGTCTTGATTCTAAGTGAACATAAAGGGCCCCTGGACAGGGCCCAATACCAATGGCACTAGTCAAACTGATTGAATGTACTGATTGGGGCAGGGAATGTTACATTTTGATATAAATCCCCCCCCGCCCCCGGAAACCTAACAATGCAATCTTACAATATAGTTTGCTGATAAACCTAACCTGCTTCTGAAATTGATACATCATTATTCATTACACAATTGAACCTTTAGTAGAAAACTGTCCAGTGATTAATTGTAGTTCCTCTAGATAGGACCAGATGGTGTCACTTAGTGTTTTTTTCAGTCTTATAACATTGGTGGTATTTATGATTAAAACAATATTTTTGTGGCGCCACCTAGTCGTATCTAAAGGAACTATAATGAATTGTGGGACAATTTTCTACTCAGTGTTGGGATGATACAGGTTGTCCTACCTTATCAGCCTGCTGGTATTCCACCATTCACTCAATAAAAAACAACTGTAGTCACATAGTAATCCAAGAGCAGAATTACCAGTTCTAAATCCACATCTCCAATGATCCACATGAAACCACAAACTTCCACAAACTTGGCACAGATGCACTACCATGTCTACGCAGTACTAAAACTCTAGGCTATAGCTCAAGCAAGCACTCTGAGCTACAACATTGCAGTGACCCTTTGGCCAAAGAAAGTCTAACATGTCTAAGAAATTGCTTCGTAACAAAAAGAATTATTCAATATTATCTAACATCTTCCAGGACTTTCCTAGTCCCTATTCAAACCCTGGACAGGTCACGCCACTATCATCCCTTGCACCCTTATATTGGCATGTCTTTCATCTCCATTCAATTCCTTTGAAAACATCAAGTGACCCAAAACACCTTTATCAGGAATGGGCAAGAAATGACATTATGCAACCATAACACAATGTATAGGCCTATGGCACCTCCAACCCCCACCTAGAGAATAGAATGGTCCTACATTGAGCAACAAAAAGTGATTCTTCTGTCAGTTTTTGGTCATTGAAATGACCCAACATTATATTTTTAGGTCAGGGTGATTACGAACAGCCTGATTTGACAATCCCTAAGATGAGAATGAACATGCCCTTTAAAGCAGTTTTTTGATATAACAAAGAATTCGCTGTTCAACTGCATAACTTTCCCGCAAGGCAACAGCCTATTTTCCATTTTGTTATAAATTAGGCAGAGAAGGAAAACAATAGGATTGCGCATCAACATCTTAGATCTCTTATCTAGACCCCTCTGAAACGCGTTTCACCGGGATCAAATGGGTCGGTGGAGCCTAAGGGATGTAAATGTGTAATGAGCGGACCTTTGCAGAAACGTAGGTCAAATCGTGGAATGTGTTCAGCTTTATCATTCACCTGAGAGATACTTTTGACCCATTTTTTCCACAGTTAACAAACAGACAAACGGAAATACATCCACCCATTACATGTACAACCTTAGTCAAAAGTAAATAGACAGCGACTCAATTCAATAATTCCTAATATCGCAGCGAGGCACAGTTTTTCTTTTTATTTCCATTGATAACAATTGCTTTGGCACCTTTTTACACCAAAATTATCTTGCTGTCCTTTGAACTGATATTTTTGTGAAAGTTTGAATTTTCATCAAAAAAGTGATTTTTTATTCGTTTCTATTTCGTTTTTATTTGTTTCTGAGTAGAATCTAACTTTCGCATCCTATGGATCTTAAGGGGGGACAAAGTTACAGAGGACTTTTGCAGTGATCTTCCACCAGCTCGTCCGTATTTCATACCTCGACCAAGTGTTGAATATTCATCAGTTCTCCGTCACAAAGCACACGCTTGGGGGAACCACATTGATTGCGTTGCATCATTATTATTGATTGTATTGTGCACTGTGGTTTAGTTTTGAAAGGGCAAACATGCTTTGTGGTTAGATGTCTGCGGTAATCGCCTATAGGTCGGAACGTCATCTGGGGCCAACTTATGCCTTATTGTTATTCACAATTGTTATTCATTATTTCTTATTGAAATTCCAAAGGCTCATTCAACGGCCAAGTATGAATAGCGATTATTATTCGTGATCCTGAACTTACCGGATGGTTATGAATGTGGTGTCAGACTGGCAACTGGAAAACCAAAAAATTGCTCGTAAGAAACCATCAATAACTCGGTTGCAGAAGTTTCAATTCTTTATTTCAAAATATCATTGTGTCTGGAAACAGTAGAGCTGTAAAATGCTCAGGTTCTCGATTTTGCGAAGGCGATAATAAAAAAAAACCATTTTTGATCAAATTTCAATCTTTCACCAAAAAGTCACTAAACTGTATACCTCGGTCATTTCGGTGGAAAGAGGTAGGGACCAGGAAGCAAAATTTTCTGCCCATTATGTTAGTTTAGTAATGAGCCCATATTAAAGAGTCTGGAAATACCTTTCAAATTAAAAAAAAATTAAGTAAGTATCTTGACTAGAACCGAAGTTATGCCCGTTTGAAGGCGAAACCATAGCGCGGTCCTTAAGCACAGGAAAACTCGGTAAAACAGAGCATCAGTTAGTCTATCAATTAGAGCCAATTAGTGCCAATTAGCCAATTAGGTCACAGTGACCCAGATAACTCTTTTGGCTGTTTACAGAGGACTTTTGCAGTGATCTTCCACCAGCTCGTCCGTATTTCATACCTCGACCAAGTGTTGAATATTCATCAGTTCTCCGTCACAAAGTACACGCTTGGGGGAATCATTATTATTGATTGTATTGTGCACTGTGGTTTAGTTTTGAAAGGGCAAACATGCTTTGTGGTTAGATGTCTGCGGTAATCGCCTATAGGTCGGAACGTCATCTGGGGCCCACTTATGCCTTATTGTTATTCTCAATTGTTATTCATTATTTCTTATTGAAATTCCAAAGGCTCATTCAACGGCCAAGTATGAACAGCGATTATTATTCGTGATCCTGAACTTACCGGATGGTTATGAATGTGGTGTCAGACTGGCAACTGGAAAACCCAAAAATTGCTCGTAAGAAACCATCAATAACTCGGTTGCAGAAGCTTCAATTCTTTATTTCAAAATATCATTGTGTCTGGAAACAGTAGAGCTGTAAAATGCTCAGGTTCTCGATTTTGCGAAGGCGATAATAAAAAAAACCATTTTTGATCAAATTTCAATCTTTCACCAAAAAGTCACTAAACTGTATACCTCGGTCATTTCGGTAGAAAGAGGTAGGGACCAGGAAGCAAAATTTTCTGCTCATTATGTTAGTTTAGTAATGAGCCCATATTAAAGAGTCTGGAAATACCTTTCAAATTAAAAAAAAATAAGTAAGTATCTTGATTAGAACCGAAGTTATGCCCGTTTGAAGGCGAAACCATAGCGCGGTCCTTAAGTACAGGAAAACTCGGTAAAACAGAGCATCAGTTAGTCTATCAATTAGAGCCAATGAGTGCCAATTAGCCAATTAGGTCACAGTGACCCAGATAACTCTTTTGGCTGTAAAATGGAAACTTCTGGTGATACTTCAACGAAATTTGGTAGGAATGTTCAGGTAAGTGTGCCGCTTCAGTGTGCGCACCGACGGAGTCTCACTTTCATCCTGGGAGTGGTGGCGGCCATATTAGATTTTCAGGCCGCGGAGTCCGCTGACACTTATTTGGCTGTAAAATAGAAACTTCTGATTAGAATTCAATGAAAATTGGTAGGTATATGCAGGATGTTATTTGCTTCACTGTGTATCGAGCACATAGCCTCACTTTTATCCTGGGAAGGAATGGTGGCCATATTGGATTTTCAGGCCGCGGAGGCCGCTAACACTTATTTGGATGTAAAATAGAAACTTCTCATTAGAATTCAATGAAAATGGATAGGTATATGCAGGATGTTATTTGCTTCACTGTGTATCGAGCACATAGCCTCACTTTCATCCTGGGAAGGAATGGCGGCCATATTGGATTTTCAGGCCGCGGAGTCCGCTGACACTTATTTGGCTGTAAAATAGAAACTTCTGATTAGAATTCAATGAAAATTGGTAGGTATATGCAAGATGTTATTTCCTTCACTGTGTATGGAGCACAGAGCCTCACTTTCATCCTTGGGAGGAACAGTGGCCATATTGGATTTTCAGGCCGCGGAGGCCGCTAACACTTAATTGGCTGTAAAATACAAACGCCTTATTAGAATTCAAAGAAAATTGGTAGGTATATGCAGGAAGTTATTTGCTTGACTAAGTATCAACAATATAATTCCTCCAAGCAAGCACAGAGCCTCACTTTCATCCTGGGAGGAATGGCGGCCATATTGGATTTTAAGGCCGCGGAGGCCGCTTGCACTAGTTCAGCTGTATTTTTTTACATACCTCTGATCTCTTCTCTCCTCAACTAAAAGTTCAATGCAAGTTTGATTAAGCTGACGGAAGAATCTCCAAAGACCCATTCTTATAATCGTCCACCAATCGGTATGTATAAATGGCATCGTCATCTGAATATTTGATATTGTACCAGGCAGGAAACCCTGGCACCTGGGAAATCACAGTTCCGTGGTAAGTTTCCCCATTTTCAAATCGATGGCTAACTTCTTTGCCAACCAGAAGTGGCACGAATTCCTTTTCTTTTTCACAGCGAGATATGGACTGACTGTCTTTAACACTGGTTGCTGAATCAATGAGAGAGAATAGGTTTTTGCGCAGCTCCTCATGCGATTTATTCCTCCTTTTACCCTAACTGTCATCCTTGACACTGAAGACGAACACAGACTTGTTCTCATGATATTGTGTGAGCACGTCATTTCGAAAGCGAATTTGTTTGATCAAAGCCCGTCTGAATCGCATTCTCGCAACTTTGACTTAACTTGTTGCCTCGTTTGCCATAACCCAGAATCAACGATGCTCTCTGTCAGCTCAGTCTTTCTCTCAAGTTTCTTCTTCCTCAATTCTGCCACTTTTTTAGCTTCCTGCTCCTGTTTTTCGGAATGAATTTTCATGATCTCCTTTTCACGCTCCTTAAACTTCTGTTTTAATTCCTTTGTAGACCGCCTTACACTCTCTGTCAATTGCTTGAGTTCTTCACAACTGAGGCTGTCCACCCAAGTTGATGTCCGATTGTGAGAATACATCAAGTATGCCTCATTTGTCAGGGCGCTTGCATTTGGACGTCGATGGACCAAGAAATCCAGGATCCCAAATATTCGTTCAGGACCATTGTTATGCTTCGGGGTAGCCATGGTTTCCTTTCTGACCGATTCAGGAGCTTGCCAATACTTGCCAGCTGGTAGCTGATCACCAACAGCCCTTTGGAGGTACAGTTGAAGGGAAAGCAGAGTGGGTTTCAAGATTTCCATGGCCAGTTCATCGTATGAGCTGTCACAGATGATGAAGTCATACACTCGATCCTTCTCGATCAGTTCCTCGTCAAATGGTGACAGCCTTCCAGCAAAGAACTGTGTCATCTTCCAAGCACTTGGAAAGGAAATCACTGAGCTGCTTGTACCGTTCATTCATATCAAGAATATGACTGTCTTTTGCCTCCGTCAGTCTCCGAATCGGGTTCATTATCAACTTTCTCAAGAGTCCAAGGGCTTTACAGCCAGCCTTAACAACTGGTAACTGTAAATGTTTTAGAACAGCTTGCTGAAGCTTATTTGGATCTTTGACAGTCTGGAGGAATTGTACAATGGCATCATGCAAGAAGTAGACGTTCGCCCCAAGTAGAAAAACAATATTGAACCGGTTTCCCTTGAAATTTTGAAGAAGGTTAACATCATCAGATCTATTCTGCCTTTCACAATAAACACGCCATCCCCGATAGCAACCACTTTTTTCGTCACCACCTCTTGAGAGGAGCTTACATGTCTCCCGAATGGCTTCCACTATGCACGGTGCAGCAGAGGAATCTCCACTCAAAGTGTCATTGTCATCTGGATTTGAAAGTTCTTCACATTTACGGAAGGAGGCACAGACAGTGTCAGCCATGCCAACCATGAGGTGTAAACCGCAGAAGAAGCTGTGAAGAGTTCCGAGACCACCTTTGGTTTCCTCATCCATTTCATCCCAGTTGTCCTCACACAATGGGAGACAGTCCTTTCGATAGGCCTCTAAAAGTTCATGAAATTTAAGTTCTGTTTTCGCGCGATCCTTCATACTTGATTTAATGTTTGCTACAATCTTTTTTCCAATATTCTCTCCCTTGCCCTTTACCGCTATCGAAGAAGAAGCATCATCAATGTCAGAAACGATCTCCTTCAGCGTGTCGAGCACAGTCTGGGATGCCTTGGAACTCATGTGTCTCATTCCGATCAAATATGAATTGTGTTCCTCATCAAGTAAGTAAGCCTCGTAGCTTTCCCCATGTTTGGGTGTCTCGTCGCTTTGAATGCATGTATTAGTCTTATCAGCTAGCACAACCTGCAACTGTTTCTGAGAAACGAGCAGTCTTTGCTTGTCCATGTCTTGGACTGTGCGGACTGAAGGAATTCGGTCTGGAGCAACATGGGCCAGCTGAAAGACTGCTGAAAGAACATCAGGCACTTGAGCATGGGCAACATTGCTTTCCAACAGTTTCCATACACACCGCGACACCTCCGGTTTGAAACACTTCCGATCGCTATCAAACAACGAAATAACGCTGGTTCTATAATCAACTAGAGAGTCCAAAAGAAGAGAATTGACTTCTTTGCACTCTATCAGTTCAGCTTTAGCACCGTGAAATTGTTTTTGGGTTTCAACTTGCTCTGCTTTCAATTTCTTTGCAACATCCTGGACCTTAGAAAGTTCTGTAGAGAGCGCACGCCTCCGAGATTCAAGACACCGGATCTTTTCCTCTGAAGAACTACAAGCTTCACCAAGTATTTTAGTTTCTGCTCTCAGTTCCTTGATCTGAGCCACATGCCTCTCTTCCCGACGTTTAGCGAGAGCCAGCTCATGCTTTGTCGGGTTCTGTAACAGCTCAGCTTCTTGACCTTTCAATGCAGCGACCTCCTTACAAAGAAAAATGTTAACATCTGCAAGAACGTCAGATTCACACCAACAGGCCCTTTGATTTGAACCCAATTCACCAGAACGAGGACCACGAAGATTTGGAAAACTGTACGAATTTTTTTCCCATTTCTCTAGTTCAGCAGCATATTCCCGTCTTTTCTTGAAGTTCCCCCGTTTTTTGAATTCGGCTGCCCACTGTTGATTCAGATGTTTACCAGTTAGTCCTTCAGGAATGCCTATCAACATGTCCATCCAGTGAAGCACCTCATTCCACGTTGACTCCGGTTGCTGTTTTCGTAGCTGATCCCGTCTGTAGATATCACTCCATGTAATGCATCTGGCCTTCCGAACTGCTTTACCCGTTTTCAAGTCTTTTAGTAATTCATCTGACAGCATCTTGACCTGAAACAAGAATATAGGAAACACAATTAATTTTGAACAAGCTATCAAGTCAAGAAACTGAAAAAAGACAATTATTTTAAAACACAGAAATCAAGTGATAGATAATTACCTGCTTGAGTGTAATTCTTTTACTGGTCTACTGGTAGTGATGATGGAGATGATACGATGCAACACCTGGAAACAGTGGGTATCAATAATAGAAATAGTAGAAATTACCGAATAGAAATAACTTTAGGGTTTTTATTATAAATTGTGACTCACCATAGAACAAGCTATCAAGTCAAGAAAAACTGGAAAAAATTATCTAATCAAACAAAGAACGTCAATGATAAATCAGTTACCTGCTTGAGTGAAATTCTATTGCTGGCCTAATTATGGTATTTGTAGGGATGGAGGTGACACCATGCTGATTGTAACACCTGAAATCGAAGAGAAAAGAAAGTGAGTAGGCCTAGGCCTAAAAACAAATAGAATAGAAAAAATAGTAAAAATCCTTTTGGTTATGTGTTTCTATTATAATTAGGCCTATTGAGCATTGAGAGATTCCTTCATGTTCAATCTGGAGAAATTCTTCTGCAAAATTATGGTATTTATCTGGTAGAGATGGAGATGGCACCATGCAACAGCAATTAGGATCAATTCATCCAGTAAAATCCATTAGAAATCACTCAAAAAGAAAATTTAAAAATTTGACATGTGCTCTGGCATGCTTCTGAAGGCTAAAAATAGAGCACTGTTTACAAAACTGACCAATCGTAATGAAGTTTCATGGTCACGTGACCTACTACGTCACGGCGCAATGCGCCTAGCAGCCGCCACTGACGAAACACACTACACTGTACAAATGCACGCGGTGCTTACAGGTGCACGGGTGGATGCTCGATCGGATGGTTTCATCAGAAAGAGGGGTTCAAAACGATCATTATGATACAATATTCTTTCATATTCCTCTCTTGTTCGATTCTATAATAAGGAGTAAAGACACCTACATTTCAACAACTTTCACCAGCGTGGAAAAATCGGCCGTTTTTCACCGGATTTTCGCAGTCGTCTGCAAATCCGCCATATTTTACGGAAACACCCGAGCAATGCCGAAACAACTCACGAAGACGGTCTCACAGCGATTCAATCAACATATGCCAAATCGCGAGCACCCGTCGCGTACATTCCAGAATTTGCACACGAGCGTGACGTTACGCAATTGGGATGCGCGCGGGAGCGTTCCCGGTCCCTAAAAGAGGTGCCGAAACAGTCGTTATGAGTGAGTATAAAAAGAAAAATGCATTTCATTAATATTAAAAGAAATATTGAATTTAGTCACTGTGTATATACTTTTGACTAAGGGTGCACATATTTTGACAAATTCTGCATACTTTATCAGCTGTGCTAAAAATTTTAATCTGTCAATTTCAAATGTCTTATCCTTTCAGCCATAGGAAGGGAGCTCGCCCCCACCCAAACCTCTATGAATTTATTTACCGTTTTGTCAATTGCAAAATACTGTCAATCTACATGTAAAGGCATTGACTAATGTTTATCTACACCTGATATCTTGGATATTTCAAATACTATCGCACCAATTTTGACACGGTTTGTTGCATATGAAAGTAAAACGTATTCGTCATATTTCTGCAACAAAATTTTGGAAAGTTGAAAATATCAAAATTATGTAAATGCTCATCAGAAAAAAAACTTGAAAATCAAAGTTTGTATTTCCTAATTTTATTTTCGTTTTGATAGTAGTTCTGATAGAATCGGACTTTCTGAGGATTTCGTCGGTACTTGTTTCATCAAAATCTGTCGAGTGGTTTCTGAGATATTTTAAATTGTCAAATTTTTGATAATTTGATATTTTCTTGATGCTTTACAAAATTCTGACGTCAGTCGATAGAGCTGACCTCAAATCAATAAATTAAAAAATTTGGGACGATTCGCATAAACTGGTTAGAATTTACACATATTTGTCAAAATATCAATATTTTGATATTTCAATATTTCTGCCCAACTAACGCCAAAAAGTTTCAAAGTAAGGTATACCTGTAATCCGAGGTTAGCTTTACCTGATTGTATCAACATTTCTTGAAAAACGTGAAAATTTCAGATTATCAAACTTTTCATGAGGCAATAAAAAAAAATTGTTTCTCATTTCAATTTTCCTCTGAGACAGGTGCGCGAGGGAGTTTTTTTATAATTTTTTTTAATTTTGAAATTGACTAGTTTTTAGACAAAAGAGAGACCCTTCATTGCAGATTTTTTGCATGTTTCCACAGGAACATGTTTCTTGGTGGGTGAGAAGGACTGGGAATCTTGGGAAAGGCCCATTATGAGTAGTTCGTTTTCTAGGGTAGGTAACTGATCCCACTCTGGAGGATCTTCTACCTTTCAGTAAGGACCTTGCTAAGCTTCCCTGCCCTTCTCACCCACCAGGGAAGACAAGTGCCTGTGGTTATTCCTCCAGGGTTACTAGTAATGTCAGATACTAGTGATGTCGGCTTACCAGGAAAACACAGTCATCCAGGGAGATAGGTTACACACATTACATTTACATCCCTTTACATAGAACTGAGGAAGAGAGCTTGACATGATGCAGGGTACTTAACCGTCCTTTGGTGCCGTGAGTCGCAGAGACCGCACTGAACAAGTGAAAAATATCACACATTTGACCGTGGACTTGCCCGCAAGTGAAATACACTTAACGTCAACTCTGGGCCTAAATCAACAGGTTGTCAGTTGCTAGCGCCACCTGCGATGAATTGATATGAGCCTAAGCTGCCAATAGGGTCCCTTTAAGGGTAACAGAAGAATGATTTTTGCAATACGTGCACCGTCATTTCGGCATGAATCGTCAAATCAAACTTACTGGTCCAGTAGATTACATTTACATCCCTTAGGCTCCACCGACCCTTTGGACCCCTGTGAAACGCGTTTCAGAGGGGTCCAATTCAGAGAGCTGAGATGGTGATTAGTCCCAATCCTATTGTTTTCCTTCTCTGCCTAATTTATAGTAAAATGGAAAAGAGGACTATGCATTGTCTAAATGTTTTTCAGTTGAACAGAAAATGCTTTGTTATATAAAAAACACTTTAAAATTTTCAATTCCGATGAAAGGTTTTACAATGCCAAATTTGTAGCACGTTCGGGCCGTAAGCATTATGCATTCCCCCTTGCCTTGATATACATGCTTGCTTGATCTGTACTACTTCTAGAGGATTGGAGTGGCCCACCTACAGTTTGTATAATCAGAGGGGTGCACGGTGCAATTAGGTCAGTGGCTCAGATCAACCAGATGATGTAAGATTATTTAAAATGTGTCAACGTGGGAAGGTGTATTTCTGCAACAGATTTCCTGAGGCCTCGTTTATCTAATGCAATTCATACTGCATTTTCTGTACTTTCCTTCAGAATCGGAAACATTCGTTGTTCGGAAACGTAATTCGCCAAGTGAATCCAGTTTGCGCCAGTACATTGACCTCGTAATGGAGGATCCAGTCCGTTGGCAGGGCTCACCCACACGCATCAAGTCATTGACAAATGCTGAGCTCATGGAATGTGTACTTCAGTGTCTGGAGGATACAACCTGCAGCCATGTTATTTACTTCAGAAGCGTGAAGCTTTGTAATCTGATGACGTAATGGCCATGTAAAATTTGCGGGAGTTGCGGAACTGCGGATGGATATTGCGGGCCACCATAATAGAGAGGTTAAGATCTTGAACGCGAACGACAAACGTGAACGGGAATGACGTCATTGTCGTTCCCGTGAGAAATTCGCGTATATCTGGTAAAGAAGTGAATTAACCAGGAACGCGAACGTGATCTATTGTTTAAGTATTTGGGCATGCATTGTACGTGTGTCTCGAACAATGGCAGTTTATATTGGTACAATCTCCGACGCTGAAGTCAGACGGTTTAAAGCTGAACTTAATAGATATAAACCCCAAGCGGCAGAGGTAGAAATTACAAACAGCCACAAAGCACTTCCAAACTACCTCTGAAAAAGATACACCCTCTCGGACGGTCACAGTTCGTTTCACTTGCCACCATGCTCCTGAAGAGTAAAGATCTCAGCACAGCTGCCAAATGAGAAAAAAACGAAAAATAATCTGTGATGGCACCGAGATTCGAACCACAACCCTCTGATCGATTCGCCAACCTCTTTCTGCGCGCCACGAAGACTGCTTGCATACAACGACGCCGATCTACAATAAAGGCGCTGTGGTTTTGAAGATCTCCATGAGGAAATAAAGCGATCGGAATTGTCGTCATGCAAGCAAGCAGTCTTCGTGGCGCGTACAGAAAGAGGTTGGCGAATCGATCAGAAGGTTGTGGGTTCGAATCTCGGTGCCATGACAGATTATTTTTCGTTTTTTCTCATTTGGCAGCTGTGCTGAGATCTCCACTGTTCAAGAGCTTGGTGGCAAGTGAAACCAACCGTGACCGTCCGAGAGGGTGTATCGTTTTCAGAGGTAGTTTGGAAGTGACTTGTGGCTGTTCGTAATTTCTACCTCTGCCGCTTGGGGTTTATATCTATTAAGTCCAGCTTTAACCTCACTGACTCTGCCACCTGCAGGTCCGGACTATTTCAGCGGAGGATCGTATATATTGGCAGCAGTGATTTTCCACTAATGCCAAATGGAATTGAAGTATTTCATGGTTTTATCCACAAACGACACCCATGCGACCCAAATTGATTCGCGTTCTTATGCCATGTTCATAAATCGCCTCTTTCCACGTTCACCTCTTCCGAGAACGCAATCGGGTGGCGAGAAGCAGTGACGCAATGCCAGACTTGATTGGCCACGGTTAGTAGTTATGCAATGGGAACAGTGTTGCCGGCATAATTGAGCGTGGCCTGACTGACCCCTCTACAAACATTACATCATGCCTATTCCTTGAATGTGGGGTTCACAGCCAAGACCTCCTTAAGAAGATCTGTCAAGGCTATTCATTCGGATTACCTCATTCTCATTTGGCAGCTGTGCTGAGATCTTTAGTGGTCAAGAGCATGGTGGCAAGTGAAACCAACTGTGACCGTCCGAGAGGGTTCCCAGGGATTCGCTGCTCATTGGCGATCTTAATTTTCATTTGGATGTGCCGGACGACAGGGATGCGTGCCGGTTCCTCGCACTTCTCAAGTCACATGGTTTAAAACAGCTCGTCACTGGCCCCACCCATGTTCGGGGCCATACGCTTGACGTCGTGATTGTGAGGGAGGGCAGCTCCATGGTTGATGACTTGAACGTTGTTAACCCGGTGATTGGTACTGATCATCTTGCATTAACTTTTAGCACGCCAATTTCGAAGCCTGCCATTCCGACAAAATGTGTAACCTATCGCAAACTAAGGGCAATTGATGTGACTGCTTTTAAAGACGACATAACTGCCTCTGCTGAACTTAATAAAACGGGCAACGTCAGTCAGCTTGTTGATGCATACGTGGACGGCATTAGCGAACTGGTGAATATTCACGCGCCTTTGAGAAACAAAACCATCCATCTACGTCCTCATGCACCGTGGTTCACGGATGAACTTCACGACATGAAACGTGAAAAACGTCGGTTGGAGAGACAGTGGCTGAAAACAAAGCTTGAGGTTC
>NMRB01000938.1:155021-167254 GCA_002633025.1 Notospermus geniculatus | reverse complement strand
AGGTAGGTTTGAAGGAAGAGGATAGGTTAATGACCGATGAAAATTTGTCTTCACGAAGACGAACCGGGTTTCTGGTGGGTGCCAGGTAACCCTCCTCACAGACATCATCGGTTCGCGAGGACAAAGCAGTAGAAACAGGTTGTTGCAGGCTAGAAGAGAGAGGGCGGGAAGGGTGGGGAAGGGGAGCAGTTCCACCCGAAGAAGCCAGAGAAGGGGTAAAAGGGAGAGGTTGGGCCTGAGGGGGTAGAAGGGTCTGGGTCGCCGAAAGAAGTTCAGCTCCGATGGGGGGCCTGGGGGTGAAACCAGAGAAGGCCGAAAATGGGGGTCGGGGGAGAGAGAGAAAGATCACCAGCAGGCCACCAGTCCTGAGGCGGGCTGGTGGGGCGGGGAGTGGGTCTATCCAACTTAGAGATTTTGATCCTTTTACCCCTGTAAAGCTTCGAACGGAAGTCCGTCAAAAGCTTCTAAATGTCCCTGGAAAAGAGGAGGAATTCCTGCAGACCATTCCTGTCAATAAACTCATTGGCCAGGCTTTCGCGTTGAACCTCTGCCTGCCTGATGGCAACGGGGTAGAAGTACTCACTGGAGTACTGATGGCATAAAACAGCCGAAAATTGCCATCTACCGAAGATGAACATCCGGATGTCCCAAGTTATCAATGATCACGCAAATTATGAATAATAATCTACAAACAGTTTATGCCATTAAAGTCATTACCAAAAGTGGCTAAAAGCATAATTACTATCAGTCTGATCAGAATAACTCGCCGCCTAACTCTTAGCTTCCAATCATTGTAAAAATAACGAATCCATGAAGGGTATCAAACCTTATGTTAAGGACCTCTACTTTACAAAGTGACGTCTCCCTATATATGAAAAAAAAAACGTTTCACACCCAGTGGGTTTCGAACCCAGGACCCTCTGATCGCAAGTCGGAAACCAGAACCACCACACCACCGAGCTCCTCATATGAGCAGATTTTGGTTCCCCTCGGTTTGTTTCCAATTTTCGCCAGCTGATGCCCTGTCCCATCGACTGGAGAGTTGAGAAAACTCAAAATGAGTAGACTTTGTCTCTACTTCAGAATGAGACTCCAGTTGCAGTTATCTCCAGTCGATGCAAGAGGGCTCCAGCCTTAGAAAACTGGCACTCATTCTGTGTTTGAGTAGGAAAGAAACTCTTTAGGGACAAAATAGTAGGCTGGAGACTCATTTTATCTCGAGATGAGATCGATTTTTTTTCTGTGTTATGAGGTAATTAACTGCATGATGAAGTGCAAATTAGTCACTGAAAATGATTTCCATTAGATTATCACACTTCACGTAACAGTCTACATCTATATTCCAAGCTGGTATCCATAGTAGCCGTCTCGTCAATAAAAAACGATGAAACACACTGTGGGAGACCACAGACACCGGATGGACATTTGGATCGAGGTACAGATTAGAGTACTAAAGAACAGTACTTTCGATGTCTGAATTGTCCACGAATATTTCTTGTTGACTCCCAACTGTAAAAAGATGAAAAGACTTGTTTTTGCGATTTTCGTCGTTGCTTATGGTTTGCAACTCAAAGGTGAGTGATTTTTCTGAACCATCGGGGAAAGTAGTGTGTATGGCAAGCCGATTGTCCAATAAGTGTAAAAACCTAGTTTTCATGCCAGAAACTTAGTTTGTACCGTAGAAACTTAGTTTCTATGGATAAAAACACATTTTTTACGAGTCAAAAACTCAGTTTCTACGAGAGCTTTTGCCTTTGCTGTCAAAAAATAGGTTTCTATGACAAAAACTTAGTTTTTATCATAGAAATCAAACTTAGTTTGTATGAGGAGAACTGTTTTTATGGATAAAAGGATAGGTTTCGACATTTGAGGGGGCAAAAACTAAGTTTTTGCGAAAATAACCTATATTTTACACAAACCCTTCCTTTATCGTCAGAAACTAAGTTTTTATCAAGAAACATAGTCTTTATCGACAAAAACCTTTCTATCACAACAACTGTGTCTTCTAAAATATAAGTTTCTATACTTATTAGACTGGTTCCCGGTCCCAAAATAGGTCTGACGGAGAAAGGGACCGGTATTGGGCGGCCATTTTGTGGCAGAAAGCTGCCACAATATGACGGCACACAGGATTCCCCTCGGTACTGAGAAACAGCTTACTTACCTCACATCCCAAAATAGCTTACCAATCAACTGCGACGTTACAAATTCAAATTCAAAAAGAGCTAGCCAATCAACTACGTCGTGACATCAGGCAATACCGGCCCCTTATCCGTTAGCGATATTGGGACCGGGAACCAGTCTATATACTTATTGGACAAACGGCTTGCCAGAACTGTGTATTTATGACTGAAAACTAGGGGCCGTATTCATAAAGGGTGTTTGGCCTAATCAGCGTACAAATTCTACATTACACAGGTTAAAAGGCCTAGAATACTATTGCCTGATGCCTGTATGGTGCTTCACCAGAGGCATTTACCCGCAGGATAATCATACGCGTACAACATTCCTGCGTCTAAGCCCAAGAGGACAAAGGAAAAGTTAAACGATCAGGCAGGCTTGTCTAGAATTTGTCCAACACTTTCTTTTGTCCTCCCACACTGAGCCGCAGGAATGTTAGACGCGTGTGATAACCTTGTGGGTAAATGCCAGAGATGAGGCAGCATACAGAAGGCAGAACAATAGTTTTCTAGGCCTAAACACCCTTTATGAATATGGCCCTAGGTTACCATCACAACAACTGTGTCTTTATGGCTGAAAACTAAGGGCCATATTCATAAAGGGTGTTTAGCCTAATCAGCGTACAAATTCTGCATTACACAGGTTAAAGGCCTAGAAAACTATTGTTCTGCCTTTTGTATGCTGCCTGATCTGTGGCATTTACCCACAAGATGATCACACGCGTCTAACTTTCCTGCGGCTCAGTGTTTAAGGACAACAGAAAGTGTTGGACAAATTCTAGACAAGAGTGCCTGATCGTTTAACTTGTTTTGTCCTCTTGGGCCTAGACGCAGGAAAGTTGTATGCGTGTGATTATCATGCGGGTCAATGCCTCTGGTGAAGCACCATACAGACATCAGACAATAGTTTTCTAGGCCTTTAACCTGTATAATGCAGAATTTGTACGCTGATTAGGCTAAACACCCTTTATGAATACGGCCCCAAGTTTCTATCATCTGTCTTTATGACTGGAAACTAAGTTTCTATACTTATTGGACAAACGGCTTGCCACAACTGTGTATTTATGACAGAAAACTAGGTTTCTATCGCAAGAACTGTGTCTTTTTATGGCTGAAAACTAAGTTTCTATCATAATAACTCTGTCTTTATGACTGAAAACTACGTTTCTATACTTATTGGACAAACATGACAAACGGCTTGCCAGAACTGTGTATTTATGGCCGAAAACTTAGTTTCTATCGTAACAACTCCGTCTTTATGCCTAGAAACCAAGTTTCTACACATATTGGACAAACGGCTTGCAAGAACTGTGTATTTATCGCTGGAAACTAAGTTTCTATCATCAAAAACTGTGTCTTTATCGAATAAAGGATACATTTCAAATCCATAAACGGTTTTGTGAAAATAACCTGTGCTTTATCACACCAACATATCCTTTATCCACAGAAACTAAGTTTCTATCATGAAAACTACGTTTTTTGTCCAAAAACTAAGTTTTTGATAAAAACCTAGTTTTTATATATTCGTCTTGAGGACAAGTTAGAACTGTGTCTTTATACGTCGTCCCCCGAAGTCTCGATTTTTTAAAGCTCCGGTCAAGAGAAATTTTAATGAGGTCGACTTTGATTGGATGATTGTCCATGGTGATGTCCCATCATGCCTAGCACGAATGAAGATAAAAAGTGCACGCATGCCAGAAGAGGGCGCTGAGGATTTTTTGATAACCCTTGGTGCAGGGTGAAGGAAAGATGATCACTTACAAGAAGAAATATAGATGGTGGCGCCCCCGCAGGAAGGAAGGGACCTCTAGGAAGCCCAATCAATTACTTTTCACAATTAGAGTCCAATAATCTTGGTTATTGGACGAAAAACCACTGATTTTGCTCGAAACCATGGTAACTGTGTCTTTGGTGATAAAAACTTAGTTTCTCTGAGCAAAAACTATGTTTTTTGCCCAGAAACTTGGTTTTTAGCCTCAAAGTAAAGGATTTTTCAGAAACTTAGTTTTTGGATCCAAAACGCCCGTTACTGTCCAAAAACTTAGTTTCCGGGACAAAATCTTAGTTTTTTGCTCAAAAACTAAGTTTTTAGAAGCAGAAACTTAGTTTCTGGACTTATTGGACAATCGGCTTGCCATAAATGTGTGGCATAAATTACATTACTCCCCATTGTAATGGTGCTAGCAGTGGATTTGGGGCCATATTCACGAAGCCTTCGCAACACTTTGCGCGCAAACAAATCTATAAGCAGTCAGTGAACAATAGGGCACGGTGCCCTATTGTTCGTTTGCTAAAGTGGGGCATCGGAAGTGAATTGACGATGCTGCTCCGGCCGTCAGGAGCCGGAGATGAACTTGAGATGGAGTCTTCCTCTTGCAAGTTCATCAAAGCGGACGGTGGATCTGTAGCAAGCGTCAACTATAATCGTTGGGTTAAATTTATGTTGATTTCTTCAATGTGACACTATGGTACATTCATTTTGATTCAATTCCTCACGTTCATTTTGGTTCATCTCCTCACATTTATTTTGGTTCATTTCTTCACATGTATAATCATTTCCTCACATGTATAAATATTTCCTCACATGTATAATCCCGCTTTCCAATAGGTGTTCTCACCTTCGTCATCAAGACAGGACCACAATCTGGCACCGGAAATGACTCGCCGTCAAAATCTCCACCATGCCCGACCAACTATGTCCCAGTCAGATGCGAAACGACAAATTACCCGGTGGCGGATGGTTCATATTTCAACAGTGACGGCACTTGTGTTGCTACAAAACGCGGCGAAGCACCAGGTTTGACTGTGTCGGTAAGAATCATTTTTAAGAGTGTTTGTTTATAAAATAGGCCCAGATATGGAGAAAACAGATTTGATTTATAGGGTCACTTTACATGGACTGCTGTAACAAATCCTGGTGGCGTTGATGTAAAACTGCATTGAGCATCCACCGAATTATGGGCCCTTGTTATGTAGCACCCATTCCAGAATGGAGATAAATGCAGGTAAATTTGCCTCTGAGCGGAAGTGCCGTACACTTTGGGCGTGGCCTGCTCCACACGGGAAGGGCTAACGTTAATAAACTTCGCAGATAATTCTTATTTGACCTCTAACCAACATACCTAAGAAATTTGCACCCCTTTGGAAGAGGTGATTTTCCACCCATGGGCCTGTTTTATAAAAAGTCACTCTTAAGCAAGCCGTTTAATTCCTCCAGCACATTCAATGCTCCCCTCCAGTATTCGGTTTTCGAAATCAGGGTGATCGGATTTAATCTGAATGTGAATGTATTTTATCCTATTGGAAATGATGGTTTTACATCTTTTTCAGAATTCTGGCCCGGCGGCCATTTTAAAGTGATAAATTACTGTTTATTGAATTTCTCATCCTATAGCAAATAAAAACAAATAAGAATATGCTAATCTCAAGCCACCCATTTAAAAGTTAGCTGTACATCAGTATCCAAGTCCCTGTACAAATGCTCTGGTTTTGGTCCAATGACAAAGCCAGTACCCAAAGTTCAAACGGCTGTATCTTCTAAACGCACCATTTGCGGAACTTAAGAATTGGGTTTTTTGTGGTCAGTGGGATAGAAACTAACCCCCAAACCCAAAAAAGTTTTTTTACTTGAGATGTGCATTAAATCTTTGTTAGCTCCTAGACTAAATCGGCGTGTTGATCTACCGTGTACCAGTAAATCGCAGCCTTGAGGCGGGGGCTACCTGTAGCTGAGCTCATTCCCAAGTGGTAATCCACGGAACTTTCCTTTGTGCGCTGGTCAAACGACCAGTCATTCACATTCAGATTAAATCCGATCACCCTGATATACTCTTTTCGAAAACTGATTGCAACAATTTTTGGACTTCAATGGTCGGTCAGTCAAAGATAGGCCCATTGATCAGGTTTGCAATTGACCACAGATGAACATGGGGTCTTATGAGCGAGTCCGCGACACCTGTAATGGCCGCTGTACACGATCAATCGTTTTCATCAAACTTTTCATCAATCATTTTGGTCAAATATTTATGTAGAGGGTCCCGCCATACACTGTCAATCATCCAATCTTTCACAAAATGGCATTACAAAACCCGTCCAATTGCATAACCACCATTCATAAAGCAACATTCGTAATCAGAAAACTCTAATTCAGGAGGGTTAATCGTTCAATAAATATCCATGCCCGCCGTACACAATCAAATTTTATCAATTCATCATTCACAAATAGGACCGGCTCTATTCCATCAATCTTTGATTGACGCAAAATATTTCATCCAATTTCCCGCCGTACACGATCAATCTTTTTGGTCAAACATGAGAAAATTCTTTGGTTACTCTATCTACATTTATTTTAGAAACACAACGTTTCAACCAGTGTACCCTGGCCGTAGTCCTGTGTACAAGTGAATAACACATGAGGAGAGGAAGCATAANAAATCAAACGACACCAACCCAGCCTCAACAGGGATACTGGACTATTCATACCTAATGCCTACAATCACATTATTACCAAACTGGACAATTAGGTGCTACAGCCTGTGATTCCGCAGTTTTTTCCCGTGGACTTTTATCCATAAGTTTGTCTAATGCTTAAAAAACAGTATGTATTTTGTCTAAATGTTTGCCTAATGCTTAAAGAAACAGTGTGGTATTTATGCTTCCTCTCCTCATGTGTTATTCACTTGTACACAGGACTACGGCCAGGGTACACTGGTTGAAACGCTGTGTTTCTAAAATAAATGTAGATAGAGTAACCAAAGAATTTTCTCATGTTTAGTTTCACCTATCTAAAATGTCACTCAAAGAACTTTTTGGTCAAGTTTTTTTTTCATCCAACGTTGAGGGATCGTGTTCAGCGGGCATAAGCAATCCCCATTCAGTGTACGCGTCGACCCTAAATCTTTTGTGTCCACTGCGGGTATTGTTCAGCTCTGTCGCTGGTGCTTTGGTCACAAATGTCCGAACACTCTTTACTCAAAGAGCGCGAATAGTGCAAATCTACATAGCAAAGAAGTAACTGGCGAGCAGTATGGGAATTTTCAAATTTTCCATACACGTTTTCTCTTTTTTTGGGCGCATATATTTGAAAAATTTCTTTGGGGTGTTATTGCCATATGTGCATTCTAGTGCAACACGATCGCCGTTTTTGGATAGTTGCTCGGGAATATGAAATAGTTCACATGTTTCAAAAACTCCAAATCGAGCCTTTTTGGCATTAAATAGTTTATACCAATTAAATGGAAACTACTTTCGTAAAAAAACGGATCGTTAGGACCTGCAGGCATCAGGCCTGTATGTTACAGGCTATGTGGGAAACTGATGTGTCGCATCCCAAGTCTGCAAAATTGTTTGAAAACTCAAATTTTGACCATTCTTTTTATAACTTAATTAACTCCATCGTAATTTGTCAAAATAAACAATTCTTTCGCAGCACGGGAGCATAAAGTTTGTAACTACAATGTAAAACATTTTCTTGAAATCAATTAGTTACTTTCTGTCCTGAATATGTTAGGACGCTTGTTTTCAAAGAGTGTCAATAAAGTCGGCATAGGTAGCCCCCGCCTTAAAGCTACGGGGTTCCTGTCCAGTGGTTTCACAAACATGCAAACGAGGAGTGTTGCAGGATATAGGCGCAGGCATATGACACCAATTACAGCCTGTAGTCTCACGCCTATACGCTCTCATTCAACAGAAATGCCACAGTAATCAGTGTGTACAGAAATGTATGGCGCCAACACAGCATCGTTCAATATGAAGGCAATGCGGTGTTGTATCGCAAGCCGTCCCTGCCATAAATCCACCATGCTGTAATTATTTACTACGATCCATGCTAGTATATATTTTCTAATGGTAGTAATTTACTACCATTAGAAAATATATACTGGCATGGATCGTAAAATAATTCATACCTAGGTAATAATGATTTACTACCATGGTAATATTTAATACTTACATGTACCTAGGTAATAATGATTTACTACCATGGTAATATTTAATTCTTACCTAGGTAATAATTATTTACAACCATGGTAATATTGAATTCTTATTCTTACCTAGGTAAATTCGTACTTCGGGAAACGGATAAGAATTATTTACTACCATGGTAGGAAATAAATACTACCTACATGTAGGTAAGAATTCGTACTTCGGGAAATGGAAGTACGAATTATTACCTAGGTAAGAATTATTTACTACCATGGTAGTAAATAATTATTACCTAGGTAAGAATTAATTACTTTACACCATGGTAGTGATGATTTATTACCTAGGTAAGAATTATTTACTAGCATGGTAGTAAATATTTACTAGCATGGTAGTAAATAATTACAGCATGGTGGATTTATGGCAGGGAAGCCTTGCGATAGTGTTGAGGTCCATCCAGCATTCGACACTGAAAATGTCCACACTGTTTTCAGAGCCAACTTTTCTGCGTCTACACCGGAGGAAATAAGATCACATCAAGTCACCCAAATTCAGGAGGAACTTTGTTATCCAACCCTTCCGTAACATGTCCCATTGGAACGAAAATGTACGGCTGCAATTTCTTAAACCCGTGAGTACATCATAACTGTCTGCGTACAATGCACACATATTAATGCACCTATTATTACGCATCTACTTCACGTGTGGCTGGCTATAAGGAAGTGTAAAAAAACTCGAGCGTAGGCTACGTGTACATTCAATCGAAGTTGTCCATCCTGGCTGTATGTTCAACAAATACATATGTGTGACCCGTCACAGCAAAACTAGGCGCATGTGAGCCTCAACGAACTACGATCATGACACCAGGAGAGAATGAAAGAAATAGACTGTTTCAGATTTCACATAATAGACAGACAGTATTGAAACTGACAAACATTTGGTCGCAACCTGCCAAGCTAACAGCGACATGCGCCTGGCTTTGCTGTGACGGGTCACACATACCTTTGAATGTAGCATGATGATTTTCCTACCCGTAGACAAGAGCAACGCTGAGGGTGGGAGTCTTAGGGCCCGTTCATATTAACATTAAAAGCGATCTGAGACACCGGCCTAGCCAGAGCGCATTTCCGAATGCGAACTGGGGAATTGGGTCTGAGATCGGTCAAGATGTGAACGCGGCTTTAAAGCCCCTCTGTATTGAGTTTTACGGTATTTTCAAAGTGTTAGGAGAGTGCAGATACAGTACGTTGCACAACTGACCTCCCAGAATCCGCGTACCTTCCTAGGACGTGGCGCGGAAGGTAACCTTCAGTTCATCGCGGATGGTACGGGTACGTCACGCGTCTCGGTTGCGTGACGTCGGGTGAATGACGTTACGTCGTCACTGCATGCCTTCCATGACGCCGCGCCACATCCTAGGAAGATACGAGGATGGTACGAGAATGACGCTGCATCTGGTACGCGGATGGTGCGCGCCGCGGAAGGGAGGTCAATTGTGCAACGTACTGTAGTCTCATAGCCTCGTGGGCTGACTTCGATTTGTCAACTCGGGTCCGCGTTAGAAAAATTGCCACCGGTTATGATGTAAAATCAACGCAACGCATATGCGTACTTGGGTAACCCGAATTCCAAATCGAAGTTGCAATGCGCCACCTGTGGCAACCGGTGAACTAGGTTCGTTGTTGTTGTCGCATTCCGCCCACTTTTAGCGCCACGGCGGCCATGTTTTGAGCGGGAAATATAAAGTGCCACACTATGCATGATGAATGAATTCATCGAAAGTTTTATATTTGATAACTCAACGACTTCTTACCGCTGATTTCTATTTCACTACCGTAGCTCTGCTGGTGTTTAATCCATTATTGTTATTGTTATTGTTATTTATTACATAAAATAAATACAGAAGAAGTAACTGGGGCCGAAGCCGAGGCATTATTGGCCCCTGTACAAAATACAATGTATAATGTATAAGTTATGGCGGAAATTAAATGTTGAAATTAAAGAAGCAAGTAGACAAGACAAAACAGAAAAGAAAACATACAAAGTGGATACATTAATGAAACACCCCGAGGAAACCAGGCCCTCTCAGCACACCTCCCCAACACTCCTAAGCGGGCGAGATAGAGAGCTACGCCAAGAGGACCCGATCCCCCAGGATGATCGAAGGTGGGAGTGTGGCAGCTTCCATTGAAAAAAAGGAGGGGATCGGTGAACTGACAAAATTTACAATATGTAGATTATAGTAGGACTAAGTACCGTATTCTGCTAAGGCTGCGTCAAGGTAGTCTGCAGTTGCAGATAATACGCTTAGGATAGCCGAGTGAGGAAAATCAGTTGAGCCATGTAATAATATTAGAACACGTTCAGATTTGTTATAGGAGTTGAAACATGGCATATCAAAGTTCGGAATGGAAGCCAACTTGGTATGGAATAGTGCTCTCTGATTTCTTAAAGAGGGGCATTGAAATAAGACATGAAATGTGGTTTGGTGGCGAAAGCCACACGGGCAATTGGGGTTATTGACATTGGTGAAGTTATGCGTATAAAAATGGCTATTAAAAAGTAGGTCACAACGAGCTCTGTTTATGATAATCTCTTTCTGACGGGTTAATTGCAAGTGCATTGTAGAAAATTTGTATTTTGGACCTTGGAGGTGAGTACGTAATCTGTAGCGGAAGGAATTTCGAGTAAAGGATGTTTTGATTGCAAGAGGTAGTGACTCCCATAGTCTAATAGAAGTTGGGATTGCAGACCGGCGTAGGAATTGGGATGTTCGAGCTGGTATAATATAAGATCTCTGTGATCGCAGTCGGTTATCATGAACAGGGTTGCGATAGGTGTCATACAGATTGCGAAGAAATGAAGGTGAACTGCCATTTTCATTATCATACATTAGTTCTAACAGTTTTGACTCTCGACGGGCTGAAAGGGACTGCCAGCCAAGACATTTCAAGGTCTTCATGGCATTGGTACCATGTACACAACCACTAACAATTAAGGAACCTCTATAATGTACCTGGTCTAATTTTGATAAGTATTTCGCGTCAGTATGAAGAAATAAAAGCGATCCGTACTCCAGATGTGGTAGGATAAAAGACATATACATTTGATGTAGATAAACAGAATTGACAGTTTTACTCAAGGCAACTAAGGGATTAAGCTTATTATTACATTTCTTGACGACATTGTTGATATGTTCATGGAAATTTAAAGCGGAATCCATGATTACACCGAGATGCTTGTGTGAGTTACCTTGGGGTATCACCTCATCACAAAGCAACAAAGGATCTAACTGTAAACGGGGTTTCAGTGGCGACATAAACAAGACATCCCTGCTTTTACTGCCCTTAAAATTGAGTTTCCAGACTTTCGACCAGTTATTGACACGATTCAGATCACTTTGGATGAGAACATGAGCAGCACCTATACCATTACCTCGGTTTATGGGTAAAAATAAGGCACAATCATCAGCATAGAGGTACAACTTACAATTTGTAACAGACTCAGTTAGGTCATTAACATAGAGAAGAAAAAGGAGAGGCCCTAATATTGACCCCTGTGGAACTCCACAGTTAATACTATTTAAAGGTGACCAGTCCGAGAGTGTACCATTGACTTTAACTTTTAATCTTCTGTTATGTAAGTAAGATGACAACAAATTAACTATCCCCTCACTAAAACCAAAGGACTTGAGCTTGTGAATTAAAAGGAAATGTGGAATGGCGTCAAAGGCGCCCTCTATGTCTAAAAATACTCCCCGTGTGTCCATCCCAGACTGCCGCAATGACAAAATCATGTGGGTGATATCAAGCAGTTGTTTCGTTGTATCATGGCCTTTCACAAAACCAGATTGATAAGGGTATAAAAAGTTATTTTGAGAAACGTAGGTGATGATGTTGTTGTGAATTATGCGTTCAAAGATCTTAGATAACGAGTTCAAGAGGGTAACAGGCCTGTAATTAGACAACGAATGGGTTGAACCTTTATTTTTAAAAACGGGAACGATTATACCTTGTTTCCAACAGTTGGGGAAGGTATTAGATAGTATTAATCTACGGAAGAGTGAGGCCAATGGACCATCAAGGCTGTGTGAGACTAGTTTAAGCATCTTATTTGACATACCATCTACACCAC